>CM053256.1:30638863-31156363 GCA_028583405.1 Pogonophryne albipinna
TTAATCAGTCTGAAGTATCTGTTTTAAGGCATGAGCTGCAAACTAAATAACTTAACACTGATTGAGAGCTTGGATGAAGAAGTTGTAGGGTTTTTACAACAGTTTCAAGAATCAGTCTTTATTTATTTATTTTTGAGTGACTTTACTGATTTATAATGTAGTGCGTAAGGCAATATCTCATTTTAAGTGAGGGGCACCAGCCCTTCATGTTCTTCTGTAACCCTCTGTGAGAATAGTTCAAATTTTCCCTCTAGTTTAGAGAACTATTATTTTGTCATGATAAGTTTGTTCAGCAGTGTCAGCCAAGTCTCTAGTCCTAGAGCTGTTAAGACGCATTAGCAACACCAGGGGTATTGTTTTTCGCAGCCACAATGATACATAATACCATGACAAAAGCCATTATTGAAACAACAACATGTAAACTATTTTTGTGCTAATGGCACAGTTATTGAAAATGATTACAGTAGAAACAGGCTACTAACCCACAAGTACAGCTTTGTACGTACAAACTCTATGAACAAAAGTTGGCATGGTCTAGCAGAATGTGATGGGGTCGTGGCTTGACAACCAGAGGGGGAGAAAAGGAAAACGGGAGTGAGTGAGTTTACACATAAACACACATATTCACAAACGAGAAAAAAAGGAGCACATTTAAAGAATTTGAATTGACTTAAAAATACGTAAAGAAAAAAGATTTATTAGCCATGAATTAATCAATTGGTAAATTTAAAAAGTAATAAAGAGGAAACTATTAAAGTAAAATGAGGAAATAATCTTAAAACACACTGAGGGTACTGTGGGATAAAGGGGTAGACATGATGGACATATTCACCATACTTTAAGCAGTGGGTGTTTTGGACTTAGGAGTACAGAGTAGAACATATTCTTCAATCTTTTCATCATGTAAACAAATTATTCTTTAAGAGATTCTTATTCATGTGCGAATTTGGTAAAGATTTAATTTGTTACAATATTGATCTACAGTATAAAGGGATAGTTTTAGTAACCACTCTATAAAAGCAGACAAATCTTTATTTGTATGGAAAATGTTAAAGGTAGAGCTAGTTCCAAGCCAAAGAAAGTATTCTAATCTGAAGTATTGATTTCACCTTTGTAGCATAGTTATTACCACAGGAGAACTGTTAAGGTGGAAATAACATTTATTTGTCGTCCAAGATGTAGAGTTTTAAAAGACACTGGGCAAAGAGCGATTGCACATAAAAAAGCAATATAATTGGGAGTAATACATGCGGGGCCTTGGATCACTCATTGTAATGGTGCATATTTTTGACATCCAATATCGTTCAGGGAGAAGGGGTCACTCCTCCTATGGTCATCCATTTAATCAGTGATGACCTGAAATTTAGAGATGTTATTTAAAGTAGAAACATATCTGCCATAAGTGAAAATTCCTAAATTGAACTACAAACCATTGTTGAAGTTACCTCTAGCTAAATTCTTAATAAAGAATATGAAAGGAGGGAGGGTACATTTCTCATAAGGAAACAGTTATAAATGCTAGCAGAACAAGACGACCCACCCCCATATACAGAGATGGATGTAAATGATGAGATTGTTTAAAATGATATGGATGTTCAATTATGAGATTGTTCAAAGAATGTCCAAATGATGTGATACTTCAAATGATGAAATCATTAGAATGAAGAACCAGCTACAAAGTAGTAGTATTACTTTGTGCTATTCTAAAATAGTTTGTTTCTTTTATACTTCGTAAAAACAAGTGCTTTAACACTGAATGTAGTATGAGAACGATTTCTGTGAAAGGAGGGAGTAAGAAATGTTCTGATCAGTAATACAGTAATCTTATTGTGCTGCCCCCTTTAAGAGGGCCTGCAAAGGGTTTTGGACTGTGTGTCCATAAATGCTTGCCGTAGTTTCCTGTTGCTGGCTCTCTATGGAGCACATGGGTTGTTTCCTGTCAACAAAATCCTTGCTCAAATCCTAGGGTCATTATGTCTGTAAATACCAAATCTTATATTGTCTTAGTTGCACATTTAAACTGAGCATATTCAAAAAACATGTAGAACAATGACTGATGCTAAATTTGTTAGCCTGTGAACAGCAGTGGAAATATTTGTAGCATTTATGCTAACAGGTACTGTTGTTTGGAATGTTTGTTTAGTCTTGTTTCTTTGTTTATTTAGTGTTACCATATGTTCCTGATCTTGTTAAACTATCTGCCAAGCCTGCAATCTCAAAATATTCTTGTAAGGGCAGAATAGTAAAAAGACAACCACGCTTGTATGATTTGCCACAGAAGATGGGATACCAGTAGAAACAACCACATTCTTCTGTCATCAAAGCTACAGTCTACATGATGGCAGACAACAATGATGAGTGGGAAACACGATCACAATGCTCCATCACCTCACGTTCAAGCCGCATGTCCTCCGTCAACTCCATGGCAGCTAGAGCTCGTGCAAAATCAGAGGCTGCACGTGTCCAGGCCTCTTTTGCACAAAGAGAAGCTGACATGATTAAAGCACAGGCATATATTGACGAGGAACCTCAGAAGGCCGCAGCTGAAGCTACAAGAAAGAAAGCGGAGCTTAAAGCTAGTCTCAACACATTGCGGCTAGAAAGTGCTGCTGCAGTTGCCATCGCTGAAGCTGAAGTTCTCGAAGCAGCTGCTGAGGGTGCATATGGAGATCCAGATCGTGCAAGCCTAAAGAGTGCGTACACTGAGTGGTACAAAGGGAATCCAGCACCTGACTCTCACCAAGAATCAAAGCCACCACAACCCATACCCACACCGAGGCGCCAGCACGCAATGGACGACGGTGAGCAAGCTAAAGGCTACATGGGAAGAGGTGCTGTACAGCCACATGAGTTCATGGAAGGTGGATTTCCTAAATTACCTGCTCAACATGCAGACAATCAGGAACGAGATGCCAGCCACATATATAGCCCTGCTGAAGGTCCATCCAGAAACATCTACAGCCATCATGAGCAGTCACACGCAGCAAGACCATCCAGTCATGTTCATCAACCTGCTCAGCCACATGCAGATGTTTCACCCAGAGCCAATCAGCTACAGCAGATTTGGACAAGTATTTAATACGTCGGGAAATGGTTAGCTCCGGGCTATTGCAGTTTGATGACCAGCCGGAAAACTATTGGGCCTGGAAAGCATCATTCCTCAGTTCCACAGAGGGCTAGAACCTGTCATCAAGAGAAGAGCTCGACCTCCTGTGTAAATGGCTTGGACCGAAATCCTCTGAACATGCAAAGAGAATCAGATCGGTTCACATCCATAATGCTGCAGCAGGTGTCAATATGCTATGGCAAAGGTTGGAAGATTGTTATGGGTCACCTGAAGCAATAGAAAATGCACTTCAAACCCTTACTACAGGGCAAACATGTGCTGGTGAGGAGCGACAACCGCACCACAGTGGCGTACATCAACATGCAGGGCGCAGTCCGCTCCGCCGCCTTGTTGACCACAGCAGAGAACCTGTGGTTATGGGCCTCAGAGACTGTGTTGTCTCTGAGGGCCCTCCACATCCCGGGACTGGAGAACAGAGGGGCCGACCTCATGTCGAGAGGCGGGCCCCTGCCGGACGAATGGATGCTTCACCCGGAGGTGGTGAAGCAGATCTGGGCCCAGTTCGGGAAAGCGGCGGTGGACCTGTTCGCCAACCGGCGCAACAGCCACTGTACTGTACCCTCTGCGGGACAATCCGCCCTTGGGGGTGGACGCGTTTGCACACGAGCCATGGCCGAGAAAGCTGCTCTCCGCCTTTCCACCGCTGCGTCTCATTCTCCCCCTCCTGGAGAGGGTGAGACGAGAACGATTGTCAGTCATCCTGGTAGCCCCAGGTCGCCGCTCTGCGCCGTGGTACACAAAGGTGACACAGGTGATCGTGGGCCAGCCCTGGACGGTTCCTCAGGTCTGGGGGGCGTTGTCTCAGGAAGCAGGTGCAATAGGGGCGTTACCCACTCTGGGCCAACCTCTCCAGGCTTGGCTCCTGAGAGGGACAGTCTGACATGCTGTAATTTTTAATGACAATCAAACATGTGGGAAGAGGGGGGGCGGTGCCCCTATGGGCCGGCCGCCACTGCATATATTGCTAATGCCACACATCGGAGTTGTGCCCTTAGCCGTAGACTGTATGTATTGCTTTGCGCTACTTTGCGAGCGGTAGTTTTCTGTATGCTGTGGGTGATGCAGGGAACCTCAGCAAGAATACAGTCTGCAGTGCTATTCATAAGGTTGCACATGCTCTGACAGGGCTCGCAGAGTCCTTTGTTGTGTTTCCTGGCACATGTCCCACCTAGACGATCAAAGAGGGATTTTACAGCATGGCAGGTATGTGATTATATCTTTACAGTGAATGTTGTTCCTATGACATACATTGTTTTATAATAAATGCAGCCTACTATTTCATAGGGTTTCCCAGGGTGCTTGGCTGTATAGACTGTAAACACATACCAATCTCTGCGTCCCTGGGAGAAAATGAAGGCAACTATGTGAATCGCAAATCATTCTACAGCCTCAAAATTCAGGTAAATCTTGCACATTCACTAGAACACACATCGAAGTCTGGGTGATTAAAGGAAATCACACATTTAAATGTTCACACAGTACATGTTTCACACTTGGACTATCTTTATCTATACCATGGACTCATTTCAAATGAACATTGATGCTTGTGAAGTCAACTTGGAAAATCCTCACAGGAGATCAAGGGGTTAAAAAGTCGGGCTGATTGACAGAGTGGCAGCTGTCTGAAATCATTCCCTAATTGCTAATCAGCATCGCTGCACCTTTAAAAGCACCGCACCTGAAAGAAGGGCAGTAATCAAAGCTGGAAAGGGACAAACTAAAAAGCGTGCGTCCAGCAGCAGCAACGAACCAGCAGAAGAAACGTCAAAGAAGCAGCACTGGTGCAGCCATAAAAGCTGGAGAAGCGGCCGGTGAGAGACGAACTGTGTGTTTAGAGTCATACAACTTGCCATTCGTGGCGCACGTTGGAACGTGCGTTCTAGTTCAGTGTCATTTGTTTGTTTGATGTCCTCAAGCTAAAGCAACATGATTGTTGATTTAAAAACGAATGTGATTTGTTTATTGAGAGATGTAGATTGATAAAAACGGTTTGCATGCTGCTAGAAATTCAGTCTATTATATTTGCATTTTTAATGAGACTGCATAAGTTAAAAACTGTTTAAAAACATAATTCATAAAAATACATTAAGAAAGTAAAACAATATTCACAAGTGTTAAAAAGTATATGTAAAGCATGTATTTTTGCATTTATTATTTGATGTGCATTGTATTTACAGTAATTATTTTTTATTTTTCATTTAAGGTTTTTTACCTTACAACCTTACTACATAAGCTGTACTGCAACATCAAAAACGAAAGTAAAGAAGAACTCAAAAGAAACAAAGTTGTGGTCATTGTACCAGTGAAACCCAGTTAAAACCTCTGATGGACTGTACCATCCCTTTCAAGCGGGGAAACTGCAAATATACCCAAGGGCTTGACAGTAAGAAACCGGGGCTGTAAGCTGGAACATTGAAAACAGTGACCTGGAAAAAGATAAAATACCACCCTGCAAACAGTCAGTGGACCCAAATCCAACATGGCTGATCAAACAGTCAGGAAAACAGTTGAGCAGCTCAAAAATGAGCAGACTGCAGCAAAACGGTCCTTCACACGACTAGCTAACAGTATCATCAGAACTCACGACGGCATGTCAGAAGACCAGGTCCAATATAGCTTCAATAAACTCTCCATGGGAGCCGACAAAGTCATGGAAACCAATGACGAAGTCATGGCAGAGGTCATTGCAGTAAAGGAGGCAGAGCTGAAAGAGGAGGAGTCAGTCAAACTAACCGAACAGCAAGAAGCCGACATAGCAAGGACCACAAATGAATGTGACTTGAAGCTGAAGGAGGTTGGAGAGCTACTGAGAGACATGCTTTGGCAAAAGTTTGGAGATGAACTGTGCACAGCTGTAGAACTAGCAGAAGCTGAGTGTGAGCGTGTCGCTCAAGTGCGTCCTGATGGCAACCATGAGGCCTACGAATTCATGCTCAGCCATCTGAAGTCACTGGTGGGGACCGCAAAGGAAGCTCATTGCAAGTGGCAGCAGTGGGTTCCAGTGGAAAACCAGAAGGAGTTCCGCAATCGGTTGAGAGGCATCGAACGGGAAGCAACCAGTCCGGTTTCCAGAAAGGCTGAATTCATCATGGCGAGACGACAGGAAGACACAAGGTCAGGATCAACAAGTACTGCCAGTCATCCCATCTTTACCCCAACCGTTAGGCTAAAACCTACAGCTCTCCCCAGATTCTCTGGCTACAACCGTGATTTTCACAGGTGGAGAAGATACTGGGAGTCACTCCAAAAACAGGGAGAACCAACAGGCTCCAAAGAAGTGAAAAAGATACAGCTGCTAGACAGTCTCGATGACAGGATCAAGAAAGACTTTCACCTCACTACTTATAACACCGCAGATGACATTCTCCGTGTCTTGGAGAACCGCTATGGCAATTGAACGGCTATTGCCATTGAAATAGTGGAAGACCTTCAGAAGATGCCATCTGTCAGAAGTAGCCAACCAAGGAAAATTGTCGAGTTGATTCAAGCCGTGGAGAAAGCACTCTGGGACCCGAGTGACCTCGGAGACACAGGCGCCATAAAGAATCCTCTCGTAACAAAATCGATAGAGAGTAAACTCCCTGAGTCCTTCAAAAAAGAGTGGCTTGTATATGTAGCCGATCCAAAAAATGGTGTGAGGCCAGATAATCTCTTGGAGTTTCTCAAGCAGCAAGAGACTATCTACGAGGAGCTCGAGCAGCTACGAGATGAGGAGCCAAGTAAGCCGAGTTGGAAAGACACCAGAATTGAGCAGAAAAGTGCCAGAACCAAGTCTACAAAGTCAGCTGATGACCAAGGCTGTGTAGTCTGCGGCGATGTCAAACACAAGAGGAAGCTCTACTTCTGCAAGCAGTTCAGGGCTCGGAGTGTAGCAGAAAGGAAGGCTTCAGTAAAGAAGTTGGGTGCGTGTACAAGATGCCTTGAGGTTCACGACGACCAGTCATCCTGCAAACCTGGCTTTCTTTGCAGAAACGAGGACTGCAGCGATGCAAAGGCTGAGCATCACTACTACCTCTGTCCCAAATATGTGTCAAAGAGGTCTGGTGACAAATCTGAAAAGGATAAAGGCAAAAAAAAGTACACAGAGGGTCAAGAAGATTTCATCAAAAATCTCCCACCAGACCTAGCAAAGCAGTGTAGGGAGGTTTTCTCAAATGTTGCCTCCAGAGTCTTCAAAACCTCAAATGACCAACAAAGTCTACTTGAAAAGAGTGGAATGCAAGAGCTTCCAGTGATCATGATGCTACTCGTCGTCACAGCTAACGCCGGACAGAAAGTCGGAACACTCATCAAAGCGTGATGGATCTCAAGAGTGAAGATATCATGCTCGTTGTACATGGAGTTGGTGGAATGAAGATTCAAGTAAAGACAAAGCGCTATCTCCTCAAAATCCGTGTATCCACCCCCAAGGGCACACTGAGAGCACATAAATTGGTTTGCTATGGGCTTGACAACATTGCAGACGTCCACAAAAGTGTGACACCTAAGCAACTGCAGCCATTCTTCCCAGACGTACCTCTTGATGAGCTTGTGAGGCCCAAAGAAGTCGAGCTTCTCATTAGCCACAGAGAAGGCCAGTTAGCTCCTCAGAGGATCAGAGTCGTGGGAGACCTCGTACTGTGGGACGGACCACTCGGGAAAAGAGTTGGAGGAACCCACCCCAGACTGTTTGAGGAGGTTGAAGTGTCAGCCCACATGTCAAAGACGCACTTTGCGAGATCAATGAGAGCAGCAGCTGTGAAATATTAAGAGCTCACTAACCCCATTCCAGAACAAAACCCCTCAAGCAAAGAAGCAGCTGAAATACAGGGATCAACTGTTTCGACCAGCAAAGAGTTTCCTGAAATGGTGGCAATGGGACAGCATTGGCACAGCATGCAAGCCCAGATGTGGAGGCTGCCGGTGCGGAAACTGCCAGCCCGGTGGTAAAGAAATTACCCTTGCCGAGGAAAGGGAGCTTGAGGTGGTAAAGGATGGACTCACCTATGTCATGAGCGATGATCACACAGGGAACCACATTGGCATGCAAAGTATCCCTGGCTAGAGGATCCGGCCTCACTGCCGAACAACAGAGGTGCAGTTGAAGCAACATTCCTAAGAACAGAGAAGCAGCTAGCCAAAGCACCAGAGTGGAAGTCTGCCTACAAAGCTCAAGTGCATGACATGATCGACAGAGGAGCTGCAATCAAGTTGACTAAAGAGCAGATCAGGACCTGGAAAGGACCAGTATGGTTCGTGAGTCACCTTATTGCACCAAACTCACACTCTACAACAACCCCAATAAGACTTGTCTGGAACAGCAGTCAAAAGTTCAGAGGCACCAGCATGAACGACTTGCTGATGAAAGGGCCAGACGTCCGTAACCAGATATGTGCTGTCCTCCTGAGGTTCAGAGGGGGAACCAATGCTGCCTTAGGGGACATCAGGCAAATGTACAATTCTGTATGGTTTGAAGATAGAGAGATGCACCTCCACAGGTTCCTCTGGCGGGATTCTGAGGACAAAGAGTTGGAGGAGTACGCAATCACCAGAGTCAATATTGGTGACAAGCCTGCAGGATGCATCGCACAGCTCGCGATGCAAGAAACAGCCAACCTACCTCCTTTCTCCCACCTTGAAGAGGAGCGAGGGGTACTACAAAATGATAGCTACGTTGACCACATCCTCACGTCTCACAACGACTTCGAGAAGCTGAAAACCATCACAGCAAACGTGGAGCAAATCCTGAAAGCTGGACGTTTCCTGTTGAAGCCTTGGGTCTTCTCAGGCCAAAGTGGGAGGAAGGGGAACAACAACAAACCAATGAAGACCAAAGTCAATAACATGGTCCTCCCGAATCAATTGAGAGATGAATATAACAAAGCGCTTGGTCTAGGCTACCTTGTGGAAGAAGACAAGATCCATGTAATGGCATCCATTAACTTCTCAAAGAGAAAGAAGAAGATGCGACTTGGCCAAGAAAGAGCACAAACCCCAAACCCTTTGACAAGAAGGAACCTCCTGAGTCAAGTCTCAGGGTTGTATGATCCAGTTGGTCTGGTAACTCCTGCCAAGCAGAAGGGTGCCATCCTTGTGCGGAGAGCATTCCAGGAGGCAAAGAGCGACAACTGCCCTGTCAAAGACACCTGGGATACAGCATTGTCAGACAGCCTCAGAGAAGATGCAATCCGACTCTTCGAAGAGTATGTGCAACTCGGGCAGGTTACATTCACCAGGGCCATAACGCCTCCAAGCTTCATTGGAAAACCTTGGGCAATAACATTCTCCGATGGAAGCGAGCATGCCTACGGTGCTGTGATGTACCTCCGGTGGAACACCGACCAAGGCTCATTTGTCACTCTGGTGGAGTCCAAGGCAAAACTAACTCCTTTAGACCACAAAGGTGATGCTGTCAAGGCAGAGATGTGCGGAGCAGTGTATGCCTCACGTCTCAAAAAATACTTCGAGCAGCGCAGCAAGATCCAAGTTGGAAAGTGGTTCCATGTGATTGATAGCCAAACAGTCCTTGGTGCAATCCAGAGAGAGAGCTATGGTTATCAGACCTTCTTCGCAAACAGAATCGGAGAGATCCAGAACACAACAGCGATCCAAGATTGGTGGTGGGTTCCTGGTCCTCTTAATATTGCTGACATCATAACCAGAGGGGCCAGTCCTCAAGACCTGGATGAAAGTTCAGAATGGCAGAACGGACCAACGTTCTTGAAGTTACCAGTGGATGAATGGCCAATGAAATCTGCCAAAGATTTGGTGACAGCTGCCAGAGACAGTGTCAACAGATTGCAGATTGAAAACGTTTGTTGCAGCACTAACCAGAGCCAAGGCCAAGGCACAAGTGCCATCAGATCCAAACGATGCCAACACACAAAACCCATCAGAGCTAAAGCTAGATCAGCAACAACCCCAAACACACCCAAAAAGGCCACCAGCATGATCAGCTGTCCTAAACCTTGTGAACGTCAAGCGGTTCAGCAACCTAAATCGACTCGTCAAGACAGTTGCTTGGATTTGGAGAGGAGGGAAACAGCAAACTGCAAACAGTCCAAAGTGGGAGGCAGTGTCGTATTCGCAAGTCATCTCTGTGAAAGAGAGAGAAGATGCCCTAAGAGACATCTTTCTTGCGGCACAGCAAGGTGCATCCTTCCCAAGTACAACCACAGACAGGCTGGTGGTGTACAAAGACCAAGAGACTGGCTTGTTGGTCTGTGGGGGTCGCGTGCAGATCTTCAATGAAGATAAAGTTGCTGTCCCTATCTTGTCGTATGAAGCCTGGGTATCAACGCTGTTAGCACGAGAAGCCCACGAGGAGAACCACGATGGAGTGGCCGGAACCTTGCTCAAGATGAGGAGGAGAGCATGGGTCGTGAAGGGTCGGAGGATTGCTCAGAAAGTGGTCAAAAACTGCATGCTCTGCAGAAAAACTAAAGCAAAAAGATGCCAGCAAATAATGGGTGATCTACCTCCAGAGAGGACAGAACCAGCTGCCCCTTTTGAATACACAACAGTAGACCTCTTCGGACCGTACCAAGTCAAGGATGATGTCAAGAAAAGAGTGTCACTGAAGGTTTGGGGAATTGTGTTTTGTTGCATGGCTTCCAGAGCTATTCACACAGAGCTGGTGAACTCTCAATCCACTGAAAGTTTCCTGTTCGCCTACCAGAGGTTCACAGCACTACGAGGTCATCCAAAGAAGATCTGGTCAGATCCAGGTACTAACTTCGTAGGGGCTAAGCCAATCCTAGAAGAACAGTACAGATTCCTTGCCAATCTTGACAAAGCTACACTAGAAGAGAGAGCTGCCAAGAATGGCACAGAATGGACATGGAAAATTCATCCAGCCGATTCTCCACACCGGAAGGGTGCTGCAGAAGCTGCTGTGCGCATCATCAAGAGAGCACTGCAGAGTCTGGGAGGAGAGTCGGGGCTAAGTTGGAGTGAATTCCAAACAACTCTCTACATGGCAGCCAATCTTACGAATGAAAGACCAATTGACGCCAGAACACAGAGCCGAGAAGACAGCGTTCAGTTCATCACTCCTAACTGTCTCCTGCTCGGACGAGCATCGCAGAGTGGAGATGTCAGAACATTTGACTTCAGTGACTATCCCTACAAAAGGCTTAAAGAAATGCAAACACAAGTTCTGGAGGCATTGGAGTCAACTCGCTGGCCCTTACCTATTCGTAAGGAACAAGTGGCATACAGCCAAGAGAAATGTCGCAGTCAGAGACCTCGTCTGGATTGCAGACCAAAACGCCCTGAGGGGTCAGTTCAGGATTGCAAGAGTGGTCAGTGTCAATTCGGACAGCAAAGGAATTGTGAGGGATGTCAACGTCAGAACCTTCCCAAGCTACCCTGTTCTTGTCAAAAGGCCTACCACAGCAAAAGCAAATCACCAAAGATCGAAAAAACTCGAGGAGATCCCAGCGACAGTTCTTCACAGAGACGTCAGGCGACTGGTCGTCTTGCTTCCCGCTGAAGAGCAGAACAAAGCGTTTGACCCAAGTTTACCTTTGTAACATGCGACCTCCCAGGTGTCTCCACTGGAAAGTCGAGTGGGAGGTGTGAAGTCAACTTGGAAAATCCTCACAGGAGATCAAGGGGTTAAAAAGTCGGGCTGATTGACAGAGTGGCAGCTGTCTAAAATCATTCCCTAATTGCTAATCAGCGTCGCTGCACCTTTAAAAGCAACGCACCTGAAAGAAGGGCAGTAATCAAAGCTGGAAAGGGACAAACTAAAAAGCGTGCGTCCAGCAGCAGCAACGAACCAGCAGAAGAAACGTCAAAGAAGCAGCACTGGTGCAGCCATAAAAAGCTGGAGAAGCGGCCGGTGAGAGACGAACTGTGTGTTTAGAGTCATACAACTTGCCGTTCGTGGCGCACGTTAGAACGTGCGTTCTAGTTCAGTGTCATTTGTTTGTTTGATGTCCTCAAGCTAAAGCAACATGATTGTTGATTTAAAAACGAATGTGATTTGTTTATTGAGAGATGTAGATTGATAAAAACGGTTTGCATGCTGCTAAAAATTCAGTCTATTATATTTGCATTTTTAATGAGACTGCATAAGTTAAAAACTGTTTAAAAACATAATTCATAAAAATACATTAAGAAAGTAAAACAATATTCACAAGTGTTAAAAAGTATATGTAAAGCATGTATTTTTGCATTTATTATTTGATGTGCATTGTATTTACAGTAATTATTTTTTATTTTTCATTTAAGGTTTTTTACCTTACAACCTTACTACATAAGCTGTACTGCAACAACAAAAACGAAAGTAAAGAAGAACTCAAAAGAAACAAAGTTGTGGTCATTGTACGAGTGAAACCCAGTTAAAACCTCATGGACTGTACCATCCCTTTCAAGCGGGGAAACTGCAAATATACCCAAGGGCTTGACAATGCTACACTGACTAGATGCTCTTATTGTGGAAGTAGGCTTGTTAACCCCACATGCTTTTGCAGGCCACATGCGACCACAGGTGTTTCATCACCAGCCTTGAGGCAAAGTGGCCTGGGTCAGTCCATGACTCGAGGATCTTCACTGTGTCACAAACTCGAGCAGGGTATGCAGACCCGGCGTCATGGGCGGGCCCCATGGGGCCGGGCCCGCCCATCCAGGATTTGGGCCCGCTGTTTTAATCAGGGCTGAATACAACATTTTAATTGTTTTATTATTATGTTCAGTGGCCGCGCCAGGGTATACTGGGGTAGGCTACAGCCATACCAAGAAATGGCTTAGCCCCACCATGAAAAATGATGTTAAGGTAAGTAAAATAACGTCCGCCAACTCGCGCGGAGTAAATTGCACAGACAGCAGTTAGTAAGATTGATTTCAGTAGCCACTTGTCTGGAAATACCGAAGACCAGAAACGGTTTTGAAAACGTTTGTCACGTAGTGATCGTCTTCTCAATAGAACAAATTTGATAATGTCTTCTGGCCAATCAGAATATATATATATCAACACGTTATGAAATAAGACTCCACGGTTTGATGATTGATAGGTGTGTGTGGGCTGTCTTTCATTTTGACACACAGAACAATGGGGGCTATCCACCCTTATCCACAATGTAAAGTCATTCACACAACCTCTTCTCTCTGTGAGGAGCAGCAGGTTCAGCTTTCAGAACAAAGTAACAAAAAACTAAAATGGCATTCATTTTTTTTAAATATGTCGTGGAGTAATAGATTTATTTATTTTCTTCTCAAGAGAGTACCAGAATGTGTATTTTATGTTAGTATTTCAAAAAATCTCCTGGGGGAGACTCCCCCCAGACCCCCCTGCAGGGGTTGGGTTTTCAGCATGTCAACTCTTTCACTTGTGGGGAAATTGCAGGATTGGCTCCAGGTCGCCCTTTTTATTTACTACAAGACAAATGTGCCTTTTTATTTCATACAGTTCAATTTGGATTGAGACAGGGAAATAATCTAAACCTCACGCGTGGCGTTTCACTGTCAAGGGGGGCGGTATAGCGTGTATGTAATTACATTGCAAATACTGACTTGAGCCCCACCAGCTGGATGGGTTAGCAGCCCTACCATAGATTACCCAACAAAAACACTCTGGAGCCGCCACTGATTCTGTTTATTGTTATTTGTAGGGCTTTGTCTTAATATTTATTTTTGTTTTAAACTATGTTGAAAGATTAGTTTAATATCATTTTTTTTTTATTTTGCTATGAAATTCTGAATGAAAGGCTGCGCACGAGACTGGTTTCTCGCTGGGTTGAGTCGTGTGGGTTTTTGAGTGAGATGCGGCACAGCAGCCTGTCAGTTTACTCTTGCTAGGTTAGTTTGGCTATTATCATTTATATTTATCTGCAACAATGGATATCAGGAAGTGGTTCATGAAAGGAATATGGCAACTCAGCGCCAGATGCAGGCACATTAGAAGAAATCAGTTACGTTACTCGCAAGCCAGCCAGGGACAAGGGAGGCTGGCAATCAATTATATTTTGAAGAGAAATTGACTCTCAAGCCGGCTCTCTCACAAACTCCGGCTCTGTGCGCAAGCAGACCGCTGCACACGCTCTCTGCCTCGCTCAATCTCTCTCTCCCCCTTTCTCTCCATCGCTCAACCCACCTTTCCACCCTGTGTGCGCTCAAGTTTGCCTGCGTGCTTGCCCAAGTTGGCACAGTGTTACAAATGTGCCACAAAACCAACCAATGGATGTAGCCTATAATAAGACCGTCAACAGCCTTATGGCAACCTAAACCCCCCCCCTTGACAAATCTCGAGATTTCCCGGGAAATGTAAGTTTCGGAGTGGGGGTGGGCCCGCCCTGGTAAATCAAATGCCCGCCCAGAGACGTATGTCTGCCGCCGGGTGTGAGGGTATGGCAACTGTACATTCTTATTGTTTTGTGCTTCTTAAACTGCCTTTTGTGTATGCTTATGGAAATGTTCCTTTATCTTCAGGAGTCTTCAGTGGAGTGCTGCTCGGGAACAGGGGTTATGCCTGCCAGGCTTTCCTGATGACCCCGTATCCTAACTCTGGTGAAGGGCCAAAAACCAGTTTTAATGTGGCCCATGCCAAAACCAGGGTCAGGATTGAAATGACCTTTGGCATACTGAAGGCCCGATTCACCTGCCTGCGGGGGCTCAGAGTGGCCCCTGAAAGAGCGTGCCGCATCATAACGGCCTGTGTTGTGCTGCACAACATTGCCACAATGAGGAGGGAGAGGGCCCCTCCTGCAAACCCCCAACCTCCTAATGTGGTAGACCCTAGCACCCTGGACTACCCTACTGGCAGGGCTCTCAGAGAAGCTATCGCTTTGTTATTTGTTCAATAAAAAAAGAACACACAGAGAGAGAGGCCTTGGATGATTTATGTAGGAGTTTTTATTTTTTCAGCCATTCCTGAAGGAAAAAGAGAAAAAAACATGTTTTTGGTTTACTTTTTCTGTAAAGAAAAAAGGGATTTCTCTTTTAGGTATCCGAAAAGATGTAAAGGTCACCTTATGCACCTTTCATTTGACTTGAAAATAAATTACTGAATGTTACAAAATTACCTGTCTTTCTTTGTCCAATTTTTCCACCTCCAACTTTGTTTTTTTAATGAGTGGCTCATTCAATTGAATGTTTTGGACTAGGGTCTGTTTATAAAGGGCCTTCACAGAGTCTGCTTCAGCCTGAAACACATATGTTGCTTTAACATTCAAGCATGGCTCACATTTTACACTTGACTATACTTTTACATTTTGTTTAATTAATTACTTGTCGTGATGAGGGCCTAGATGTCGAAGGCCTAGATGTCGAGGGCCTAGATGTCGAGGGCCCAGGCTGCGGGGGAGGAAGAGTTCCTTCTTCCTGCAAATTGAGCAAAGCAAATATCTTTAGTAGTTATTTGTCCCATGTGCAGACCACCACCATGTGCAAGTAATCAGAAAGAATCAATTAAAGCAACGTGTCCACACCCTCTCTGTCTGTGTTAGGGCAAATTGAAAACTTCATATCATTGGTAACAAAATAGTGTACCGCCAGAGCGCTCTGGGCCGACCGACAGCGTCTCATCATCATCCAGGCACTCCTGAAAAAAAGAAGACATGTAAATGGTCTATTTTATCCATATTCAGCGACCATCTAGGTGACATACCAAAGGTTACGTTACCTCTGTATGAGATAGTTGTTGATTGGGGAGGGGCAGCAACACCACGTTCTCCCCATCATCTGCAGAACAATAAAATACATGTTACTTACTCCCACAAAAATAGATATATTATATATTTGTGTTTTATAGCATCCCAGCTGTTTAAAGCTCCCTGACTCTTACCCTGTATAAAAAGGTGGTGGGAGCTGCTGGGTCTGTAGAAAACCCCCCTTCCACCCCTACCATCAAGGGCCGACCCTCATTGTTGCTGAGGGCCAGCTCCTCGGCAGGGGTGCATTCTGCTGGAGGAGGGCCCCCTCCTGTCTTCCTCTGGTCCTTTTCTTTCTTGTTGGCTGCAAGAATTGGGAAAAAATTTGACTGCTTTCCTATAAAGTTATGAAACACAGACCAATTGAAACAATACAAAACGTGTACGTATTTTTAAGATCTCAAAAGAGGGAAACTTACCAGATTAAATGATATTTTTATATTTAATTTAATTTAGTCCGTTATTCTACGGACGAAAAGTTTATTATTCCGCCGACTTATTTTGCCGCGCTTCTCCTCCCGCATTGAACATCGCAGAAACTCCGTTCAAACATCAAAACGTTCAGCTCGGTCGGGAATCGATTGCTATTACTTTTCTCATTCATAACTTTCATAATTCCAGAGATACATCCCATAATTCATCACATTTTTAACATTGCGCAGCTCGTTAAGGCAGAGTGCGTGATGTCAGAGTTAGAGTGGAGGACAGTTTGAAATGTGCCTTCATATATTTTTTTAAAACTGCCATAATTCCCAAACCCTACATTCCTGAGACATAATTCTTCATGACAAACGTAGGAAAACATCCCGTAGCTTGAAAAATGACAAATAATTAAGCAAAAATAATTAAACAAAATGCCTCTTGAGGGCATGAAGTGACAAACATTCAACATTCCTCCATTAAAGCCCATTGTATTTTCAGGCTGATATTTCCTCACGGTAGCAGCCACACACCTTTAGTTAAACTGCCAAAAAGGCCACATTATTAACCCGAAACTACACAAAAATTACACTTCAAATACTCAACTTCCTTGACATGCTTCACACTTTGAAATTTCACAGATATCTGTTACGGTTCTTCCACAAAACGTTCACATGTAAGGGGTTCATCTCTCATTCAGAACAATGGAAACCTGTGATCTCTGCACACCTCGTTAGCTCAAATATAAACACCTGTGTAATGAAACACGATGATGTCATCGCTCCAACTGACATGCTCAGAGCAGCAGACTTCAGATAGCAGTGTGCTAACAGTCCAGCCGTGAAGACATCTACGTGACAGTTTTGAGATTTCTTCAAATGCCGTTGCCATGGCAACACAAGGCTCGCCTTGAAACACGGTTTTCTCATAACTTCAGTGAAAATACTCCAAACAGCCCAAAACTTCACAGGTTTGGTAACGATGCAGCCATCAACGCATCTAAGCGTATTATGGGATGTCATCAAATGCCGTTGCCATGGCGACAGATCATTCGCGATCAAGTTAGTTCAGAAGTTTGCAATTCAAATATTCTGCTGCTTTTCCAAGCCTTTTTACTTTCTTTTCTTCTCTCATCACACATTCAAGCCCCCAGTGTTCATGTATCATTTCAATCTAAGTTCTTCACTTTCTTCTTACACATTACATTTCAGCATAGCAGTTTAGCGTCAGATTTTCAGCATAAAGCATTCCCACTAGCAATTTCTTCAGGAATTGCATTCTCTAGTTTTAGTTTGTTCCCAGGTCCTTTTAGACCCGCCGGGGTTACATCTGAAAAACGAAACAAAAAATGTCATGTACAGTTTGAATTAAAAAAAATGCTATAAATTAAAAGGATACAAAAAAAAAATTAGGCTTAAAGCATGGCTTAAAGTCCACTTGTGACCCTCGGGCGATGATATTATAAAGACAAAACGGCTGCCACTCAATGATCAATTTGGTATTTTAATGACTATTTATCCGCTAAACTAGAAAATTAATCTAGAAGCGCCGGATTTATTTTTGTTCATGACTGCCGTGAATCCAATACACTTTTTAAAGATGTGCAGCTGTGCACGCGATTACATAGGACGTATTTTACTTACGCATTCACGGAGTCAGCAATCTGTTGCCAACCGCTTTGCCGACTTTTGACAGCCGCAACCGTGTTGCTTTTTGCCTTTATAATGCGCTTTAGATCTTCAAAGCGGCTCATGATGACAGTTTGTTCCTCCGCTGTGAAGTACGCTGCTCTAGGCTTCTCCATTATTCCGATTGGTCGAATGCTCCAAATACCACCCATTTTATGTGAACGCGCACCTAACTAGATAGGACAAAGCTGGCTTGAGTTAACGAGTTGATAACCGGCGTCGTAGGACAGCTTAGCGAGAGCGGGTTTGTTTTGGATTAGGTAAACCGGCTAACTCAAACATATCCAGGATATGTTGAACTAGATTCGTAGTACAGGCCTCTGGCCAGGCCTCGACAGCCAGCAAACAGTTTGACAAAGGGCTTTTAGTTTTAGTTTATTTCATGCAAAGCTATTTGGGTGTGACCACAAGCAGCTTAAGCTTTTAGTTTACTGCATTGCCATTTGGAAAGCACTGACATGGCCTGAGTGTAAGAAGCAATAACGTTGATATTCAATGCATCGTATCAGCTGGCCAAACCCAACCTTTCATCTTATCCCTAATGTCTTCTGTTTTACCGCTTCAGCTGCAGAATCTCTACCAAAGGTTGTACCTAAAGGTGCATTCAGGTTCACCAGACTGCATCAGCATCTTCCATGGCTGCTTTTTCTCCTTTAATTGGCTGTGATGGAGAGATTGACAGGTGTAATATGCAGTGGCGACTGGTCATTAGGGGCAGGCACAGCCCCACCTAGTGTCAGCAGAAAGTATTAAAAATAATGATTACAACAAAATGGAAAAATAAATTAAAATATATATAAAATATATTTTAAGATCATGTTTAATCATCTGATTCGTCTGTACATTGCTGTTTTAGTCTGTGTTCTTCTAATTAGTGTCTACAGTGTGTGCCTATTGAGCTGTTTAGAGCCATGTGGGACAAAACCCGATCTTGCCCCTCCCTCTCATGTCTAAGTGAACGGTGACTGTAAAAACTACACTGCGCATGCTCAGAGCAAAAAATAATGACCATAGGGGCATAGAGCTGCCATCCCCACCATACGTCATCTCACATCATTCAGAGCTGATTGGCTGTAAGTACGTGTGCCGCGAAAAGTGTGGTGTGTGAAGAGCAGACGAGAGACACGTCCTAAAACCCGGAAGTAAGCTGCGCATGGCTTCCCTCCACAAAAAAGCAATGAGATTTCTCTATAGGATTTTAGAAAATAGCTCAAAATAAGATCTGTGGGAAACGTAGCTGTTAGATAAATGCACGTTTTGTTCAGCCGGATAATATCCACATGTCTACCCTACTTTTATAATTTTCGAATCATAAATCTATTGATTAGATTAGATTTATGATAGACTTTTGAAACTACAAGAAGATAAGGAGGACTTTTACAAAAAAGTAATAGAGATTTTTGTCCAGAAGGATAGGCAAATGGACTTTATCTTCAAGTCAAGGTAAGACCGCAATTTTATTGAAAATGGGATCTTACTAAGAGAGAACAATTCAATATTTAAATGATAAGATTACATTTTTTGGGTATCCTTTTGTTGAACTGTCTGTTTAAAATTAATTGAAGCATCAGACTAAAGAGGCTTTTGAAAATAATATTATATTTTGATTTAGGTCAAAATATAATATTTGTAAACCTGAAGAGTCAGTGCCAGTGCCTCACCAGCCATGAACCTCACTGCAGAAGCTTATATATAGACATCTAAGTTGTTTGTGCCGCACCACTTTTGTACATGTAAAAACGCCACTGGTAATATACCCAGCCGCAGTGGGTTAGTCAGCCACACAATACTTATTTAAAAAAAATATGTATATTTTGCATCGTGTCAGCACTGATAGTAAAGCGACTAACTGGGAAGATTTTATGCTCCAGATGGTTGGTCAATCATTAGCTCAATGCAAAGTTTTTCATGGAAAAAGCTGCCTGTTAAGGTGGAGACAAGGTTGATAAAAGCAGAGTTTACAGGACAAAGATAACAACTATTAGTAACAACAACTTTGACATAACATAAAGCAATTTAAAACCTCTAATATCAAATAAATATAAATATATAAATATGCAATATACACATTTCTTAATTCATGAGGTCTGCACGTGAGATAATCCATTACTGCACCATTCTTTAGTCATGTGTCTTTTGTTTACAATCCTTGTGTGCTTGTATTTGGGCAATTTTAACCTAACAACAATGCAATTATGCATGGCAGAATAAACAAAACCAACTGTAAGTGAGATTAGACACTACGATGCTAAACAGTGCATATACAGTGTGTGTGTGTGTGTGTGTGTGTGTGTGTGTGTGTGTGTGTGTGTGTGTGTGTGTGTGTGTGTGTGTGTGTGTGTGTGTGTGTGTGTGTGTGTGTGTGTGTGTGTGTGTGTGTGTGTGTGTACTGGAACTGTATTGAGGCAAGTTAATCCATGAGCTGCAGGCCTCAGCTGCCATCACCATTCTGCCAGGCTGAAAATAATTACATTTTAAATGGCTGTGCAAACAACAGCCACCACATTAGCGTGTTAATTCAGGCCAATCACTTCTTCTAAAGAAATTTTTTTATGGAAATAACATGAGGAAGCACTGTCTCATTCTGTCCCCCACAGACAAATGCACAGGAGATATCCATGCCCCAGGTGACCATTTATAACATTTGATTATTTATTTATATGCCTCAATCTGCATAATCATGTTGGCTATAGGTCATATGAGAACAAGATGGGGAACTCGGAATAGCATGCATTATTCATGATTTGCAGGATACAGTGGGTGCCAGAGGTTTACAAGATGTGTGAGTGAGATTTTCTAAATTCATTCGTTTCTTTATCACACAAAAGCGTCTTGGACTGGGAGTACCTGGGGCACCAGATAGAGCACAAAGTGTGTAATGAAGAAAATGGTAAAAAGATGAGGTAACCCAGATAAAAGAAAACGCTGTGCCCCATTCTCTCCTAGCCCTTTTCGAACCCTAACATTTGACTTTGCAGTGAAATCTGCTTCTGTGTGAGGTGGACTTATTGCCTGTAGTGGCAAATGATAATAGATAGCTTCTGTAATAATAAACGTTTGCTATCTACTGCTATTTATTAGTCAGTTTTAAAGTTACCCTATCGGTAAATCTTCAAAAGCCAAAATGCAAAAGCAAACCAGTGACAGAGTGCACGACAACATCTTATTACAAATATAACTTTACTTGGATAAGGTCAACTTTAATGGCAGATATCAAAAATGCATGGGGTCCTCTATGCTCTTCATATTGCAGTTGTGCTGACCATGCTATGTTCTCAGAGGACAAGAGGCTGCTGCACCGATGGATGGATGGCGTATAGCTTCAGATCAGAGATAAATGACTTCATTAAAGTGTAAGCCTCAGAAAGCTGGAATGAGCCACATCTTCCCCCTCTGTGCCACTGCAGATTATGAACTCCATAAATCAATACATTTCTCTAAAAGGATAATGTTCCCCTGCCTGCTACATCCAACCTCCCAACTGTGGGGGTGACACAGTTAAGGACTTTCACATTCGGCAGTCATTTCTGCTTTGAGAGGACGCTGGGGATGTGGGGGTAATGGTGTCGGGTTTGGGGACTTGCAGGTTAACACGGTATAATGTTGGCGGTGAACATGTGCTCGGCTAGTACTGAGATCTGATGACTTGTCATGTCAAGTTACCTTGAGTGTGGTTCAAATGTAAATATTTGTCTTGGCCACACGTCTGGTTTTCAGATGAGGGCCTACTCAGTCCAAATGACAAATGGTTATCCGACATTGAGCCTGATTTTAATGTGTTCCATTAAAAATGAGTAAATATCCCCTCAATATGTGGAAGCAGTCAAAACCAAAACTGACGGAAGCTGTAAGCTAATGGGGGGGTCTTAATTGAGCAAGTAGAATAATATAAATGTAAAATACGCTGCATTCCATTACGTCAGAACTGGGAGTGACTTCACACCATAGACCAGGGGTACTCAAATACAAATCTTAAAGGTCCAAAATAAATGTTTCAATAAGACAAAGGTCCGTTTATCACGGTCGGTCATTCAAACTTTTAAACAATTGCAACAAGATTCTTAACACGAGGTTGCAAAAACAAAAATAATCTGTATGCAGCGGTTTTCATTGTTATTGTGTCTGTGCTTGATCCCTCAGAGTCGCAGTGTAAGAGCTGCACAGTTATGAATAAAGGCAGCTGCACCCTCTTTCATTCAGCATTCCCATTATTGCTTTATAAATGTCTTGCCCCCTTGTGTGTCCACTGAGGTTCGTCAGGCCCAACACATCTTCAACAAACTCCCCCTTTGCCTCATCATAACAACTCACAAACACCAGCAACTGAGCATTGTCAGTGGTGTCAGTGGACTCACCCACAGCTAAGGAAATGCACTGTGCATTTTCTATTCCATCACAAAGCTGATTAATCAAATCACCAGCCAGTATTTATGTTCTTGCTGTGGAATCTGAGAGGGGGATTTGCTAGATTTTACCTGTTATTTCCTCTTTTTGTTTGCCTTCAAACATGGTCTCCATCACTTCAGTCATGCATTATTTTATACTTCAGTTATTATTCAGTGGAATGTCCTTACCTACTGGCCTAGTTAAATCAAAGTGGTTACTTTTTTTGGCTGGGCAGTGTAGTTTTACACACCGTCTTATTTGACTTTCTCAGGACTTAAAACTGTTTTTTGGGGGCAGACCCCCTCAAAGAAAAAAATATATTTACACACGTAAGGTCATCATCTTAATAGTTTTGTATGCTCATCCGTGAGCAGAGCATCAAGTTGACATGTCTATTACAGCTGAATGCGGCGATTACCATTTTGTTCAGCAAAACGCCTCACAAACGTATTAAGATCAACAGCTTTAGTGCGTTTTGATTCAATGCTGAGTACAGCCAAACTGACAGTCTCTTCTCTGTCAGACCGCAAATACCTCCTTCCTTCAGTGCTTGGGTCCGAATGCTTCTCGTTTTGCACCGTCCTGTTCAAATGAAATCGCCGCCAATCATATGTCCACGCTCGCGCCAGGACCGGGGAAGGGGTTACATGACGTGCATCTTGTGTTGCATTCACTTGCACTCGGACATTAGAGACTTTCTCTCATAAATGTCCGATGAGCCACAACTTTTCTTTCAAAACAAAGCTGCCAATTGGGGTGACAGCTGGGGTGGCAAGGCCTATTTTTAGGGTGTCAGTTGCCACCCCGGTAGGTGAAACTAGGCTACTAGCAGTAGCTACAGTACAGATGGAACAAGATGAGCTGTTAACTCTCGCTCTGAATTTTTTTTTTTTAAACTCTCGCTCTGACTCAGACAGGTTGAAAAAGACACATACATTTTTCCCACCCGCATTCCGCGAAGACCCGCCCTACTGTGCCTCTGATTCGCAGATTGTTTGGGGGGAAAAAACGCTGACGGGATGCTGAATGTGATTGGACCAATGCGTTGACAGACACACACAGACAGTGGAACAGGACATGCAGAGCGCTGTTTGCAGTCTATGGACAGAGCGGATAATTTTGACTCGTTGCGTTGTGGCGATGTCTCGCAGATAACACAGATAATACATATGAAAAGTATAATTTGCTCAGAGTCCAGAGACAGTTGTGGTTCGGTCCGGATCCGGACCAGAGTCCGGACTTTGAGGATGCCTGCCATAGACTGTATATATAAAATGGACGTAGTGTCCGTGACGTCACCCAAAGGATTCTGCAGAGTTGCCGAGAAGCCCTTAGTAGGCGGAGTCGGCCACTAACGGCTTGACAGCAACGTCAGAGTCTAATCCCGCCTGCTCCAAATAAGGACAAAGAGGCGGAGCCGAGGCGGGACCTGCTGCCTCCGAACTGGAAGTAAACAGAGCTAGCTCAAGCTAAGAAGCTAAGCGAACATGAAATACATGCATACCAAGTTACTGCTAACAGTGTAGTTCCCCTATATAAACATTACATTCATAATCAAATGAGACAATCTGCAAGAGAATTAGC
The DNA here is from genome assembly GCA_028583405.1 of Pogonophryne albipinna. Taxonomy (NCBI): domain Eukaryota; kingdom Metazoa; phylum Chordata; class Actinopteri; order Perciformes; family Artedidraconidae; genus Pogonophryne; species Pogonophryne albipinna. The sequence continues at coordinate 30,662,701 of CM053256.1, forward strand.
TATATTTTGTTATTCTTAATGCTTGTCATTCACACGTTAAGAAAAGAAGTACCGATACATAGCAGAACAATTGTGGCGATGTTCAGCTTAATAAGCCTTGTTCAACATAATTTATTTAGCTAATACTACAGCAGGTGAACCAAGTCTGCGTTTCGCTGCATTCCTTGATCTCCAGTTATAACGACGGACTCCACCGCCCGGAACTAACGGAGCCGCAGTGGGCTAGCTCCGGGACGCCGGCTGGAGCTAGCCCCCTGCGGCTCCGTTAGCTCCAGCGGCCACCACTGGGATAATTGGGTCCCCCATTAACATTTGCTCCCGTTTAGCATTATGGGCGTCATAGCCAAAGACTATAAAAGTCTTACCCAAGGCTGAATCATAAACTAAAATGTATATGTATGCATAAAGGGTTACGTCCTTAGCTGGCTAATAAGTAGCAAGCTAAGCTACCAAGCACACAAACACCTGCGAACGGGGTTAACATGTATAATATTATCATTTTAGACTTCTTGGAAGTTCTGTTAGTACATTCAAGCGCACAGCACGACATTTTAATTGTCTGGTATTTGTAACAATATTCCCTAAAAGGCACAATCACCACGAACACGGCTAAAGCTAAAGGGTCAAGTACAGTACTATGACTAACTAACGTTGTAGCCTCTATGGTTGTAGCCTAGCAGAGTGGACAAGTTGCTGTTAGCTGACAGTGAGGCATGCACATGTCCATCAAAGTGACCACGCCCTAATTTATGCAAAAACGTTAAGACCTAATATAAATAAAAGGGTCGTGTTAGAAAACAATTCACTCACAGATTCATAATCATGAAGGTGGAATATAACTATATCGATAATAATATTTATTGCATCCATGGGTAGAAACATGTTTTTTTCTGCTGTAAAGTTGGGCATTTTAACATGGGGGTCTATGGAAATTGCTCCTTTCTGCAGCCAGTCCCTAGCGGCCCATGTATGAACTGTAGTGTGTGGCACTTCCGTATTGGCGTCCCGGCTGTTCCCCAGAGTTTGCCGCTTGCTTCACACCCAAGTTGACTGTTCCAGTAGCAAAAGCCGGAAAAAGATGGCCGCCCGCAGGAAAGCAGTTTAACTTGTTTCCAGCTTTAGCAGTCACCTCGGGTTAGCAATTGTTTGCAATACCGGATGATAACTACGTTTTATTTTGTATTGAAGATTAGCAGTACCATATGTACAGTTGATTTATTGTGACAAATAATACAGAAGATATAAAAAGGTTATATTATCAAAGTTTTGTCTTAATGTTCATATCTTGAATAATGATCTGTGGTATAGGACAGTGCAAGGCAAGGTTAAACAGAACAGCAATTCCCACATTCAACAAACACAGTTGTGACAACACCAGGGCCCTTTCTCATTTCTCTAACTCCCCTCCTCGACTCCCCTCCTCGACTCCTATCCTCGAGACTTAGTCCCACCCACAGGAGATGCGAGCCGAGGAGCCGAGGAGGGGAACCGAGGAGAGAGGAGGGGAAGCACCAGGCGGTTAGAGAAATGAGAACTCCTCTCCTCTGAGCGGTCATTTTAAAGAGACGTCCATTAATGATGACAGGAGGCACAGCAGCCCTCTGTCTGATGGACAGATGTGTTCATGACCACTTATATATTTACTTTGATTCATTCACAGTGCGGTATAATGAGACAATAACAGGCTACAGATGCGGACACACACACACACACATATATTTATATACATATACAATTTCAGAATCAAACAGAGCACTCTCATAATAACGTAACACTATCAGAGACTGGATATATCCCCCCCCCCCTCTATGGTCGCTAAAATTAGGAAAATAAATTACGGGCCAAAAGTTTTATTTACAAGTATTAAAAGTAAGCAGAGGACACCAAACCAACTGAGACCTGTCTGTCTGCTGCATCTACGCACACACCTACAGCTAACAGCCGTTGTGTATTTTATTAAATATGGACTCTTTGTTTATAGATATCTACTAAACTACAGCAAATAAAGAGAGTAGGCCTGTTATACTGAGTGATACATATTATATACACTGCTCTGCTTTCTGCACGGACCTCACAGCTGTTGTCTCTGGAAACATCGCGTCGCGATGAAAGCAGTTAATAAAATAATATCCAGGGGATGCATGAAGAGCTGTCATTGGCTGAGATAAGTCCGGCCGTGCGTCACGACTCTTTGAAACATCTCTGTTGCCGGAAATACATCCACGGAGGAGCCTTGGAGGACCCATCAGTGTATCCTCGGTTAGAGCTCCTCCAGAGAGCCTCCTCGATGCTCGATGCTCGGTCCTCGAAGTGCATTTAGAGAAATTAGATGTCCTTCAACATGGCGCGCTGAAATTCATTTCCGGGTCACTACCGGAGGACCGAGGAGTCGAGGAGGGGGATTTGATGAAATGAGAAAGGGCCCAGGACTTAAATACTGGCTGAACTAATGAGAGGATAAAGTGCAGGTGTGCAGGAGGTCAGGTGGTTCAGGGCTGATGGGGGACAGGTGGAACTCATGAGACCAGGACAGACAATCAAACAGGCAGGAAAACACAGGAAATAAAAAAAGACATGACATAAGGAGAGAAAACTTAAAACAGATTTAAAAAAATGTAATGGGAAACATAAAAACAAGTTCATGACAAATGCTAAGATGTATATAAATAATACATTTGTCTAATTGGGAAGTCTCTCATTTTACTCACATAACGCTCCTGCCACATGGACATCATCATCTTCCACACAGGACTGCTGTTATTCCAAATGTAAGACCTTTTAAATGACCAAGTTGCGGCAGGTTTAACATTGTTATGCACTACTGCAAGATACCAAACATGCAAACTCTTCTGTGCTGTAATGTACAATAATGTAATGTTCAGTCCTATGAAAGTTGCTCAGTGGCGTATGAGGCCAAAATGTCCTGACTCTTGAGTACAAAAACCCGGGCTGCATCTCACTTCTCTTGTTTTTCATTTCCTCGCTCCTCAGTATCACCGGAAGTTGATTTTTCTGCGCCATCTTGAGTAGCGTCCCAGTGGCCTCATTTGTGCCGCAGGACCGAGGATCGAGGAGCGATAACCAGACCAGATGGTCAGGAACAACCAGATCTTCTTGACATGAGAGCTGTTTCCCAGCGGAGTGAAAATAACACATGAAACTCACAGGAGTCACTCCTCAGTTTATACCGTGTTTTGTTTCAATTCATGTATTATTTAGTTACAAATATGTGATATCTGAACAACATGATGGTCATGACCGAAAGAACGAGATCGCGGATACAAGCAGCCGAGATGGGTTTTCTCCGCAGGAATAAGGTGAGAAGTTCAGTCATCCGGGAGGGACTCGGAGTTGAACCGCTCCTCCTTCGCGTCGAAAGGAGCCAGTTGAGGTGGTTCGGGCACCTAGTAAGGATGCCACCTGGGACGCCTCGAGGTGTTCCAGGCACGTCCAGCTGGGAGGAGGCCAATGGGTAGACCTAGGACCAGGTGGAGGGATTATATCTCTTCGCTGGCCTGGGAGCGCCTTGGGATCCCCCAGTCAGAGCTGGTTGATGTGGCCAGGGAAAAGAAAGTTTGGGGCTCTCTGCTGGAACTGCTACCCCTGCGACCCGACCACGGATAAGCGGGAGAAGATGGATGGATGGATGGATCTGAACAACAAAGTGGACAATCCAATGAATGTTAATCTAACTGGGTTTTGATAGATAACATATCTCTTTTTCTTCTCTCAATAATTGTCATTCTTTTGTGCACTGAAGATTATCATCATCTGATATTTGGGAAGTGTGTTACATTTGAAATGGCAGAAAGTCTTGTTGCAACTTCCAGATATTAAAAGAGGCCCCTTGAGTTTCTCTGGAAATTATCAATAGTAGCAGTTAAGTGAATACTGTTCAAACAATACCTGTGTTTGTGTTTTGTATTGATTTCTCTGTTTTATCCTTTCATAAATGTGAGGACTAAACTTGCTCAAACATTCTGGGGTGCTTGGAGTACACAGGTTTTATTGCTCTGTGGGGGAGGTGTAGGTATGAAGGACAGTGGACTAGGTGGATGAGAGTACCTTCTGCTTAAGATCTCCAGTATGTCATGTTTCAGGGAAGTCTACATATCTTGAATAGTATATGTGTGTGTTTAATTACTTTGTATTAATAATAGCAGTCTGTGTAACCAGAAGCGGGTAATATGAGGAGTAAAACCATTATTTGGAGTAAGATGTGAGCAAGAGAATATTCTTTAGACCCAACTCAGGTCTCTGGAATGTGGGGGGATGTGTGTGTGTGGAGGCTGCAGAAATATGAGACAGCGAACGCCAGATGTGTTTTGTTTCAAACTGAGACTGTTTGCGGGTCCTCTGCTGGCACGCGCTGATTCGCTGCGACACAGCATCTTTTGCATCTCCCAATGAGATGACCTGAAAAGATGACCCAACCCCTCCTGTTTTGTTTTCTGCATGTAAGCCTGTTCTATCTGTTAGTTCGTTCTCTTTTGCTCCTGCCGTCAAGATGAAAGGTTCTCCCGGCATTTGGACCAGAGCAGGGGGTGGGCCTACCCCTTTTGAGAAGTGTATTTGTATTCTTACCGTTTATCATTAAAGCAGATTATTGTTTAACCCCTATCCTGGTTGTTTTGAGTTTTCCTTCTTTTAAAGCAAACTCATATAGGATCGGCGCGGAGCAGAGATATCTGTTCCAACAGCACTCAAATCAATATTAATCAAACCATTGTTCGTTTATACATTTTAAGAATGGCGTTTATCATTTTTGAGAATGAGTTCTTATTTAATTTATCTATGTCTACAACAGATGATACAAATGTTTATGTCAGTAAATGTGTACTAACAGAGGCGGGGGTGTTTGTGAATATAACGGGGACAGAGCTGGCTGCTGTCAGACGATCAGCTGTGCGGCGTCATCACAAACGGATGTCGCTTCACGTGACGCTCCGAGGAAATGAGCGTGTGCTGCAGTGGGTTGTGCGTTGGTGTTCGGATCAGGGGGTCACAGGTTCAAACCCCACTGCTGTCAGCATGTCGTTGTGTCCCTGGGACACTTCACCCCAAATTGCTCCTGTGGGGATTGCCCGCAGTATTGAGTATATAAGTCGCTTTGGATAAAATCGTCTAACAAGTGACATGTAATGTAATGGAAAGGATGTCCCATTGCTCTTAAAACTAATTTCCCTGCTTCTTCTCCCTTCTCGTGGTTTCCTTGCGTCTCTCCATGCTTCCCTGGTGGAAGAGACTAAGACGCAAGCGAGGGACAGAGGGATTGAAGTTAAGAGAAGTGAGATGCAGCCCCGGATCTAGGTCAATAGAGCCCTGCCTCCAATCTGCAGCTCCGTCAGATGAAAGGAGAGGTAAGGTAACTGTGTTCGGCTTTTAGCATATTCTACAGCTTTTAGACCCTAATGATGTAAATAAGGGCTTTAATAGTGTTTGTACTGGGTAGCTGATTTAATAAAAATAATTTAAGTCAATGGGAAAAAGTATTTTTTGGCCCAATTATGTCACTGAGTGACACAGAACTTATAGTACCACCGTTTGGCCACTACAGAAATTTGCTTCAATGTCCAGCGCTCTTCCTTGGCTTGGCTGTAATTCAAAACTAAGCAAACTTTAGTGATTTGCAGTCAGTCTTCATTGTCTTTTATTTATCTAAAAGCATGGCCAGGACTGAGGAGTAGTCGGCTCAATGCCACAATTGAATGTGACTTTCCCAAATATACCTTATATGAGGCACTTTAAAAGCACTAACCACAGTGGCGGCTGGCCAATAGGGGGCGACAGGGCGCCGCCCTCCCTAAACCACACACAAAAACATTATTATTAATAATAATAATAAATTATGTAAATTGTCAATATTTGTGTGTTTAAAATATGGAATGCACCCAGAAATATGACTAAAATATGATTTAAAAATAATTTGCGCAATATATATGCTTTTCCTACACTGTAAAAAAAAATATCACAGAAATGTACTGTATTATTTTACAGACCTTTCTTGTTTTTCTATATTAAGTGTAAATACCATAAAAATACAGTAAATTACTTTTATTTAAAATAAATAAAGGTTTTATTCTGTAAATTGGTTTGATGAGAAATTATCGTTTTTTTACAGGATAATTCCATTGTTTAATTGTCTTGAATGTTAAATTACATTGAATTCTATGTAAAAGCATGTAAAATGAAGGCAACTTTCCTTTTTTTTGTTGCAGTAAAACCTTAAATTTAATGTAACAAAATGTAAAAAAAACAAAAAATAACTGTATTCTGTACTGTTGTAGAATAAAAATAAATCTTATTATAAAACATCTCTAAAATGTTAAATAAATGTATAAATCTTCACAAAAATTGTAATATATTGCAGAAATACCCAAAAATGATTTTGTGTAAATAAAGTAGTTTTCATAGTATACTAGTATAGTTAACTGTAAAAAAAAGTGTCAAATAAAAAAAACGTAAAATAAAGTGTCAAATAAAAAAAACGTAAAATGTAAGTAAAAAGCTACTGCACTTGAAATGGAATCCAGCCATACAACGGCAGACAGGACAAGCAGGATTGGAATGAGTCCACAACACTCCTGATTGGTTAATATAAACGTCATCGAAAAACCTGCCAATGAGCACTGGCCGCGCCTGTCAATCCAATTTGAAACTTCCACGTCAGTTTGAGCGGCTCTCCTGCGGAGCTACAGCTGTCTGTATGTCTGCTCACGAGTTTATGGACTAATATATATTTTGCTAAGTACTGATTTGCTTGGTGTTAGACTTGTGTTTCGTTTAGTTAAAAATTGTTAATATCGTCAGTTAGCTGAGTTTCTTATCGTTAAGTGGGTAAGCATCATTCATAGGTTGTTACATTTTAAGAAGTCCTGAGATGCTGTTTCTTGCAAGATGTCCCACTGGCGGGAAAATCGGGCTTTACAGGTTAACAAGGTGGCTGCTAACGTTAGCTTACAGCTTATTGCAGTGCTGCCGCCACCCTCTCGTCTCCAACGCGGGACGATTACACATAAACGTGCAGCAGGGTGTCACAGTGTTGTCGCCAATCTTATTGTAAAGTTGATCAAAAACAGGTTAATTGAGGAATACCTGGAATCCTGGAAGTAATTTATTGCAAAGATATTTACAATTCAAACTAATTCGGGTCACTTTTGACGCATGTCGGTTGTATGTTGTGTAACAAAGGGTTTAACATGACAGCTGTGATGTTCACTCTTTTGACAGAGCACCAGTGGAGAGTGAAGACTATGGAACAGAAGATGTGATGGCTTTGTGTGGAAAGCTGCTGAAGCCAGCCGGTGACTCCTCATCAGTCTCTCCAGGCAGCACCCAGCTATTCTTCCATCTTGCAAATAAAAAGACTTTGATATGTGAGCAGTGGTGTAGTGGGCGTTGGACGCGGGGGTACGCCGTACCCCCACTTATTTGGAGCATGATCTTTTTTTGAATAGTCTAATAAATATAAAATTATTGCCAGTCTTATCAGTTGCAAGTGTGTATTTGTTGTAATAATGACAAAAACATAATACATTTCACAGTAAATATAATAAAAAATAAAAACGACTTCCTTAAAAAAATTATGATTCGTCATCACGCTCGTGACCCCACGGCGAGCCAGCTCGCCGCCCGCCGATTTTGCGGCAGCTTTTCCATCAAGAACGCTAACGGAAAAGGCAAACATTTTTTACTTGACTTCTTTTCTAAAAAGAATATAATTCACAAGAAGAAAGAGGCTAGCAGCACCGAAGCTACAAGTGAAGCTGCTACTAGTACTAACTACATCATCAGAGGAGCCGCCTAAAGACGTGGATAATGCTAGCACTAACGTTAACGTTAGCTGCGCTAGCAACGTTCCCCTGGCTAGCTCAAGCTCACCTTTCCCAGAGGCATGGATGGAGGAGATGTGGCGGAGGAAACAAGAGGCATACCCGTGGATAGACTGCAAAGCTGGGAAACTGGGCTGCAAAGTTTGTTCATCCATTTCGGATTTATCAGTCTTCAAAACGCAAGGTGTGTAGATTTTGAGAGAGAGAGAGAGAGAGAGAGAGAGAGGCTGCTTAGTTGCAATACTGTAGCCTATGCAATTTAGGCCTATAAATTGTTTATGTAACTTATGTGCCAGTGTGTCCATGGTTGAGTCTGTGTGTGTGCTTTTTGCAGTACAGTAACTAAAGTAGGACTAAGCATACCGGTAGTTTCTGTGGACCTATCTGCCCGATTTGTGAGTGCACTGCGCGCGTGCGCACTTGGTTGGCATTGTTTGGGATGACCTAATTAAAATAGCGTCCCCCCAGTAAAAAAATCCCCACTACACCACTGTATGTGAGTAATAACTAACTTGTGTCTAACATAATATTGAATGTCAGTGTTTCCCCTAGATGTACTGCTGATATATTTTTTAAATCCTCTGGAGCAGAGAGAGGAGCTGTGGATTATTGTTATTGATTAATGCATCAGTGTTTCTTAGGGTCAAAAACACTAAACTCAACTTAAAATGAAAGCGTTTATTTAATAAAAGAGCTCATGTTCAATGTGAAAAGTGACCGTAGATATAGATGAGTTGGTGCTATATATATATATATATATATATACACTTTTTTTTTAAAAAGTATAATTTTTTTTTTAAACACCTTGAATTTCAGGGAGGGAGGCGCGGGGCTCCGTTGGCTCCCCTCCAAGACAATGCTAGGGGAAGCACTGAATGTGGTTTAGTAAAGTATTTAAAAAATACCCCACATTGTACATGTACAGGACAATCAGACCTTGTTCAACAAAGATCATCAGACAATTGTTTTGTCTTTGAGGTAGAGCCGCAGCAGAGAGTCTGAGTTTGAAGAAAACCCTACAATTTTATTTAGTGTTGTTTAATCAATCAATATTTACTGGTCTTGAATTTCCTCACTGGATTACAAAATGCTCGAATCTTATTGTACAGGGACATTATGCAGATTTAATCACCTGAAGATGAAAATATAGATTCAGCGATATGTACCATTTGAAGGAAATAAACTGTTAGTGGTATTGACCGAAGCCGTAGCTGTAGCTAGGCGCTGCTAATGAAAACTCAAGTGCTCAATTTGTTACTTTTGCTTTTTTATTGAGAATTGACCAAGCATATCTTCCTCTTCGAAATCCCAGTTGTACTTCGCTAACACACAGTGCCTTGGAGGGTGCGTTTAATGGTTCCCACCCGTAACACATTTATGGACTAGGTCATGTTAGACAAGCAATCCAGTGGTTAGTTTTAGGGTAAGCGCCATTGTTTTTTTATTTTATGTATTCACTTTAAGAGAAAGGGATTTCAGAAACAAGTCGCACAAGTTTGGCTCGAGGTAAAATTAACAAAAGGTAACTGTTGTTAGACTATGTTCCCCCCTTCTAAACTTATGAAATAATGAGAAAAATATAATCGACTCTTCATAGAGCCACGTCCACACAACTTTAAAGTTGTAGGAAGCTGAAGCATTACATTCGTGCCAACGGCTAGTTGTCGTTTCTAAGGTATTAGAAAGTTGGTGTTCTGGAAGGTTTAGCATAGGATCAATGCCCTTGGGATGCTCTCAATAACTGTTTTACAATTTTGTGTGTGTGTGTTTTGTGTAACCCTGCTTCAAAGGTCCATCATACAAGATGTATGGGATCTATTGGCAGCTGCTGATAATAACATCCATCATTATGGTTTACTAATAGTTATCACTTCACTTCCTCCTCCAGCACCTGGACACAGCAGGAACCTACGCCAGGATCCTGTTTGTGGTCTTCAGCTCCGCCTTCAACACCATCATCCCGGCTCTGCTGCAGGACAAGTTCTCCCAGCCGCACGTGCCCGACTCCACCTGCAGGTGGAGTCGGGCACGTGCGGCTGGGAGAACTTGTCTGACAGGAAGCAACACGTGAGGCTGGGGAAACACGTCTCTGACCCCCGGACCATCAGCATCGGTTCCCCTCAAGGCTGCGTTCTTTCCCCTCTGCTCTTCTCCCTGTACACCAACAGCTGCACCTCCAGTCACCAGTCTGTCAAGCTCCTGAAGTTCAGACAACACCACCCTCATCGGACTCATCTCTGGTGGGGACGAGTCTGCCTACAGGTGGCAGATGGACCTTCTGGGGACCTGGTGTGGGGAAAACCACCTGGACGATCTCCCCCCTTATTTCTTACGGCTAGCTGCAGATATTATAGCCAAACCACTTTGTCATGTTTTTAATCTTTCTATAACAAGCAATGTCATTCCAGATGTTTGGAAAACTGCAAATGTTCTCCCCTTATTGAAAGGTGGTGATCCCATGGTGATTATTACGTTCCCTACTGGGCTAGGGGAACCAAAGGGAAGCAACACAAACCAGAATGGAATTGGTAAAAGTTATAAGTTGTTTTATTATAACTATAGTTGTGAAACAAAATAATAAGGCATATAGCTTGGCACAAACAAAGGGCCAAATATTGTTGCCTAATAGTCAACAAAAAGAGAACTCCAAAAGAGAGTTAAATAGGTAGTACACGTCAGAGAATAATACACAAAAGGAAAACAAAACCTCACTTCTAAAGTGGTATAAATAAAGAAAAGGGCTGTGCAAAAATACAGCTGCTGGTAATCAACAGGCGCTAACCGCTAAGCTAACCTGGATTCTACTCACACAATTGATACGGCAATATCTTACGACGTACAGAAACACAGATTTAACACGCTGTTAAACAGTATCGCTTTAACACATAACACCACAGTATTACGTCAACCAACAAGTAAATACACCACAGGGCTAGAGGCGTCTGTCCCACATCACAGAGCCTCCCGAATGATCTCCATCCCCGGCCTTTGTACTCCTCCCCCGGAAGATGTGCCGGAAGCAGGCAGGGATTGGATGACGTCGGCCCAATCACCTCTTCGGATGGTACGAAGGCGGGACATCCAATGACATCGGGGCAACCGTACAGCTCATTTGCATACACACACAACAGAGTTAATAGCTCCAGGAAAACAGCGGCTGTAACAGTGATGAATAATTACAGATCAATTTCCAAGCTCTCTATTTTAGCTAAAGTACTTGAAAGGCTGGTAAATGATCAAATCAAAGAATATTTAAGCTTGAACAACATTCTATCTCCTCACCAGTCAGGCTTTAGGAAGCAGCACAGTACAGTAACGGCTGCTTTGAAAGTAGTGAATGACATTGTTGAAGGCTTGGACGCAAAGAGCTACTGTGCTGCCCTTTTTATAGACTTATCCAAGGCATTTGATACTGTGGACCATGGCATTCTATGCCAGAAGTTATCCCATATAGGCCTGTCTGACCAAGCTGTTGGTTGGTTTGCAAACTATCTTTCAAATCGCAAGCAATGTGTAAAATTCAGCGGTCTCTCCTCAAGCTTTCTTAATGTGCCCAGAGGCGTTCCTCAAGGTTCGGTCTTGGGACCGACCCTTTTTACTATTTATATAAATGATGTGGGTCAAAGTATTGATGCCTCTGTACATCTATATGCAGATGATACTGTTGTGTACTGTTGTGCTAGCACCGTTGCCCTTGCATTTGAACGTCTGCTTTTGACACTTTTCAGTCACATCTGTTTCACCTTAGGTTGGTGTTAAATTCAGATAAGACAAAAGTCATATTGTTTTCCAATAAGAAAAAGTTACCAACTGTTCTTCCCTGCATCATGTCTGCACAGCATAACCCCATTGAAGCTGTTAACACCTACAGATACTTAGGCATCACTATAGATGAAAATCTCTGCTTCAAACCACATATTAACAATCTCTTAAGGAAATTGAAATTAAAACTGGGATTCTTTTTTAGAAATAAGGCCTGCTTCTCCACAAGTGCGAGGAAACGGCTTGTAGCTGCCACATTTTTGCCGCTCTTGGACTACGGGGATGTTGTGTACATGAACGCCTCAGCTCACTCCCTTCATCTGCTGGACGCTGTTTACCATGGGGCTCTGAGGTTCATAACCAACTGTAAACCCCTCACACACCATTGCACGCTGTACGCTTTAGTCAACTGGACATCATTATCAATGCGCAGATCACTGCACTGGTACACACTCATCTATACCGCTATGCTTGGACTGCTGCCCCTCTACATATCCACTTACATATCACACAAACAGTACAGCTATAGACTAAGATCTCAACATTACATCACTCTGTCCGTCCCCTCAGTACGCACGGTGCTTGGGAAAAAAGCCATATCATACTCTGCCCCCTCGACCTGGAACACACTTCAGCAGGAACTTAAGCTGACCACTTTGATACCCATCACGGATTTTAAACTCATTTTAAAAAAGCTGGAGAAATCATCTGTGGGTGTTTGCACCTGCTATCTGACTGTATATGGATTTCAATGACTACTTTTTTTACGGTGTTGTATTTTAGTGTTGCCTCTGTGTTTAGTGTCCTGTCTGTCTGTAACTTTGTGTGGTAGTGTTACCACTGACAGGTCTCTCTTGAAAATGAGACATTGTGTCTCAATGAGATCTCACGCCTAGACTACTGCAACTCCCTCCTGGCTGGTCTACCTGCATGTGCCATCCGACCTCTGCAGCTCATCCAGAATGCAGCTGCTCGTCTGGTCTTCAACCTTCCTAAATTCTCCCACACCACGCCGCTCCTCCGCTCGCTTCACTGGCTTCCGGTAACTGCTAGAATCCACTTCAAGACACTGGTACTTGCGTACCATGCTGCGAATGGATCTGGCCCTTCCTACATCCAGGACATGGTTAAACTGTACACCCCAGCACGTGCACTCCGCTCTGCATCAACCAAACGGCTCGCTGCACCCTCACTGCAAGGGGGACCCAAGTTCCCATCAGCAAAAACACATGGGTTTGCTATCCTGGCTCCAAAATGGTGGAATGAGCTCCCCATTGACATCAGGACAGCAGATAGCTTACACACCTTCCGGCGCAGACTGAAAACTCATCTCTTTCGACTCCACTTCGAGCGACAGAACTATTAACAAAGCACTTATATACTAATAAAGGACTGGCTTATCTAAAGCCAGTTGAGTAGCACTTGAAATGTTTTTGCTCTATGAAACCTGATGTACTTATATGATTGTTTTCTTCAAGTTTGTATTTTGTTGGTCGAACGCACTTATTGTAAGTCGCTTTGGATAAAAGCGTCAGCTAAATGCAATGTAATGTAATGTAATCTACACCTGTATAAATAAAGGCTAAATAACAAGCTGTGACTTTAATCTTTTTCTGACGATTCATTTAGCATTCAAATGTATTCAGTTCTCTCAGTTATTTAAACATTAACTAACCTTTACAGTGTTTCCCCTACCATTGTCTTGGCGGGGCGCTGCGCCCTGCCAACGGAGCCCCGCCTGAAATTCAAGGTGTTTTTTTGTTTGTTTTATAAATATATATAGCACCAAATTGCAACTGAAGTAATCTATCTACGGTCACTTTTCACATTGAACATGTGCTCTTTTATTAAATAAACTAAACGCCTATGTTATTCATCCAATGTATGTGCATGTTTCAGTGTCCACTGCTTTGCGTATTCACATTCTCCCTCCGCTCTGTTTCTGAAGCGCGGGAATGGAGTCAGATTTGGGTCAATATTCTAGCGCGTAAAACAAGCTACTCAGGAGCGGAAAATGTGCTTTTACACGCGCATAAAATGACCCTCACTCGCTCGCGGAGTCTGTCTACGCGCGCGTGAAAAGTTTCTGACACTTTGGGGCGGAGCCACTGGACTTTGATTGACAGCTGCCAGGAACCCCGGAGTTGCCAGGTTTGAAAAAAAAGAAAAGGTTTTAACAACATGTTTATTTATTGACTTTTCATTCCTGTATAATCATTTTGCGCAAAGATGGCACTGTTTGTCAGAGCACTTCATCCTTCTGGGATTTCATGAAGAACAGCTCCAACGCCTGTGTGTATGGGAACGCCTCTGGTGCTGGTCCTTTAACTGCCAGTGTTTCCCACAGATCTGAAATATACTTGGGGGGGTGGTGGTAGCGGGGGGGGGGGGGGGGGGTGGTGGTAGCGGGGGGGGGGGGGGGTTGAGGTGACGTGCAACAACATTAACATTAACCTTTCTGTTGGTCGCTTGTTATCAGACCCTTCACGCGATGGCAGAGCGAACAGGTACAGGCAGGGCCCATAGTGATAGCCCTATATTTTAAATCTACTATCCACACATGAACATATGGAAATGGGTTACTATTTAAAAAAATAAATGTATTTATAAATGTATTTAGGAACCTATCCATGTGATTTTTAGTGGGGGTCGACCTCAAATCCTCTAGGGAGGTCCAGGGGCACCCCCCGGTAAGATTTTATTTTTTATTTTGGAGTTAAATGCATCAATCTGGTGCATTTTGAGGGGAAAATAAAGAGACTAGATCTATGGAAACACCCATGGTCGTCGCAGCCATTATATGAGGGTGGGACAAGTCCCCCCCACTTTTTCAAATGATTAGTTTAGACCCCCCCACTTTTACCATGTGGAAAGTCCGTGAATCGGTCCATCCACTCGCCGCACTTTGTAGAGCGCTGTGTCAGTGCTTCACTATCAAATCCATTCCACTTGCTTATTGAGAGAATGCCCAAATCAATGAAACTCCATACCATGTGTTCACTGCTACTTTGTACCAAGGCAGATTCTCACATAGCGCGCGCATGTTCAAGGAGTGTTGTCATAGTTGGACAGCTCAGACCTGTTGTATGAAGCGATGCCGGTAGCGGAGGTAAGGCACACACACCAAGTGTTCAGGACATTGTTAATACAGCGAAAATCAAAGCTGACGATCTCTTGGTTTGATATGTTTCCTCCCCCAGACAACATGGACATAAGAACCTTGTTTTCAAAGAAGAGGAAAGTAAGTCTTCAGCTGGCAGCAGTTAATCAGTTAACAGTGATGGCGGCGGCGGCAAAAGCGTCTCACTTCTGGAGAGGAGTTTCGTCTTTATGTCATGATAGAGAGATACAAATACTGAAGTTTAGATGAGAAAAGGCATCGAAATGCCAGGTTACTAGTATTTATCATGTAAACAGGGAACATGAATAACCCGATCTCTCTGTGCTCATGTAAACACCATGATGTCCATGTAGACGCAGTCAGTGTGTTTTACTGGAGCCTCAGTTCGATAAGAGATTATTTTCTGAGTTCTTTAACTTCGGTTCTCTCTCTCAAAATGGTAATGTGCATTATGTTTTAATTATACTTCTTATCATTCAGAAGCTTTTTGTGTGTGTTTATTTTTTACTGAGTGCTTGTAGGCCATTTCCATCCCAGTATTCAGTTAACTGTTTATTTTCTGTGCACATTACATAGACTAGCTAATATTCTACCTACTGCTTGGGACTTTGAGTCTTCAAAATGTCCAATGTCACAGACTGGGACTTACTTTAGAGTCAGTTGTATTTACATTCAGTATGACTTGTTATGATTCAATGTGAAAGAGTATACTGCTCAATAAATAGTGATCACTTCACCACCTCTCTTGACCTCTAGGAGCTTGAGAGTGAGTCAGAGGCAGAACACAGGGACAGTGGAGAGAGGTCCGTTGCTGAGGTGAGTGATGAAAGGGAAATGACAGTTTAGAGTCAATTGTGATGTGGACTCTCATCCCAGAATGTTAAGGAAATCAGTGGGGATATTGAACAGGAAGCATTTCAGTCAAGGGGCATCATATGACCAATATAGACAGAAGAGCAACATTTATTTGAACATTTAAGTTGATACCATTCCTAGGTGAACTTAACATCTGTATGGAGTCAGATCAGTCTCAATATTAATAAATGCTCACAGAAGGATTCACACATGTATTTTTTTTATTTTTTTATATATAAATGACTCTCCACAACAATATCTCTCAATGCACTCACAAATATTTATTGTTGTTTATAAATGTACAAAAAATTGACATTTAAACTGCTTTTTATTAATTCAAAGATGGCTCTGAATTAATAATCAAATATCTTTCCTTTCTTTACTACTGGATGAAATTACAGAATGTACCCATCATTTTCCTCATGCTAGTATAGCCACATAAAAGTATCAAACCACCTGTTAGAATGCACCAGAATACAGGAAACCCCACACCCCCGTTAAAAATGTCCCCCCCACATTCAGGATGCTTCCTACGCCCATGGAAACACCTATATTAAACAGAAGTGTATACATTTCAATAATCATAAAATCATGGCCACCTAGTTAACTTTTTATTAATTTATTCATGCATATTTTACTAATCACATTACATTTCATTTAGCTGATGCTTTTATCCAAAGCGACTTATGATGACCGATTACAGGGACATTCTCCCTGGAGTAACTAAGGGCTAAGTGCCTTACTCAAGGGCACACTAGTGGTGGTGTTCCTGGCGGGATTTGAACTCACAGCCTTCCGATCTTCAGCCCACCTCACTATCCATTAGACCAGTGACCACCAACTGGCGGCCCGCGGGCCACATCCGGCCCGCCAGACATTCTCATCCGGCCCGCACGACGGGGGTGACTGTGGCGTTGGCCGAGTGGTTACTGCGTTCGCCCCCCACCCATTTTTTTTTTACAACGTCTCGTGAGTAAGGTGCAGTACCGGAGTCCAACAGAGAGGCAGCAGCTGCGGGACAGTAGACTGCGTACTGCGAAACCTTCCCTTCCTTGAAGAAGAAGAAGAAGAAGTGATCCTTTGTTGTGAAGAGTCTGCTTTGTGCGCTCCGCACCACAGCAGCAGCCCTGCTGCGACAGAGTCCAACAGAGAGGCAGCAGCTGCGGGACAGTAGCCTAGAAGCAGGTTGGGTTGTAACGGAATATATGTAACGGCGTTACGTAATCAGAATACAAAAATCAAGTAGGCTAACTGTATTCAGCTGGCGTTACATTTGAAAAACGAGTAATCTGATTACAGTTACTTTCGTAAACCTGAAGTGAATACATTTTGGAATACTTATTGGAATTATTGGTGGAAAAGTTTCCTCACAAAATGTAATATTCATTACCGGCAGAACTGTGTGCACACTGCACAGCGCTGCAGCATGTCTGTGAGCGAGAGAGAGATGCAGCGTGTCTGTGAGGCCCCGCCCCCGCACGCAGATGAGAGAGAGATCTCTTTTAAAATATATTGAAAGTTAGAAACGGAGATGGTTAGATAAAATGTGCAAGATAACGTTGATGTAGCATTTCTTTATTGTCGAAATGATGACATTTATAACGGGATCAAATCAAAGTGAATGGCCTGCTGCTGCTGAATGCATGGGGCAAGTGACTGGAACACGTTTTAAAAGTTATTACATCGTTTCAGATAATAATAATAATAATAAATAATAATGATAATTCATTCTATTTAGGGGTGCCTTTCAAAGCACCCAAGGACACCTTACAATTCATAACATATTCCAAGGAAAGGTTTACAGTAGGAGAATGCAGTCTGGGTGATGTTTTTTATGTGGGGTGCAGATGAGCGAGCTGTCCAGAATGACACCAAGATGTTGTGTTTGAGTTCTTGATAAGCCATTAAAACAATAAAACAAGTGTCTCCTGCTCACCAAAACATACCCATCTGTTATGGAAAAAGAAAGTATTCCAAAAGTATTCTAAAAGTAACCTGAACACATTACTTTTATAAGACACATAACTGTAACTGTATTCTGATTACTTTCAGAGCATGTATTCAGTAATCAGTAACTGATTACATTTACAAAGTAACCCTCCCAACCCTGCCTAGAAGTGATCCTTCGTTAGCGTGAAGAGTCTGCTAAGCTTTATGCAGTACCTGTACCCCCCCGGCCCGCGATAGTGTCTATTGGATACATTTTGGCCCTTGGACAAATGTAGTTGGTGATCCCTGCATTAGACCAATCACTACCCTCTCAAATGGAAATATGTGTTTACATAAATGGTGACCACACCGTTTGAGACCCACTGAGAACTTAGACTAAGTTGACTATCTAAACACTCAGAGAGTCCTTTACCTCACCTGAGCTGAGGTTATCCCGAGCTTGAATGACACACAGAGACCAATCAAGGGCTTTGATTTATGATCTGTATGACAGTGGCCATGTCGGCAGGCCACATCATGTGGACAGCCAGTCACCCTGTGTGAGGCAGGCAACTTAACAGGCCAGAAGGAGGGGAGATCAGAGCAAGGGAGCGAGGGCTCAATGTCCACAAGTTAATCGATCGCAGATGGCGTCGTGGTCACGGACGAATAAAAAAAAAACGTATAAAAAAAAAAACTAAATGGGTCGCGAAATAGACTTGGGCGGCCGTTAATATACCTGGGCGGCCCGCCCAAGTATAGTCTGTGTGTGGGAAACCCTGGTGTGTTCAAAAAACAACTACAGAAACACTATATATTATACTATAGTAGTACTATTTAAAATAATATAGTCTTAATACGGAAACACCAACAAAAACACTATAGTAATACTTTTACAACACTATAGTAATAATATGCATTCACTATGACAATATCATGCTATTAGGAGTGTTCTATAGTGTGTTTAAAAAACAACTACAGAAACACTATATATTATACTATAGTTATACTATTTAAAATAATATAGGAATACTACAAAGATCTAGATACATAGTATTACTATTGAAATATTATAGGGCTACTATAGCTAGTAAAATGGCACTACAGAAAAAACTATATTAATACAATAGCTGGTGAAAAATACTACAGAACACTACAAACTTACTATAGGACACTATACAACTCTTATAGTATACTATAGTAATACTATAGTTCATTTATAGTTCATTTCGTAAGGGAGGTGCATACAGCAGACAGTAGCTAGCAGTTTTCGACAGATACAGCCCACTAAAAAATATATTGTTTTATATAAAATTAATTAATATATATATATATATATATATATATATATATATATATTAGGGCTGTCAAACGATTAAAAATTGTAATCAGATTAATCACAGCTTAAAAATTAATTAATCATGATTAATCACCATTCGAACTATGTCCAAAATATGCCATTTCTTTATGTATATTGTTGTGGGAATGGAAAGATAAATGAAAGAAGGCGGATATATCCATTTAACATCCAGTATCTATGTTTATTATAAAAACATTCTACGTGTCAAAATGAAAGACAACCCACACACCTATCAATCAACAAACCGTGGGGTCTTAATTCATTACGTGTTGATTTCTATCAACGGGGGAGTACTTCAGGAAAGTCGACAGAGGGGGGGGCGAACGTTGTGATCAGCTGTTTTAGCGCAGTTCTCCAGTGAAGGGGGGGGGGGGAGTCTCCCTCCGCAGCCGGTTGGCGCAGTTTTGGCACAATTCCGTTGTACAGACCGACGTTAACAGCAGCCCTGTCTGTGCACACGGAGACCGACTCTGTCGTCCGGTGATCTAACCGCCTTCTGGAAAAGCTTCACAAGTACGCCGGTACGCAAATGCGCTTTGTGACACAAGTTTCAGATTACGCACATAACCTGCGTACCAGTTATGTGCACCCCTGTACTACAGCAAAAGTATTCTCCGTCGGGACTTCCTGCAACAACACCGACATTATCAAAGATGTTCTATTGAGAAGACGATCACTACGTGACAAAAGTTTTCAAAACCGTTTCTGGTCTTCGGTATTTCCAGACAAGTGGCTACTGAAATCAATCTGACTAACTGCTGTCTGTGCAATTTACTCCGCGCGAGTTGGCGGACTTTATTTTGCTTACTTTAACATCATTTTTCATGGTGGGGCTAAGCCATTTCTTGGTATGGCTGTAGCCTACCCCAGCCATACCCTGGCGCTGCCACTGGTGGCATGTATGGGGCGGGCCATTCTGCACATGCGTTAAATGCGTTAAATATTTTAACGCAATTAATTCAAAAAATTAATTACCGCCGTTAACGTGATAATTTTGACAGCACTAATATATATATATATATATATATATATATATATATATATATATATATATATATATATATATATATATTAGCTGTACACTTTACGAATATAATAGTTTTTTATGGACAACTTTACCATTCAATCTTGTCCAACTGATCTTGCAGCTGTCACTCCTCGGCTCTTGGTAGTTCAGGCATTTATCAAACCTGGCAACTCCGGGCTTCCTTGCAGCTGTCAATCAAAGTCCAGTGGCTACGCCCCAAAGTGCCAGAAACTTTTCACGCGCGGGTAGACAGAATCCGCGAGCTAGTGAGGCTGACACTCCCACGAGGGAGCAAGATGGCTCGCGGGGGTTTAATCTGCGCGCGAGGGTCATTTCATGCGCGTGTAAAAGCACATTTTCCGCTCGTGAGTAGCTTGTTTTGCGCGCTAGAATATTGACCCAAATCTGACTCCATACACGGGGCTCCGCTCCGCTCCGCCCACACACACACGAATGCACACCCTCACAATCAGAGACAAGAGCGGAGGAAAGGAGGAGAACAACAAAGTGTAAAAAAGTCAAACAAAACTGCATTATTGCCCCGAGCTCTGCTGTCTGCCCGTTTGTGTCTCCCCCGCCAGTTTCAAATTCGTTTATTATTATTTTTTTAACCGCAAGCCGTTATCGTCACGGAGGAGAAGGACACACACAGCCTGCCCAGTGCCCAGGTGGACGCGCGCGAACGCGACAACGAACGTAGCGTGCGCATTCTAAAAATAGCTCACAGATGGTGAGCAAGTACCGCGGTTTTGAACTACAGTGTTGAATTTGACAGAAAACAACAATGAAACGCCAGCAGAAGAATAGTGTAATGAGTTGGGTGAAAAAAAAGACAGGAGATGTGAGTTGGTATATTCAGTAAATTAGCTCAGGATAATTGGATGTTCTGTCTACACCTGTTGATGTGAGGCTAATGCAGGATTTGCTAGCTTGATGCTACCGGCATTTAGTGGCAGTGACTCAACAAATTGCCTCTTAAAATGTATCGTCAGCAATGTATGACAAGCAGACTGCTTGTTTAATGTTAGACTCACACCAATAGCTCAATATAATCATAACACGATTGCTTTCATATCAGAGATCAGATGAGGTTGAGCTGCCTCCAGCAATAGAGGATGAGGCAGAGAGAAGCAACAGCACAGGGTTGCAGCAGGTATGTTATATGCTGTAGTCAGGTGATTTAAATGTATCAATGAAAGGAAGAAGTGTAGGCTACATGATAAGAAGGGAATACAGTTTGAATAAAAGTAATACAGTACAGTGTAACACTGTACTTTATTACTTTTTAATGTACAAATACTTTGTTACTGTACGATATCAATAACAATAATCCACAGCTCCTCTCTCTGCTCCAGAGGATAACAAAAATGTGCGTGCCCCCCCCGTTGGTGGGGTACCCGAGCAGCACCCTGCCAAGGCAGTAAACCTAGGGGAAACACTGCTTTATATAGGAACCTATCCACAGTGACAATGCTCACACGATGCCTGTGAAGGGAATCTGAAGAAAAGGTCGAAAGAGAATCGGTCAGAACTCCAGCCTTTACATTAAGGAGCTGCATAACACCATGAAGGACTTCATTTCTGCCAAAGCCATGGTGCCACTGCTCGACAAATTGACTGTTTTTATGATAATGAGTCTATCATGTCTCATGATGCAAGGCCAGGTCTCTCAGTAATTTAGGACAACCACAACGTTTATTTGACATATCCCTCCTACAAAATGCATGACTGATTTTTCATATCACTACCTTCCTTGGTCCAAAAAAGTAAGTAGACACTAATATCCGGGGGAGAATGAAAAGGCAGGACAGTTTGCTTGAAAGCACAGTTGATCTTGTCTGTTTTAATTTAAGAGATGCTGGAAGGGAATACTGAGCCAGTATGATAACAATAGTGGTTATATTCATTTACATATAAAAAAGTCAATTGGTTCTTTTAG
This sequence comes from Pogonophryne albipinna, assembly GCA_028583405.1. NCBI lineage: Eukaryota > Metazoa > Chordata > Actinopteri > Perciformes > Artedidraconidae > Pogonophryne > Pogonophryne albipinna. The sequence continues at coordinate 30,684,526 of CM053256.1, forward strand.
TTTTTTTTTTTAATGTAATCTTTAATCAGCTACATAATTAAATGTGTCACTATTTATTCAATCTTAAAACCTAAATCCGAGTAAGTAAGCATGTGACATAATGTTCAATGACTTCTTGACCTTTATTATGACGTGTTCATATAGTCTTGCATTTTGAAAACTGAGCTTTTGGTCAGCTTTCAGATTGAAGGTGGGGTAGGTCATTTTGGAGAAACCAGCTCGAGTGCGCTAGCTTTGAAAATACACAACCGGAAAAAATCTGCCACTTCCTTACAGAGCCCCTCCTCCAACACGCACGAACGCGCACATGACCAATGAGGGCACGAGATAAGTTTGTGCACAGATGGAAGGCTGACAGGCAGGTAGGCCATCCAGTTACTTTAGCCGGGCCGGCTCAGATGATTGGTCGAGCTTTTTACAGCGCTACTAATTTTTTTATGGATTTTTTGTCAAAGCATTTAAGATATTCATTGCTATCGGGATGTTAAGAGCATTCCATGGAATATAACAACAAGTGTATCTCGAGCCGGTTTCTCAAACTTACCTACCCCACCTTTAACTGAGATATAGTTCAGATTTTCAGTGTTGGGTGTATCACGTTACAAAAGTAACGGAGTTACAGTAATATATTACTTTTTGCTGTAACGCATTACTAATGAAATGTGGGTAATGTATTACCCGTTACAATGCTCAGTAACGCAGTTACAACACATTTTAACCCGAAATTAAATGGTGTTTTGTTTTTTACGAATGTACTAACATAGCGAGACATTCCGACACCAGAGAAAAATTGTGAGGGTAGATTAGTAAACCTGGTGTGTTTACCCTTCAGGCTTCGCGTCGGGATCTTCGGGGCAGTTGAATGTTATGCAACCATTCAAAAAAGAGAACGGAGCGAAAAATACTAACAACAAATTGTGTCAGGTGCGCGTGACCTGCTCCGCTGCGCGTGCATCATTTCCAAAGTGCTTCCACAGCAGTGACACACATCGGTGGATAATCATTTATACGAAAATGGTTAAAGCAACCATCACTAAACGCCAGCAACACTGCATCTACTGCAGACAGTAGCAACAGGTCAGATGGGGACATCACGTTACCCTCCGTTGTGGACACTAGCTTACTCCCGCCTGACTCCGCCCTCGCCCCCGGAGCAGCAGTCTTCGCCGTCTGAAACTACGCCGCCCCTCTGCGGCCCGCAGGTGCCAGGATACCTCGGCAAAACAGAGCCTGCCCAGGTATATCTAAACAAGTACCCGCCTGTACAGTGGGGTTAGGCGGTCATTTTGCAGCTCGTGGTATACAAATAGACAATGGCTAGAATATTCATGTGAAAATAGTGCCATATTCTGCCATGCCTGTAGAAATGTTGGGTCAAACATAATGCATACAATAGCACAGATGCCTTCACCACGAATGGCTACAAAAATATCTCATATCCCAAGCTTATCAACAAGCTAATGTTGCAGCTGAAATGTTTTCCAGAGGCCTGCACTACGAAGCCGGATTTTCGCTTAGCGAGCTAACTTCAGGGAAAACTCGGGGTTTCCGGTCCTACGACGCTGGTTCTCTTTTTAGCGGGCTAGATCTCCATGGTAACTTATGCTGAGCGGCTAACCTGCTCCGGAGCAGGTTAGGTTGCAGGCTAAGAGATCAACTCAGTGAAAGCACCGCCTGTTGACCAATCAGAGCTCAGTGTGTGGAGTTTAAAGCGATCAAGTCGTATTGCAGAAGAAAGGAAATACAGAAAAACTGCCGTTGCAGGAAAGACGGCCGGCAAAAATCACAGACTGTGTGAACGTGAACATTAATAGAATATCACCTCCCATCTTCAGAGCAATCTGACTATTATAACATTAGCGTTAAAGGTCCCATGTCATGGCCATTTCCACTGATCATAATTCCATTGTTGAGGTCTACTAGAATAGATTTATATTGTGCAATTTTCCAAACTCACATTGGTTTCTCATACAGCATCTCTGTAAACTACGTGTATTCACTGAATTTCACTCTCTGCCTTTAACGGCTCGTTGTAGCTCCAATAGCTCCAGCCCCCACCCTCCCTGTGAGCACAGTGTGCTCTGATTGGTCGGGACGTTGTGAATCGCGCAAAGCTCCGTGGAGGTGTTGTTTCCTTGTTTAGCGATACACAGCCAAACTCATCCTGAGCACACACAAAGTCACAGCCGAAGTAAAAACAATAAGTGTGGCTTGATATTGAGTAAGAAAAAGGTTGATAAACGCTGTGAGAATGGGTCTGCAGAGAGAATTTCGCCGCGATCCCAACTGTCTGTTATCAGCCTGCAGCCAGGGAGGAGAGATCAGCAGAGCTGCTTGCACTGAGTGTGTGAGGAAGTCCGTGGATTGGTCAATTTGGACCAATCAGCGGGGGCTTAACGTAACGGCTCCGCGGACGTAACGTAACGGCTCCACGGGTTGGTCCATTTTGTTCCGGGTACGGTTGACATCATGCGTACCCGGAAGAATCAAATGGACAATGACGTATCTCCAACGAGGCGTTTTGGGGAGGTATTTTCTGTTTTAGAGTTTTACTCGCTACAGGGTGTACTTTGAGGGTTTTGACTCTGCAGACCGTTGACATGCATAAAAACCTTCATAACACACAAGGGGATGGGTAATAACCAGAAAAGCATGACATGGGACCTTTAAGAAAGCTTACTTAAATATCTGCCATAACATAAGTAACCGGATCAAAGTAACAGTGCAGTCCGCGGCATATCACATCATAATGTCATCATATGACATCATATATTTCCTTATCTGAGTCAGCTGAGTCGTATCTGGCCGTGCAACACTCAGTGTCACATACTGTATGCAGAAGTATTATTTTAAGCAACACATTAAGTTGACGAAACACCCGAGTCAAATTTTATTAAAGTCAGATCCACTCGTGTCTTAGACGGGGCAGTGATATCATAAACCTGTTAATGTACGCATTCAAACAGCTGTATTCACCTTGCAGGTGCAGCTATGCGGCTTTTATCCTGGATAAAGTGTTTAAGTCATTGATGTTTAAAGTTTAACGTCTTCATATTTGTCTAATATTATAGTTGACTTTTCATTCAGGAAGTATGACGCGCTGCGCTGTCAGTACGATGTCCATGTTTGTGATTGGTCAAATGCCACCCCTCTCATGTGAACGTGCACCTAACTAGATAGGACACGGCTGGCTTGAGCGATCCACTTGATAACCCGCGTCGTAGGACCGTTTAGCGAGAGCGCGTATGTTTTGGATTAGGCCAACCGGCTAACTCAAACATATCCAGGATTCCAGGTTATGTTGAACCGGCTTCGTAGTACAGGCCCCAGGTCACAAAGTCAACCTCACATGATGATGTGATACCAGTTTTCATGCACAGTAAATGTTCTCTTCCCAGAGTATATGATGGGACCAAGGTGATGATTTAGTACATGGTTTTAATAATACTTGCTTTTCCAGGTTTGCCATTTCAAACCATGAGCTGGTTCAAATCATATTTGCCTTGATTTACAATATGTTCTCATTTGTTTTATCAGTACAGTTTTGAAGCTTTTGTGCTTTTCTTTGCCACAGTCCACTTTGGACTATATGAAATATTTCAGGATTGCACTTTTAACTCACTTGAAATGTTCTCACTTGCTTGGTTTCAAAACATAACAAATGCCATAATCTATTCATTGGGGACCATCAATGCTATTTTTCATTGCTGTTGCCGGCCACTATTGCTCATGTAAACCTACTACTGCTGCGCCCCCTGTAATCTCAGAGGCACCCGGAGTCATTTTGTTCTGGAACCGGGCCCAGGGGCGCCGTAAGGGGGTGAAAAGTTAGGACGATTCTAAGGGCCCGTGACTGACAGGGGCCCCAAAAAATGTAGAACATTAAGAACAAATGTTTAAGTAACCTTTCATCAATCATCAATAATAACATTAATATAACATTATATTGATAATGTACTCACTAAACTTACGATTCATTTAACTTATTTTTGTTCGAAAAGTTCATTATCCAAAGCCTCTGTACACCCCCCCTCTATTTACATGTAATGGTTTGGTCCTGTCTCCAAACGCTGTGCGGCACCGCATTTTCTAGCAGAGTAAGAGCATGTGAGCAGCAGTGACGTGCGGTGAGGTTCATGGCTGGTGAGGCACTGACTCTTTCAGAGTCAGATTTACAAATATTATATATTTTGACCTTAAAGGTGGCGGGGTAGGTAATTTTGGAGAAACCAGCTCGAGTGCGCTAGAATTTGAAAATACACAGCCCCTCCTCCAACACACACGAACGCGCACATGACCAAAGAGGGCACGAGATAAGTTTGTGCACAGATGGAAGGCTGACGGGCAGGTTATTTTAGCCGGGCCGGCTAAAATGAGTGGTCGTGCTTTTTACAGTACTACGGCTTCCACAGATGAAATGTTTTTATGTATTTTTTGTCAAAGCACTTCAGATATTCATTGCTATCAGGATGTTAAGAGCATTCCATGGAATATAACAAAAAGTGTATATCATGCCGGTTTCTCAAACTTACCTACCCCACCTTTAATCGAAATATTCTGTTATTTTCAAAAGCTTTTTTAGTCTGATGCTTAGATTCATTTTAAACAGACCGTTCAACAAAAGGATAGCCTATCCAAAATCTAAATATTGGATTGTTCTCTCTTAGTAAGATCCAATTTTCATTACAATTGTGGTCTTACCTTGACTTGAAGATGAAGTCCATGCTATCCTTCTGGACAACAATCTTCATTACTTTTTTGTAAAAGTCCTCCTTATCTTCCTCTAGTTTCAAAAGCCTAGCTTGTTGTTAATGTTTTCCTCTACCGTCTCTGCGTAGAATAACAGTAGCAACTAGAACCTGTGGGCTCACGTGCGCCCCCTTCAGTGCGGCAGAGGTTGTGGCTGCCTCCCCTGGTGCTTTTTTCATTGCCGTTGTATGATGAGACCAGCGAGCCTACATATCATATATACGTGAAATACGTTATTTAGAGACTATGGATGGCGAGGATAAATGTAATAAAGGGATCTACAATCATTACATTGGTGACATACAGTGAGATGGTGCAGGCATGCGCTTAGGGCCCGCTTTCCAGCCAGTTTCTGTGGGGTGACGCATTCTGAGGTGAGGCAGAGCTCATCTGTGCCTCACCTCACCACACTGGCTTGAGCGCGCTCACAAAATAAGTGCCCGCGCTAAATTAGTGCCCGTGCTCCAGCAAGTTACTGTGGGCTTCTGTGAGGCAGAGCTCGTCCCTGCCTCACTTCTCAATCTCATCGCTCCCCGTAGTTGTAGCGGAGCTCGGCAAATTAGCCGATTTTTACTATAAAAAGCGATTGGAATCAAACAGAAATCACATTTACAACACAGATCAGTGGACACATTTTATTATTATTATTATTTGTATTATTATTCTTTTTTTCCGTTACATTGGAGAATGACAAGTGAGGCTCTGCCTCACCTGCCTCCCCTGACCGCACGTCGCTGGTGAGCAGGGATGTGAGTACTTACGTGTGTACGATGTCTCAACGACTAACAAAGTCAGGCTTTCAAAAAAGAAAAGAAAGGAGAGAAAGACAAGAGAGAGCGACAGTATGTCACCCAGTTTTGCTCTGATTTAGCACCACCATCAGGCCTTTTCATTTCCATTTCCGTTTTGTTGTCCATTTACACTTTAATACCCGCTTATTTTGTAGTTGGTATGTATATTTAATTAGAAAACCTGCTGCTTATGTTTATTTTTTTTATAGCATTTTATAAATGATAATATTGGTGTTAATGTTCACTTTAAGAGGTCATGTATATTTAAGTTATATTTATTTTTGATTTATGAATGTTCCATTCAAAAATGTTATTAAAAAGGCATGTACACCATAAAAGATGACTATTGACGTCTATTGTCAGGAATGTTAGTGTTATATCAAATAGTGAATTCTACAGAATGTTGCACGTCTGCACAGTGTTATATTTTCACCGCTCAGTGTCAGTAAATATTGTGCAGTTAGTATTGGACTACAAGATAGATGCAAGCCTGTACAGGTAGTTATTTAAAGCATAAATGAGTGGGTTGGGTTCTGGAGGTGTGGTTACAGCATTGTGCTTGGTTGGCGTGGCCTGTGCCTGGTGGTGGGGCCCAATGTGATATCTTTTCATGGGGCCCAAAATCCCTGGCGGCCCCCCTGACCGGGCCTGTACATGGCCATATACTAAACAAACTACAGAGCCCATTCCGTGTCCTGTTATTGTTTACTTCCTGTCTGCCTTCTTCTGGTGATTTATCTGACGTCCAGTGCTCCGTCTTTTAACCTCTTTTGCTTTCTCTTTCTTGATCCTAACTTGCCCAACACTGTTGGTTACCAACATCTGAAAAACAGAACCTTAACATCTGCATACTTTATGTATGTGTTTTTGTGCTGCTTCAGAAATATGTGTATGCTAACACGCTAATGATTTTGTGCTAACAAAGTAAATATAATATATTTTCTCACCTAATTTAGAACTTTTAAGTCAAACAAAAACACTTGTGATGGTTTCACCTTTGTTCAATCAACACTAAAACCATTTGGCAGTGTTTCACAACTGAACAATTAAACCAATAATCACAATGCTATTAAGAGAAATGTAGTTTTATCATAATTTTTTCTAAATGGGTATTGGCAGCAAAGAACATCCATCACATCAGACGTGGATTTCTCTGACTGGATGGTATCAGATATTTAATAACAGGCAGTTATTGTCCTATTGTAATAGAAATCCAGCATATGGTTCTTATCCAAATCGAAATGGATGATGCATCATTCTTGTCACTGTCTATGCACTCTGTAATGTAGAAGAATGACAGCAAGAACAAAGTCCAGAAATACTGTAGATCATGCATTTTCCTTCCATTTGCTTTGTTGGCTTGTTGTTTGTGAAATCTAAATTGACTGACTAAGAAAAATCAATGGTCAGGCCAAAACAAGCACATGTCCCCTGAGGTCTGAGTTCATAATAAAATTTGGCAAAGGCAAATTAATTTAGTAATGCTGCACTTCATACCCTCAGGTCCCGGAGAGTCGGAGCTTCTGAACTCCTCCTTCAGGCCTGCAGTGTGTGGTGGCGTTTCACCCGTAGATATCCGCGGATCGAACACAAAATTGTGTGTAATTGTATAGAGCTCCTCTCTCGACCTTTTCTGTCGGAAGATACATAGGGGCCATCATTCATCCTTGCCATTACCAGCCTGCCTGCCGTGAATAATGCAATTTGTATCCTCTATGGAGTGCATCCAGAACAACAGGCACTCCAATAAACAAACAGCAGATCGCAGTCGAAATCCACTTACAGGGGCAGCCTGGCAAACGCCGCGGCCATTGGAAGCCCACTCAGGTCCCATCATTTCAGGCCCATAGATCCCTACCTTATCTATTTTAGAGTGGGCCTATGATAATGAGCCTGCCAGCTTCGCTCTCCTGAAGTGCTGGATCACACGCAGAACCTGGAAGCCCCCCCCCCCCCCCCCCACACACACACACAGTCATTTAGGAAGCTGTTCAGTGGAGATTTGTGTTACCTGAAAGTAAAGGTAAAGGTCAGCATTTGACCTTTTGTGGGCACTATCAGCAGTCAGGAAATGGATCAGTCAGGCAGAGGATGAAGTGTGTATGTCTCTATATACTGTGTGTGTGTGTGTGTGTGTGTGTGTGTGTGTGTGTGTGTGTGTGTGTGTGTGTGTGTGTGTGTGTGTGTGAGTGTGTGTGAGTGTGTGAGAGATGAGCCCTGATGGATTGGATCATAGAGTATATTAGAGGAACACAGTTGAGAGCAGATGAAGTGTTGTTGCAGAGTGTAGTCACACCCTGGCTGTTTATTAGCCTCTAAAAATGTACATTTATAGACTTGATCTTCTGTAATTGATTCATCACTTTGATCCTGTGTTCTCGCTGTTGCAAAAAGCTTATTTTTAATTCTAACACTTTTGATGTTATTAAGTTGTCCCAGCATCCTACATTAAATGTGCAGAACTGAAGTCCTTTTCACATCTTACTGATTTGACTCGTAACCGAAACCCAATTCTGGCCATTGTATCCAACTAATTTCTATAACTTTCAACATTTATATACCATTCAGTCATTCATGACTTAATAAAATGCAATTAGAGTTATAAAATATATGTTTTCAGTTATACTTTGTGGATCATTTACTGACCAGGTTTTGACAAAGAACAAGAGGAATATGTGGAATAAAAGAAGAAAATATCTGGTTCTGAGATTTTTTATTTCGATATGTTTTCAAACTGTCCATCGTGAATCTGACAGTTTTATTTGAGTGTTAAAATGATTTTGATTCCTGCTTATGTGTTGTAATAAACTGTGTATTATTATTGCCGTTTCTGGGCAATTCTGTGTCAAATGATTTAGGTAACATCAGTATGACTCAATTTGCTAATTCTCAAACTGCTATGTGTCAAGTCAAAAACCTACAATTATAGATTTGTTTGGGAAATGTTCTAGACATGCCTATAAAACTTTGCCAGATAATGAATTAAAGCTTTTATTCTCAGTGTCAAATGATTTGTCCCGTAGGCTGGGATCCACTAATGACCACTTGAGGGTCTATATATCATCCTGGTGTTTAAATCAGTGGCTTTTACTGCTTTGTTATGGTGAGCGAGGCCATTATCACTATGAATTTGTAAAGCATTTGTAAAGTTATGTGATTGTTGGCACAGGCCTCTTGGTTTTTTGACACCATACTCAGACTGCCTCTCCATGTCCCGCCTGCCACAACAAGATAATCGTGCCGTCTCCCATAAAATGGCGGCATCTGTCATCTATAATAATCTGCTTGAGCTCGCCAGGAACAGTGAGCAGGAGGGAACGGGGGATCGTTCCCAATGCCAATTAGAGGGGGTATTATCTCCTCATGTGGAGAGGCTTTTAGCCCCCCTGAACGCCCTCCAGCAGGGGACAGGAGGAGGCCGCAGGACTGGGAAGAGGAGACAGACAATGCTGTGTGACACAGCCAGGACAGGAAGTGGAAGTAAAGGCATTACTTCCCCTTCATCGGGCACAACATGATAGCTCTTGAAGCGAGCCAAAGCTGAGCCCCGGAGGACAGAGATCGTCAGCATGGCCTCTTTGACTCACATTGCTTTAAATTCAGATCAACACTCCACAGCTTAGGGCGCAATGTAAATCCTTCACCCTTTGTATGATTGATGTTGCACGTAGTGGTCTAAAATACATCACTGTGCTGTGTGGGGAGGGGGTTATATGTACCTTGCATTCCTGGATCTTTTGTGTTTTCTGGAGTATTTATCTAATTCCTGTGGTCAGAAGGTAAAATATGTGAGGTTTTGGTGATGGCTTTGCCTGAGTACTGAGTCAGGACTGTGCCTGTTGCTGCGGTCCTGAGTCGTGGATCCTGAGTCGTGGCTGTGCCTGTTACCATAGTCCTGCCTGAAGCTCACCTTACTACTTCTCTGATTGTTGACATCCACGCAACATGTCAATTGGAAAAATGTATTAGGATGTTACTTGTAAACTGGAATAACTTTTAAATGTTTTTTTAAATATTATGTGCATGCCATTTATATAATAGTGTTTATTTTTGTCTCTTTCTTCACTGTTGATGTAACAATGTAAATGTCCTCTCTGTGGGAAAAATAAAGGAAGACTAATTATAATCCAATTCATCTTCTTATATTTAGAAACATGATCTTTTCTAACATTTGGACTATCTACAGTATGTTAAAAATGAATTGTCTTTTTAATTTACAAACTACATCTTGCATGTCTGTCCGTCCTGGGAGAGGGATCCTCCTCTGTTGCTCTCCCCGAGGTTTCTTCAGTTTTTTAACCTTTAACTATGGGATTTATTTGGGGGGTTTTCTTGTCCAAGGACAGAGGGAGTCCTATTCTGAATAAACTGTAAAGCCCCCTGAGACAAATGTAAAATGTGTGATATTGGGCAATATGAATACACTTTGATTGATTGACGGTCATAAGGAAAAAGCATAGGCGTCCTTAAAGGTCCTGAAAACCTAAATCCTTAATAAACGTTTTACCTAAACCAATTGAGTTGGCTTTAAAAACACAGATACCTGTTAAATGACAGGGAATACTTGAGAGATTTCAGTATGTGTATGGTCCTGTTGGAAGGGGAATCTAACTATGGTGTCTGCGATGCCCAATTCTGAACGCCCTGACCAGTGGCGACTGGTCATTAGGGGCACAGCCCCACCTAGTGTCAGCAGAAAGTATTAAAAATAATGATTACAAAAAAAAAATATATATATTATAAGATCATGATTAATCATCTGATTCGTCTGTACATTGCTGTTTTAGTCTGTGTTCTTCTAATTAGTGTCTACAGTGTGTGCCTATTGAGCTGTTTAGAGCCATGTGGGACAAAACCCGATCCTGCCCCTCCCTCTCACTGTCTAAGTGAACGGTGACTGTAAAAACTACACTGCGCATGCTCAGAGTATTTTCCTATTTAATGTGTGTGGCAAAAAAATAATGACCATGGGGGCATAGAGCTGCCATCCCCACCATACGTCATCTCACATAATTCAGAGCTGATTGGCTGTAAGTACGTGTGCCACGAAAAGTGTGGTGTGTGAAGAGGAGGAGAGAGAGAGCTGCAGTGAGGCGTCCTAAAACCAGGAAGTAAGCTGCGCATGGCTTCCCTCCACAAAAAAGCAATGACATTCCTAAATAATAGAGATTTTTGTCCAGAAGGATAGGCAAATGGACTTCATCTTCCAACACATTCTCACTCCCAACTCGGCCTATGTTGACGTTATGTCAGGGTCCCTGTCGTCACTTTCCAACGCAAGGGGGGTCCTTTAGCGTCGAGTTTCAACTATCAGGGAGTCCCATTGACTTGCATTGAGCTCCCTGAACGTTGGTAATAGACGAGTTGGGATTGCGGCAAAATGCTCTCCGCAGATCCATTCTCACAGCGTTACTCAATATCAAGCCACACTTATTGTTTTTACTTCTTTATTTTAATTGAATAATGTAGGACTTTTGTTGCCGTCAGTTATGGAGAGTAGGGGCTCAGAATACTGAAATCTGTATTGTTTCATCATTTTTTCCTTCTAATTTTGTATTCTTTTCTAAACCACACACTGTTATTTACTCAACAATAAGACACAATTATCCTTGTGTCAATTTATTTGTTTGATTAATAAACACAAGTTGGAGTCTGTCACAATAGCTGCATGTTTTCTCCACAATGCAAGCATCAGTGCTTTAGAGATGTCAGTTATACTCAGTCTTGTGAGAATAACCTTCCAGAGACCCAACCTAAAGGCCACAGTGACAACCAGCTCCAGAGACTGTCTCTGTCTCACTTAACTCGCCTGAGATCTGTTTTGACTATTGTCCATCTGTCTGTAGGGATTATAGCCTGTATTAAATAATCGTGTTACTTTCATTTTGGTGAGCACAATTACATGGGCCATCCCTGGCCAACTTGAGGGCCCCACGCAAAGTTAGATGATGAGGCCCTCTATTTCGCGAGCGTCAACGGGGGGGGGGGGGGAGAGGGCTGCTAGTGGAGCCTCGGAGCGGCGAAACCACACTAATTGTGCCGCATAAGCGCATAGGTGCGCCACATTTGCGGCTCCCTCCGCCAGATGAGGCCCCCTCCGCAAGGTGAGGCCCCACGCAGTCTGCGTGATCGGCCTGTAGGGAGGGGCCGCCCTGACAATTACACTGGAGAGAGTGGCATAACAGCTGTTTAAAACCAACAATTATGTATGGGAAAAGCCTGAGGGCTTGGCTTTTCAGAGTACCAAACATCCAACATCACTCTTTTCCCAAGGATGCAAATGCATTTGATATAACCATACACTAAGAATCAGAATCTGATAGCAATTACTATTGAAACAGTGTGTATGTTGTTTATACCAAGTGACTTTTGCTAATAATGATAAAGCACTGGCAACTTTATGTATAATGAAGAAGCTATAGCTGATAGACAGCCTACATTGTTTAATTTCTATTTTCAGCCGTGACATCCTGATCCTTTGCTGTTTCATTTTCTTCCTATTACCACTCCCCATCCAACATATTGCACTTTCTCCACTCACGGTTCCCTTCTTTGTGAAGCTACTGTCCAACATCAGTCTCTTTGGCTTTCTTCATTCTAAACCCTTTCTCCAGACCTTCATCTGCCCTCAAGCAGGTGAATTCTAAAGCCTTTACAGCCAGTTCCTCTTATCACACATCACAGGAACATCGCCCGCCTCCCTCCACCAATTATATTTCGACTTTTCTATTTTCCTTTGCTGTTGTTCGCTTTTCTTTTCTGCAAACCCACCCAGTTTCACTGTATGTCTAGGCAGCCTGCCCTCCATGTTAAAATGCTGCCTCCAACAACAGATCATCCCAGAAATCTTCTTCCAACTTCACCTTGCAGTCCATTATCTGCAGAAGGAAAAACACACAAGCGTTCGAGTAGGGCTTTGAATTGATTTGTCAGTCATTTTTTATAAAAAGTATGGGTATGTGAGTGAAATCAATGTGAGGCATTAGTGTCATTGTGACTGATTCCACAAGAGGGCTAATTGAGCTGGCTGATGTGTTATGTAAGTGTATTAGCACAATGTGAAAAGAATGTTCCCTCTGAACAAATTCACAGCTCTTTAAAGTAAGGAGCTTTTGGTCTCTAATCAGTTCAAATCATAAAGTACAAAGCTACAGTATGAGGAATTGTATTATAATTGTTCTCTTTGCTTTGCTGAAGGTGCTGTGAAAATACATGGTTGGTACAATGGTTGTTGCATTACTTTTGTTTATCTTTTAAATGAACTGACAGTGATTGATGCACACAAACACAGCATGTGTCAGCTTTTGTAGAAAAACACTTGACTCCCTTTAGATAATTTAACCAGTAGACGCGAGGAGAGACACAACTGTAACAGTAGTTAAGTGTAAGTTGACCCACCTTATCAATGGAATTGTGCACATGTGTTGTCATGTGACAATACATTCAGGAAGCACCCATCATTTGTATATGGCTGTGATGGAGAGAAGCACATGATAAAGTGGTAAATGTGTTTTTTTCACAATAAACAATGTTTTGCTTGTCAAAGTACATTTCCAACATGTCAGGTATATAATTAGTCAGTATTTTTCCAAAAAGTGGCTGTGGGGCAAAATGAGCCACATGCTGTGGGGTAAATTGAGCCAGTGGTTCAACGTAACCCCCCATGAGGCACTGGAGCTATGTTCCTGTAGTCCATAGTTCAGTAACAGGCGGACCTATAATCAATACATTAATAGGGGATTTCAATTTTGACGGGGCGATTCTATTTTAACCGCCGCCGACAGGGGGGCGATACAGGGAGAGATGAGAGCACGGCAGAGAGAAGCGGAGAGGAAAGTGAGTGAAGAGAATAATTAGCGATACAGGGAGAGAAGCGGAGAGGAGAGTGAACAGGCGTGTTAGCGGCAGACAGGGAGAGGCAAATAATTACACATGGCGCTCTCCAAGAAGAGGAAAGTGGACAGTGAGAACAGAGCTTTTAACCCTGAGTGGGCGGACTCATTCATGTTCATCATGCCCACTGGGAGCACAGAACCAGTGTGTCTCATTTGTTCAGAGACCGTGGCGCTCATTAAAAGTGCCAAAACGCCACTATGAGACAAAACACAAAGTGTTTGACCAAACATTCCCTCTCAAGTCAGAACTGAGCTCACAAAAAATAAGCAGTCTCAGAGCCCGATATGATCAGTCCACCAGGATCAAAATATCGTTCCAGGCTAAAAGTGAGTGATGGACTGCAATATAAGAGGGAAAGAAAGAGAGACTTTAAAACTGTTCAATTGTTATGATGTGTAAAGACTGATATTTCTCTATAATCGGCTGAAACTGTTAAGTCATGATGTGAAACGGTTAACAAAGAAAAAGGGACACTCAAGCTGCTGCTACACTTTATTTTATTTATCTAAAATTAAGCACTTTTGAGATGCACATATTTTCAAAAGCTATTTTATTTTGAAATGCAGCCAGAGAGGAACATTACACATATCCACAGTATTTTACTGTATATCTGTATAGTTCAATGTTAATTGACAATAAATATTGTTGTTTATGAATTGTACTTTCTTTATTTGATTGGCAGTCAGTTGTTGATTACATGCAGATGTTGATATGGCTACAGCTACTTCAATATATATCACACTAATTCATAAAGCAACTTAGACATTTTGAAGCTCTGGACCTTTGCATGGGGAGATTTTCTCTAACTGGACCTCGTTGAATTTTAGTTGAATACCCCTGCTGTAGTCCATCCATCCATCTTCTCCCGCTTATCCATGGTCGGGTCGTGGGGTAGCAGTTCCAGCAGAGAGCCCCAAACTTTATTTTCCCTGGCCACATCAACCAGCTCTGACTGGGGGATCCCAAGGCGCTCCCAGGCCAGCGAAGAGATATAATCCCTCCACCTGGTCCTAGGTCTACCCCTCGGTCTCCTCCCAGCTGGACGTGCCTGGAACACCTCCCTCGGCGCCCAGATGGCATCCTTACTAGGTACCCGAACCACCTCAACTGGCTCCTTTCGACGCGAAGGAGGAGCGAGTAGTAATACACATGCTGTTTCAATCACATTAGTATGCATACAAAAGTGACAGGTCACACCTCTCCTACTTATGCTAATGAGCTAAGTCCCGCCCCCCATTTGGTCGAGGTGTGATATCCCAAGTAGGTGTGATATCCCAAGTAGGTGTGAGATCCGTCGATAGGAGGGGGTGATGTGTATTCACAGGTGTGAAATGCCCCCACTGCCTTATGGTGCCTAATCAGAAAAATGCTGTTTCAATCACATTAGGATGCATAAAAAGTGACAGGTGGGCCCGCCCCCAATTGTGTGTGTGTGTGTGTGTGGGGACCTTCACTGTTGTCCTCACATGGAGCTACAGGTTCCTATCAGGCTCTTAACCTCTTAAGCCCGAGGGTCCCCCCAGTGGAACCCCCCCACCGTTTTTGTATGAGACTATGTCTCAGGGCTTCTTAACATTTATGAAACTATTAATGTTCCATACCCTTTTAACGCTAAGAAACTCAGCTAACTGACAATGTGAACCATTTTTAGCTAAAAGAAACACAAGAGTAATACCAAGCCTTTGAATTAGCATGGAGAGAAAAAATGCTAACTAATGCTAACGGAATTTTGCACAGCACTCACGGTAGAAATGCCCTTATTACTATCTTAACTGCACAAACAAGATATCCGATTAAAGCTGAGACTCCACAGATTCCACACATGTAATATCATCACTGTACGCCCCCGAATTGCGGAGCTATCAGCCAGAAAAGAGAAAGTAAACAACATCCGGTTTAAAAAATATTACAATAATTTCGTCTTACCTTTTTTGATTTGTGATCAAAAGTTGTGTTCACCGGAATAAAAACGCCGCTCAAGGTTAATCCAATGTCTTTGTGTCACGTAGACATTTTGACTGATAATCCATCATCATATTTATGGCAATATACTGGGAATAAAGTTTTGCTGTCCAGGGGTGCACTTTCAGATATGCTTTGTTCTCTTCTCTATTACGTCCGCTATGGTAATGTTTACGTGGATTTGGGAACTGCCCATCGATTCTATTGGTTCTGATGGTTAAGAAAAAGGTGTAAATCACACGAATCGACCAATGGGTTCCAGAGATATGGTCCTGCGTAAAGTATAAAGAATGCCAGCCAGTTTAAGTACTTTACGCAGGCGGCTTCATTTATTGTTTACTACTAACAAGCAGGCATTACAGCAGAACCCAGAGCACACGGAGCACAGAGCGGACAGCAGATAACGGAATTGCAGTTTTATTGCTTATAGATTATCAGAACATTTCAAAGGGGACACAGCCACATTGGATATTAACCTATGGATTAACTACATCATCGTTTTTATCGTTTTAATGCCATTGAAGACCAGTTTAGACCAGGCAAAGAGGAAGGTAATCCATTAGCCTAGCGCATGCTAGTACCTAGCGCCACTAGTTTTGATGTACGTTTTTGTTGATAACGTCGCAAGTTTGTATCTTTCAGTGTTGAGGTGGGCACCGTTAGATTCTGTGTCTTTACGATCATAAACAATGTGTTGGATGTGGAGCTAGGATAAGTAATAAGGGAGCTAGGAGTGATTTTCGGTGCAGTAATAGGTTAGCATTTTTCGCTCGGGGCTAATTCAGAGGCTCACGGTTAGCATTGTGTGTTTGTTTTTTAAAAATAAATGAAAAAGATCAGTTAAATGAGTTTTTTCCCGTTATATGGATATAAAATATTCATAGTTTATTAAATAGTAAGGTTCCTTAGACGTTGTTTCCTGCAAATGACGCGATTTCGGTCCGTGGGGCCTATAAGTGCTATATAAATAAACTTGCCTTACCTTGCCTAAGAGGATAACAGAGTATGTTTTTATATTTATTTTTTTCACAACAGTTGTATTTGGATGGAATGAATACCTATAGTGAAAATTCAAAGTAATAAAATGATTTTTACAGTGTAAAAGTTCAAATGGAACTGATGGTTCCCAAATTACCCAGAGGTGAGTCCGCCTGGACTTTATTTTTCTAAACCTCTCTAAAAAGGTCGAATTTCACTTGTTTTGCATCAATCTTGATACAGGGTACTTATTATATGTTATAGTTTGGATTCCTAAAGCTTTTAGTCTACTAACCCATCATTCAAGGGTGGTTTTTACTATAAGTAATGGGTTTTTTTTAGGCGGACATTAGAATTTACATGTTTTTACTATGTTCCATCTGAATTTACTTTAAAATAAAAACATCTATATTGATTCTGACACTTCTACATCCAACTCACAGATGTAACCTTGCTTTGAGAGAAAATATGATTAATTTACCCCTTTTAGAAGTGAAGATATAGTCTTTGTTGTGTTAGTGGCATTTTCGAGCCTGAAACCTGAAAAACAGGCTCAGGGCTTAAGAGGTTAGCGCCCATGGTCATGCAGTCGGCCTGATGCTGTAAAAGTATAGAAAAGCAGACAGGGGGGTTGAGATGTGTGTGTGTGTGTGTGTGTGTGTGTGTGTGTGTGTGTGTGTGTGTGTGTGTGTGTGTGTGTGTGTGTGTGTGTGTGTGTGTGTGTGTGTGTGTGTGTGTGTGACCTTCACTGTTGTCCTCACATGGAGCTGCAGGTTCCTGTCTCTTAAGCGCCCATTGTCATGCAGTCGGCCTGATGCTGTAAAAGTACAGAAAAGCAGACAGGGGGGTTGAGATGTGACTCTGTATTAGAGAGCCTGAGGAGACACATTTTACTGCCCCTGCCTGACTGTTTATCTGTGCACTTTCAACTGTATACAATACAACACAAAATGCCCAGTGCTGCTAAGAAATAAGTTCAGAAAGCTCTGACTCCCAGTGGAACACAGTTAGATTCAAAAAGTAACTCTCGATGTATTCAGACAAAAGTATGCGGATTCAGATTCAAAGAAAGCACCTTTTGTCTTCCTAGCCAAAAGTGTTGATTAAGTTAGGAAGAGAGTGTATGCAGACTGTCACACTTACCTCTTCCTATGGCTGTCAGGCCTTTTGCTGTCTAGGTGTGTGTGTGTGTGTGTGTGTGTGTGTGTGTGTGTGTGTGTGTGTGTGTGTGTGTGTGTGTGTGTGTGTGTGTGTGTGTGTGTCTGCCCCCTCCTCCCCCCTTCCTGCCATGGTATGCAAAACCTTAAAACTAGAAAATGAAGTACATTGTCTGATTAGATTTGTTCTTAAAGACTGTTTCTCTAAAAGGCAAGTTTGTGATTTTAACACTGTTTCGATGAAACAATGCAGTCTTGATAACTTGACTTGACTAACATTACTTTTTTAAATATATGTTTTTTAGATGCTTTACTTTGATTTCTTTCATGTTATTTGCAAGTTAGTGTCCAAATGGTTGGAAGATAAGGAGGAAGGACAATCAATACTGTATATAGTAAAGTGTGTCGCCTATGTAACTGGTTAGAACTCAAAGTGGCGATGAGGTCTTAAAATGTATGGAAAGGGTCTTAACAAAGGTCTTAAAAGGTATTACATTTGACTTCAGGATTCCTGCATATACCCTGAATTAGCATGAATTAACATTATAGCCAGGGCTGCACATAACTGGTGCGCAGGTGCGCATGCGCACCTTCGCCAAAAAAAGAGCACCGGGTCATTTGAAAAAAGGCGCATTTGCGTACCAACATAGATGCGGCTTTCACACCAGCGCTTTTCCCTTTCTAGCTCCGAGCGGGAGCTTTTCTGGTTCAGCTCCGGTTTCCCTTTTCTGCTCCCGCTCTGTTCACACCGCCCAGAGCTGCCGCTGCTGCGTCATGACGTCACCGTTTACATCGCTGATTTGCTCCCCAACGGTGTTACGGCGCTCACAACAACAACAACTGCGTCGGGTCGATGATCGTGTTGCTTTTAATCACACGAAGCCAGATTAAATTAAATAACGACTTCTCCAACCTTATACTTTTCTCCAGAGTGCCGTGGTTCATTGTTTATTAATGTGTTTCTGCGGCATTTACCGACCGCTGCAGTGTTAGCTGCTCTTCCACGGGAGTTTATTCTCCCGTTAGCTCCCGGTTAGCTCACACTATTCACTGTCCGACTCACACAAGCAGCTGATACATATCCCCAGTTCCCCTGAATGTGTGTCAGTCTGAATTGACGCTGTTTGGCATCACAACACTGGTATAAAATGGGTTATGTTCAGTGACGTGCGGTGAGGTTCATGGCTGGTGAGGCACTGACTCTTTCAGAGTCAGATTTACAAATATTATGTATTTTGACCTTAAAGGTGGCGGGGTAGGTAATTTTGGAGAAACCAGCTCGAGTGCGCTAGAATTTGAAAATACACAGCCCCTCCTCCACCACACACGAACGCGCACATGACCAATGAGGGCACGAGATAAGTTTGTGCACAGATGGAAGGCTGACAGGCAGGTTATTTTAGCCGGGCCGGCTAAAATGAGTGGTCGTGCTTTTTACAGTACTACGGCTTCCACAGATGAAATGTTTTTATGTATTTTTTGTCAAAGCACTTAAGATATTCATTGCTATCGGGATGTTAAGAGCATTCCATGGAATATAACAAAAAGTGTATATCGTGCCGGTTTCTCAAACTTACCTACCCCACCTTTAATCGAAATATTCTGTTATTTTCAAAAGCTTTTTTAATCTGATGCTTCGATTCATTTTAAACAGACCGTTCAACAAAAGGATAGCCTACCCAAAATCTAAATATTGGATTGTTCTCTCTTAGTAAGATCCAATTTTCATTACAAATGTGGTCTTACCTTGACTTGAAGATGAAGTCAATGCTATCCTTCTGGACAACAATCTTTATTACTTTTTTGTAAAAGTCCTCCTTATCTTCCTCTAGTTTCAAAAGCCTAGCTTGTTGTTGCGTCTCTGCGTAGAATAACAGTAGCAACAAGAACCTGTGGGCTCACTTGCGCCCCCTTCAGTGCGGCAGAGGTTGTGGCTGCCTCCCCTGGTGCTTTTTTCATTGCCGTTGTATGATGAGACCAGCGAGCTTAAATATCATATATACGTGAAATAAGTTATTTAGAGACTATGGATGGCGAGGATAAATGTAATAAAGGGATCTACAATCATTACATTGGTGACATACAGTGAGATGGTGCAGGCATGCGCTTAGGGCCCGCTTTCCAGCCAGTTTCTGTGGGGTGACGCATTCTGAGGTGAGGCAGAGCTCATCTGTGCCTCACCTCACCACACAGTAACTGGCTTGAGCGCGCTCACAAAATAAGTGCCCGCGCTAAATTAGTGCCCGTGCTCCAGCAAGTTACTGTGGGCTTCTGTGAGGCAGAGCTCGTCCCTGCCTCACTCCTCAATCTCATCGCTCCCCGTAGTTGTAGCGGAGCTCGGCAAATTAGCCGATTTTTACTATAAAAAGCGATTGGAATCATACAGAAATCACATTTACAACACAGATCAGTGGACACATTTTATTATTATTATTATTATTTGTATTATTATTCTTTTTTTCCGTTACATTGGAGAATGACAAGTGAGGCTCTGCCTCACCTGCCTCCCCTGACCGCAGGTCGCTGGTGATGTTAGCATAGCAACCGAAGCTAAACTGACTACTTGCTATTGCTATCCTATTGTGGCATAAACCGTTTTCTACAGGCACATTTTACCGGCGTATTTTTATTATGATTCTACTTGTGATAGTCGGACACGACAACCTGTGCAGCCCATGTATTGATTCCATCCGATAGCTGCTACAATACAAAACAAAACGTCTGCCTCTCTCCACACTGATCAATAACAGTGAACGGATGGTCAAAGTAAGGTACAGATAAACAGAATCACACGAAGCCTGGTTAGTGTTGCCTGACTTTATAAAGTGTGTATATAAGCACTACTGCTTGTAGGCAGGCATGACAGTCGACCCATGTTCAGGGGAGGTGGGTTTAGTTTCCTGCACGCCTCGACATAAGCGACGCCACCTCTTAACCTCTTAAGCCCTGAGCCTGTTTTTCAGGTTTCAGGCTCGAAAATGCCACTAACACAACAAAGACTATATCTTCACTTCTAAAAGGGGTAAATTAATAATCTTTTCTCTCAAAGCAAGGTTACATCTGTGAGTTGGATGTAGAAGTGTCAGAATCAATATAGATGTTTTTATTTTAAAGTAAATTCAGATGGAACATAGTAAAAACATGTAAATTCTAATGTCCGCCTAAAAAATACCCATTACTTATAGTAAAAACCACCCTTGAATGATGGGTTAGTAGACTAAAAGCTTTAGGAATCCAAACTATAACATATAATAAGTACCCTGTATCAAGATTGATGCAAAACAAGTTAAATTTGACCTTTTTAGAGAGGTTTAGAAAAATAAAGTCCAGGCGGACTCACCTCTGGGTAATTTGGGAACCATCAGTTCCATTTGAACTTTTTCACTGTAAAAATCATTTTATTACTTTGAATTTTCACTATAGGTATTCATTCCATCCAAATACAACTGTTGTGAAAAAAATAAAAAATAAAATATAAGAACATACTCTGTTATCCTCTTAGGCAAGGCAAGTTTATTTATATAGCACTTATAGGCCCCACGGACCGAAATCGCGTCATTTGCAGGAAACAACGTCTAAGGAACCTTACTATTTAATAAACTATGAATATTTTATATCCATATAACGGGGAAAAACTCATTTAACTGATCTTTTTCATTTATTTTTTCAAAAAAACCACAATGCTAACAGTGAGCATCTGAATTAGCCCCGAGCGAAAAATGCTAACCTATTACTGCACCGAAAATCACTCCTAGCTCCCTTATTACTTATCCTAGCTCCCTTATTACTTATCCTAGCTGCACATCCAACACATCGTTTTTGATCGTAAAGACACAGAATCTAACGGTGCCCACCTCAACACTGAAAGATACAAACTTGCGACGTTATCAACAAAAACGTACATCAAAACAAGTGGAGTTAGGTACTAGCATGCGCTAGGCTAATGGCTTACCTTCGTCTTTGCCTGGTCTAAACTGGTCTTCAATGGCATTAAAACGATAAAAACGATGATGTAGTTAATCCATAGGTTAATATCCAATGTGGCTGTGTCCCCTTTGAAATGTTCTGATAATCTATAAGCAATAAAACTGCAATTCCGTTATCTGCTGTAATGCCTGCTGTTATGTAGTAAACAATAAATGAAGCCGCCTGCGTAAAGTACTTAAACTGGCTGGCATTCTTTATACTTTACGCAGGACCATATCTCTGGAACCCATTGGTCGATTCGTGTGATTTACACCTTTTTCTTAACCATCAGAACCAATAGAATCGATAGGCAGTTCCCAAATCAACGTAAACATTACCATAGCGGACGTAATAGAGAAACGGACAAAGCATATCTAAAAGTGCACGCCTGGACGGCGAAACTTTATACCCAGTATATTGCCATAAATATGATGAAGGATTATCAGTCAAAATTTCTACGTGACACAAAGACATTGGATTAACCTTGAGCGGCGTTTTTATTCCGGTGAACACAACTTTTGATCACAAATCAAAAAAGGTAAAACGAAATTATTGTAATATTTTTGAAACCGGATGTTGTTTACTTTCTCTTTTCTGGCTGATAGCTCCGCAATTCGGGGTCCTACAGTGATGATATTACGTGTGTGGAATCTGTGGAGTCTCAGCTTTAAATCGTATATCTTGTTTGTGCAGTTACGATAAGTAATAAGGGCATTTCTACCGTGAGTGCTGTGCAAAATCCGTTAGCATTTTTTCGCTCCATGCTAATTCAAAGGCTTGGTATTACTCTTGTGTTTCTTTTAGCTAAAAATGGTTCACATTGTCAGTTAGCGGAGTTTCTTAGCGTTAAAAGGGTATGGAACATTAATAGTTTCATAAATGTTAAGAAGCCCTGAGACATAGTCTCATAAAAAAACGGTGGGAGGGGTCCCCTGGGGGGACCCTCGGGCTTAAGAGGTTAACTCCGAAGCTCTTGCCTCTAGACCGACAATTTTTTGGAGCTGGAAGTGAACCGGATTCCGGAGCTAAGAGCCGGCGCCGCTGCCGCTGCGGTGTGAACAGGAAAAAACGGCGCTTTTCAGGCTCCAGCTCCGAGCCGGAGCTGAAAAAGCGCTGGTGTGAAAGGGACATGAGAGAGAGAGGAGAGAGGGAAAGAGAGAAGAGAAAAGAGAGAAGAGAGGAGAGAGAAGAGAGGAGAGAGAGAAAGATATTTGCGAGTTGCATATGAACCATAGACTGTATATATAAAGATATGAACTCAGGGCCGGCACGTAGCACTGGCGTTATAGATGTTCGCCTAGGGCGCCAGATCTGGGGAGGCGCTGCGCTGGCAGCTCTGGGATGGAAAAAAACATTTTTGACCGTTGGGGCTCATCCTCATTTTCGGCCTTGATGTAACAATATTCATAATTAAGTAAATGTAACACCCTTTTCACCCCGGTTACACGTTTCATTTGCCCTGTACAATGGGCGCTGTAAGTGATGAAAATGGGGGATGTTGGCTTATCTGGCGCCCGCAGCTCACAGCCAAAATGCGAGTGAGCGTGGGAGAGAGGGAGGGTGCACCGGTTCCGGCGCTGTTGTTATTAGCATCTGGTGCTAGCTGCTCTAACGGATATTAGAAGAAGATGTTTCTACAATGATGTGGAGGGAGAGTCCTCTCCAGTCAGACTGAGGCTCAGTGGGTCTCAAACGTTTTGATCACAATTTATGTAAACACATATTTCCAAGGCACTCCTTTATAATTATTGGGATAAACAGGTTTGAAATCATTCCAATGTATTCTATAGGACAGTGACCAAAAATATCCTTTAAAACTGGAAAGATAAAAAAAAATGCATAAATAAATGTTAAGGTAAAATAAGATATGAATGAACAACACAAATAAAACAAGTTACATTCATTTGTTATTGGCTATGGTAGGTTATTGGTTATGTTCACATACTTATTTGATTACATCCACTTCTAAGATGACAACAGAGACTTTCGACCCAAAACCAGCTGTTGACTTGTGGATGCAGCTAATCGCAGACTCAACCAGAGAGAAAGAAGTAGGTCTACATCACCAGCTACCATGTCTGACAGAGAGGAAGACAGAGAGGAGAACAGTCAGGAGGGTGGTGATGACAGCTTGTAGGATTACTGGTCGTGCTAATGTTGTCTTGTGTTCACCTCTGCATGTGTGTTCTGTGTTCACCTCTGCATTTGTGTTCAGTGCCGTGTGTCTGGTAAATAAAGTCAAGACCTTCTCAAAAGTTACGGTTTATTTCATTTTAAGGATGAGCACCAAGCAACATCTCCAGGTGCTCCTTTGAGAACCAGGGCAAAAACCCCTGATTATAGCATATGTAACAATAGTTAAGAACACAGTTTTGGCTGATTTGGACAATCTTGGAGTGGTTTGGGGAGTTATTGAGGAAGTCAAGGATCAATTTCAGAACCAATGTATGTAGTTGCTTTGCTTGACATAATCAGTGCTTCACCTGCAGATGCCCTGCTGGCACCTTTTATCCAGCTCTGCAAAGTTGCAGTCCTTTTAGCTGCCTCCTTCAGATTTCTCTCTCTCTGCTTCAGTCTCCTCTGTCCTCCTCCGGTCCTTCTGTACGCGTTCCCACCCCTGGCTTTGATACCCCCAACTCTGGCCAGAGTGAGAGAACAACGCCACACACTGATCCTAATAGCTCCACACTGGCCTGCAATGTACTGGCTGGCGGAGATATATCAGCTGCTGTGCGGGCAGCCGTGGCAGCTCCCGCTACGCAGGGACATACTGTCTCAGGCGGGGGGGACGATTTTTCACCCACACCCAGAGCGCTTGGCACTATGGGCCTGGCCCGTGAGTGGTATAACCTGAATACAGTGGGACTCCCTCAGAAGGTGATAAACACTATTCAGAGTGCAAGAGCTTCCTCCACCAGGTCCCTCTATGACTGTAAGTGGAGGGTGTTTGAGGAGTGGTGCCTTCAAAAGGGACACATCTCTTTTCAATGTCCTGTCGGGGTGATTCTATCATTTCTACAGGACCTGATTGATAAACACAGAGCTTTCTCTACGATCAAAGTGTACCTGGCTGCTATTGCTGCATGCCATGTGGGCTTTGAGGGAAAGACAGCTAGCCAACATCCCTTGGTCTGCCGTTTTATGAAAGGGGCTCGCAGGCTCCTCCCTGTTTCCAGGTCACTGGTGCCCTTATGGGACTTGGCAGTGGTTTTAGATGGGCTCACTCGACCTCCATTTGAACCCCTGGAAGAAGCTGACATGAAACACCTGTCACTAAAGACAGTGTTGTTACTGGCTCTGGCATCTGCCAAGCGAGCCAGTGACATTCATGCGCTCTCTGTACATCCTTCATGCACTCAGTTTGCCCCGGGGCAAATGAGAGTGTTGCTGAAGCCCAACCCTGCCTTTGTGCCCAAGGTGGTTGGCTCATGTACCTCCTTTGACATTGGGGCATTTCCTCCGCCACTGTGTTCCTCTGAGGAACAGCTGCCGAATTTGCTGTGCCCAGTCCGTGCTTTACGCACCTATATGGACAGGTCAAAAGAGTTTCGATGCAATGACCAACTCTTTGTATCCTGGGCTAACCCTCATAAGGGCAAGCCCGTTACCAGGCAACGGCTCTCCCACTGGATTGTGGAAGCGATTGCTCTGGCTTATACGAGTCAGGG
Source organism: Pogonophryne albipinna (assembly GCA_028583405.1). Classification (NCBI taxonomy): domain Eukaryota; kingdom Metazoa; phylum Chordata; class Actinopteri; order Perciformes; family Artedidraconidae; genus Pogonophryne; species Pogonophryne albipinna. The sequence continues at coordinate 30,709,693 of CM053256.1, forward strand.
TTTGCAGGCACCAACGGGCCTGCATGCTCATTCTACTCGTGGACTGGCTACATCCTGGGCTTTGTTCAAGGGTGTTTCCATCCAAGACATTTGTGCAGCAGCGAGCTGGTCCTCACCGCTCACTTTTGTCCGCTTTTACAGGCTAGATGTCTCTGCTCCAAGTGTGGCCCGCGCAGTGCTGGGCCCCGTGTTGAGACAGGGTTCTACCTGTTAAGTTCTGGTTGTTTTGGTGATTTTCGAGATAAACATGTCCAGCAATACGGGAGTTTCAATATCCCATAGTGAGACATCGAACAGAGTGTTATGAATGAGAACTATAGGTTACTTACGTAACCCCAGTTCTCAGAGTAACATGAAGTGAGATGTCTCACCAGACGGCCCTTCTTGCTAAGGCGAAGCGAGAAGGGGTGCTTATTTTGAATGACGCTGCGACGTAGCGCAAGCTACTTAAAGAGCCTGTGACACGAGTTCCCCCCATCATCCAAACCCATCAATTTGAGTAAATATTGTCCCCTTGAAAATCGTTACTGAACTGATTTTGGATATTTGTACTTTGATAACCATTAATCTGCCCTTCAATGTTGAACATTTTCTGGATCTTCTCGGGGATTCTTCAAGTCCCGCCAAATTACGTGTGACGTCATTGCGGGCACAGCGCTCCAGCTGCACCGTTCATGATCCCAGCATCTGCATGTAAAAGCATGATGGCGCACACAGCAGCAAGCGATGACAGCGTTGACAGTTTAATTTTGAACGTGTCTGAGAGCTCATATGAGGCTGAAGGATCGGAAAGTGATACTCATGATGACATTGTAGACGATATTGGCTATATGCCCTACCGATTCGAACCATATGCCTCTGAATCGGGTGAAACGAACTCCGAGTCGGACAGTGGAGATGACAACCCGCCCGACGATCGCCAGATACCTCTCGATCTACAACGCCTGAACAATGTGGAATGGTTTGTAAACTATTTTATTTACGGAGCCAATGGGGTTGAATGGGGTGGTCTACAAATTGTGCATAATAATTATATTTCCCCTGAAAATCTATAGCTTCTGGAGTAAAATATATTCCATTAGGCAACAATTAATTGTTGGCTTCCTATTAATTAATGCATGTTAATAAAATAAAGATGTGGTAAATTACAAACAGCAAATATGTGATGAATCATGTTTACAATGATTTTTATCACACACAATATATACCACATTTTACTGATGTTTATTACAATTCATGCAGCATTTCTAAAAATACAACTGTTGTTTTCAAGGTGCACATGTGGATGCTGCAGAGCAGACAACCTGGAAACAGTACAGGAGTGTGTATGCTGCAGAGAGCTGGCAAAGGTCCAGGCACTCAATGGCAACCATGAGGGATCCTGCATCACACAGCACCCTGGATTTGAGGCAGTCTGCCTAAATGAATATGTGCTGGACGTGGCCTATTCATACTACAAGCAGAACCATGGCCACCTCAACAAATCCCCACACGAGTATGTATAATCTGACAACAAATTAAACTTCTGATGTGCAAACACTATACACTGTTCATACCATATTGATGCAAGTAGGCGACCATGTACACTGATGACAATACCACTACAGATTTTAGCTTGCCCACTGAAACATTACTACTTCAAGTGGTAACAGACATCTTTCACTGTCACTTTTGTGAGCATTTGCCATAGTACTTATTGGATTTGCCACATGTTACGTTCCCTACTGGACTAGGGGAACCAAAGAGAAGAAACAAAACACAAAAACAACCGGGCAAGAGAAAAAGGAGAGGAAACCGGTTTGTGAAGCCACAAGATGGACTTTTAATTAAACAAAGAGAAAGGGCTCACCAGCCAACTTGCAAAATAAACTAGAACAACTTTCTTTAAACAGAAAGTGACTACATTAAACAAGGTACACTGGAGCACATCTCCTAATAATGAGCAACACACACATTAAACTAGGCCTCACACAGAGACACAGAGACCATGCTGCACACATGCAGCCAGAGGAGAAGGGGAGCGGGCCACTGCAGCCTTCTTCAGGTCCTTTATGGAGGTCCTGATTGGTGATTGGGAGCACCTGGGGGAGAGGCTGCACCTGGAGACAATCAGGGAGAGAGAGAAACACACACACACAAACACCAGCACCCACTACGGCACGTAACACACATCACAAAATTATTTTACAGATATGAACATCTTACACTTCGTAATGTAATGCATATTAAAGCTAATAACTCACTCTCCCTATGTTTTTCCCTACAGACGTTGACGCTACACTGCCTACCGCCAATTGGTACGATGGTGCTGGGGATACCTCGGCAAGCAAATCAGTGTACCACTGCCTGCCTGTGTCGTGGTGAAGATCCGTGATACCTTCCCATCACCCGACTACTAGGGATTTCAAGAGCCACAGCCTGAACCTGATGAACCTAATGTATTTCTTGAAGCGACTTAGGTGTTGCTTCACAAAGTCTGCTTTCTCGGGATGTGAGAACTCGGCACAAAGTGGGGGTGGCACAATCACTGGTTCCACTGCGAACTCTGCCTCAACATTCTCCTTGTCTGTGCACTCCTTCACTACTTCTGCCAGGAGTTCTTGGGCATATTCTGCAAGTGCCAATTGAAATAGTTCAAGACATGCTGTTGCAATTTTGTAATTGATTCTTGCGTCACTTCACAATAGTCATGCCCATCACTGTGCAAACCTTACTAAATGCACAAATGCCTTAATGAATTATCTCTGTCTGCGGAAGGAATTGGTAATGTTACAAGGTTGTATGTTACAGAATGTCACTGATACAATGTGCATGGCAACCACATCATGTTGTCTTTACTTTTTCTTTATTACATTATTACAAATTTCACTCACCATAGGTTGGACTTTCCAACACTCTGCGAAGTACTGCTGCTCCCTTTCTACCCTTTGGGTACTTGATGCTATACATGGCTTCCCCAGCCTTTGTCATGCCTTGTACCCGGTTGGCATTTTCATTGAAGTGGAGGGCTGCAATCAGTATCCTGCAATAAGAATTGGAGCATAATTATGTCTTAATATTTGTTTATTACTGGGATTCATACAAACTGGGAGGGGGGGGCTTCCTTCCTTTTTACAATTGTTATAAGCATGTACCTGTGTTACTTTTAAAACAGAATTTAACATACATTTGCAAAATACTTCGATATTTCATTTCAATCCAGCCTCTTGTCAATGAAGTTTCTCAAGGGCTACTTCATATAAAATATGTATTATTGCTAGACCTCATGGTTATTTTTAAAACACTGCAAGCCGGATCAATGGTGATAAACTTACCGACAAAGCATTCCTGTGTAGGAGAAGACATACATCTTCGGCGCAAACTGGATAAGGAGGCTGTGGAATCCCTCCACTGCTGATGTTTGGCAGCCCCCAGATAGCTTCAAAATGTCGTTACACAGGGTTTTGTTGCACACCAGCGTCTCCAATTTGACTGCTGCCTTGGATGCTGAAAAAGATTTTTAAAAGTTTACCCTATGGAAACTTGCATATATCATATTTACATACCACTGCAAAATGATGAGTTTGGATTTAAATACAAGAACCTGTTTTAATACAACTGTTTGCCATTTTGGATACCTTTGATCCTATATTATTTAACCTAACAGAAAAAAATTCCTCATATTTATTTTCTTTGGTCCCTAACATTTCTGTTTTGGGACTGCACAAAGAATTGTTGCTGATTACTGGCAACTGATTATATTGATCCATTATCAGTAACTTAAAATGTGTAGCCATGTATATTTACAGTTCAGGATTTGTATATAGTATATGCTAATTATATATTACATTTGGGAAAAAAAACACTCACATGGTTCCAGCCATTTCTTGTGGGACTCCCTCCCCTCCAGCCTGCCATGGATGCATGACGGGAATAGGTCTCCATGGCCTGTGTGTACGTTCTGTACATGAGACACAACCGACTCCCATTTTGCAACAATCTGGGCTCCTTGACCAGAAGGGGTCGACACCGCACACATGGTTGCTCACACTCTTTATCCATGGGCGAAGCACCTGACACTCCCGCTCATTGGACGCCGCAAGCAGTTATTTGGAAAATCCTAGAAATATATAGAGGCACAAACAGATGTTTGCATTAAATAAATAGTTTAAATCTAAAGGACATCAATATGTTCATAAACTTAGCACAGCTGTATAGACTAGTTATCAGGTTCAGTATCTGCAAATAAAATGTAGAAAGTAAATATTTATCTATTTTACAAATACATAACCAAGCCACAAAACAATTACATGATTGCATTTATAATCCTACATGTGTCTACATTTATATCATATCTGTGTGTTAAGAATTCCATCACATATAAGAGAGCTCAGAGAGCCAAGTGCTAAACATACTAAGAAATGTTTACTCAAGCGAGGTATATGTCACTTAGTCAAATGTCAAATTCTGACACAAACCTTTTGCTACATGCCAGATATCATAGAGGTGCTCAATGTGGGGGTAGGTCTCTCTGAGCCACTTGGCTATTTGCCGGTGTCGGTCGGTGACCATCGTGCCAACTGCAAGTCCCTGCCGCTCAAGATGAGCCAGGGAGCGCACCAACCCAGTTTTCTCCATATGGTAGCTACCACCACATTCATTGCTCTAAAACAGCAGAAAACAGATACATAGGTATTAAACAAATGTATACAATGCAAATATAACTACACTTAGACCTGCAGTAAATATAATAGATAACAGTTTAATATGTAATAATCCTAACTAAATAATTTTAAATAATTATTGTCCTAAGTTAATATATTTTAATTCATTATGAAATTAGTATATACAATTGTATTATTTAAAACTAATTTGTGGATTACAGCACCTAGACATTTTGGAAATAGAATCATAGGAAACCACGAGAAAAACAATTATGCAAACCTAGCTGTGGTTTTATTCTAAATCTATTTTGTCCATATGTCCAATGCAGCTGGTTTGAATTGGCCACACCATTAGCTAATTATTTGCAAAAATGTCAACAAATGTAATAATAGATATTTAAAAAATACACTTAATATCAGTGTTTTGCATATACAAAATATATCAGTCAAGTGATTTCAACCCTGCTCATAAACTTCTTCAGATACCGGTAACCCACCTGAACTAGCTGAATATCTATTACTACATTGGCATGCAGCTCCAAGATGGTGTAACTCCCAAATTTTGCACAATGTCCCGGGCTATCGGCCCGGCCATCACCTCCCAGGACCAGGTCCCTTCCCTCTGCCTGAAATGTGCCAAGCAAGAATGTCTGTCTCATGTTCCATACTCGCTGGACAACTGGCAACAAAACACTTCTCTGGTGCCGGAAATATGTCCGTGAAGATATGGTCGCCAATGCCATGGTTCTCATAACCCGCAGAACCTTTCCTGCAGTGGCACCTGCCAACAAAATTGAAGCGGACAAGAGAATGTTGCCCGCTGGTGTGCTGCCGATGTAGGGTTGGCTGTTCCATGTCACTTTCTTGAAGCAAGATGCACATGACAACGTAATGACTAGGAGTGAGCCAATGACATTGTGGCATGTGGAAATGTCAACTGAACCACAGTCGGGGCAGTGGCACCAGCTGAGCAACCTCATGAGGCAAGTCATGAAGACAATAAACTTCTTCTCCTTGTGGATGGGTGTGACAGGCTCATCCATATCCGGCTCACTGTTCCTCTGGTAGTCACCTTCTGATGATGAAAGGTCAGGTGACGAAGGTGGATGATATCCTGGTGATGAAGGTGGAGATGATGATGATGATGATGATGGTGGAGGTGATACCTCTTTCTTTGGGGTGGGAATTATGTTGCATTGACTGCCAGTGTCTTGGAACAGCTTCCTCTCTATTGGAGTCCCTGAAAAGAGATTTCCAAATATGAATTATGATATGAAAAACCAATCATCAAACCATACCAGTCATATTTTGCAAGAAGGTAATAGACAGTCCAGTTTACAGCAATACAAGCATGTGCAGATTATATGGAAAGTACTAGTGTGATTTATTTTGGAAAATGAAGCCACTTGCATTTTAGGCTTATTTGCCAGGGTCCACGTATATTTGGCCTAATAGTTCAATATAAATTTCCCGCCAAACTTCACATGCTGTGATACATGTACATGTACGATTTAATGAGATGGAAATGTTGTTATTGAATTATGTTATCATCTACATACCCCCTCCCTCCCAAAACCATTATTTTGACTCTGTATTTAATACATAAATCCTATGCATTGCCAAATTCATCTTCCTTTGATTTATAAACTTTATATGCTTTTGTCGTATATGTATATGCATAATTGGATTACACTGGTGAGAGGTCCCTCCATTATAAGACCTTACCTGCACCAAGAAAATCATATAATGTAGGTGGTATTATAATAGAGGGACAGGAACAGAATGAATATAACTTGGTTCTCGATGAGGCATCATAGCGCAGAGGGATTGTACAATGCAGAGACCACTGGACACACACATATGCACTTAATTTTGTAACTGATAATGACTGATAATAATAATAACTGACCTGTTGTCTTTTCTCGCGGCTTAGTTTGAACCCCTTTGCTCCTCTGTGGCTTTTTCTTCTCCTTTACTGGATCCGTTTGGCAAGCAGAGGTCATGGTGCCTGGCGTCTCTTGCATGGGATTATCTGATGCATCACTGCATGCAGTTGAAGTATGTGCAGCTGATGCACCATCAGCTGTCAACCGTGGCTTTAGGAGAGAATCCAAAACCTACAAGCACAAGGGTGACATTTACATTACAATTATTACATCAGGAATTATTCAAGTTACACGATTGCTAAACTGAATCGCGGCCAAAGTATTTGTTTTTACCTGAGTTTTCTCTCGTTTCTCGAAGTAGGCACTTCTGTGGCGTTTTGCTGGGGGGGTGGCGGTGGCAAAGTCTCCGGTGCCTTGACGGATTTGCGACGGCGTGGGAAAGAGAGTAGGCACTGCTGACGGCTTCAGAATCCGTTTTCGCGTTACATCTATCCCACTTCCAACCATCAATATAGGCCCTTCCTCTAAATCATCGGGCAGAAAGTGGGCACTGCATATGTAGGTCGTTCGGGGGTTCTTCACAGACCATTTGGCCCTTGTGTTCTGCACGTTTTTCTCCCATGTGCGCTGACGCTTGACATCTGTGGGAAAGCTATGGATGCTGATGTTTAGTTCGTCATTTGCTGTATTGGAACACCCAGACACAACGCATCGTCGAACCATTCTTACATATGACAACACACTGTATCCGTGTTTGGATCTCACGCCGTACAGTGAAGCGTTCCCGCATTGACGTCACTTCCAGCTTCCCCCCAAACCTCAAAATGAGTCGAAGGAATTTCCCCGCGATGTTCGAAATTATTGATATTTATCGAAACGGTATCGCTTTTTCTTTTTTAAACTGACGGTTCGAGATTACTAGTAGCCCACTATTTCATTGCACAACAGTTGTTGGGTGGCTGTCACAGGCTCTTTAAAGGGTGGGTGGATTCCCTGACGTAGACGTCAAGATCACCAGCCAATCAGGATTGGCGTAATGAGATTGATGCTTCTGTTTGCATACGCGTTGAGGCGCATCCCATGGTGAGACATCTCACCAGGCCCGGACTGGCCATCGGGAGGACCGGGAGGTTTCCCGATGGCCTGGCCTACATATAGGCCTACGTATGTATTGTGAACGTAGCGCTGCGCAAATGTGGGTCTGACTCTGCCTCACAGAGGGTGACTGGCTGTCTACATGATGTGGCCTGTCGACATGGCCACTTTCATACAGATCATACACTAATGCCCTCGATTGGTCTCTGTGTGTCATTAAAGCTCGGGAGGGTGTGTGTGTATTAGTGATGTGTCGGTCGCGAACGAGCCGGCTCAAAGAGCCGGCTCTTTTAAGTGAACGACGGGAGCCGGCTCTCGCCCACGAACGAGCCATTTTTATTTATTTTTTGCGGAGGGATCTAGATCGGCATGAAGGCACATTATGCAATGTGCACATTATCCCGCTTATTACACATGGCCACATTCTCAACAAAGTAACGACATGACTCCCAATATTAATTGAAATGCTTTTATGGATTTAGAAAATGATTTTATTGATTTAAAAAATAGTTGTATGTATTGATTTAAATTGACATGCATCCGCTAAGAAAAGTAGTCCGTTGTTACTGTTTGAACTAACGTAGCAATGGCAGGAACTGCTTCGATAGTGTTTTTGAGGAGCTTTTTGATTACAGATTTGAAGACATCGTTGCTTGCTTTAAAAGTAGCACAATTCATGATGTCAAACCTTGGAAAGTATCTAGATATCCCTGCCCTAATGCCAAAGGAACTGGCAACTGAATATGTGTCGCCGTTTGATGTCTATATCTGGACCGCTGCGTAAAAAGGAGGGTTTCTGCCCCATTACTTCTCTTCTTACTTCTATAAGAATAAAACACGGAGGACGGAGATCTCTTTTTCTCCCCCTCTTCTGACAGCCCAGCAGCTGATCTCAGAGCACGCTCCCCTCTCCTGCAGGGGGGCGTGGTCAGCTGCAGCTCACAGAATCAGCCCCCTGCAAAAACAGCGCTGGAAAGAGCCAATAGACTAGAGCGAAATGAGGCATGGCTAAAATGCAGGATATTTTTGGTATTTTGAAAAAAAAACTATATTCATATACTTTATATAGGTCGATACAGTAGCCCCTTTTTTAAATAGTTTTTATAGGTGTTGCTATCTGTTTTGTGTAGCGTGGTTCTACAAGCAAGTCAATGCATTCATTGGGTCGTATCAGAGAGTTACACGGGTCTGTAAATGCAATGAAAACAATTGGCCACAGCAAATCATTTATATTAAACATGTAATTTTTACTTTTGAATACTTCAGTACAAAGGATGTATTGAATAATTTAAGTGATATGTGTACACATATAAATCATTAGTCAAAACAGGGCTACATTTGATTTAATTAAAAGGTATAATATGTGGTAAACTGAAGAGCCGTTTGGGAGCCGAAAGAGCCGGCTCTTCTTGGTGAGCCGAGCCAAATGATCCGGCTCACCAAGAAGAGCCGGAATTCCCATCACTAGTGTGTATGACATGGTGCGAGTGAGCGAGAGAGAAAGCGCGCGCACCGGTTACGTGTATTGTTGTTGTTAGCATCTGGTGCTTGCTAGCTGCGCTAACGGATATATAAGCCTAGGAGCTGTTTCAACAACAAGGTGGAGGAGAGTCCTCTCCAGTCAGACTGAGAGACTGATAACCTCAGCTCAGGTGAGGTAAAGGACTCTCTGAGTGTTTAGATAGTTAACTTAGTCTAAGTTCTCTGTGGGTCTCAAACGGTTTGGTCACCATTTATGTAAACACATATTTCCATTTGAGGGGGGAGTGATTAGTAAAATATGCATGAATAATACAAATAAAATGTTAACTAGGTGAAAAAAGGTAAGTTGTTGAGAGCTAAAACTAGTCTTTGCTGCTGCCTCAAAGAGGAGAAGGGGGGAGAGGGGAGAGACAGGAGAGGCTGATTCAGGAGCCCCCTATAGGATTTGAGGTCCACCCCCACTTCAAATATGTTCACATGGACAGGTTCCTAAAGCACTTTGAATTGCCTTGTGTTGAAAAGTGCTATATAAATAAACTTGCCTTGCCTAAATAGATTTGCACTTTTTTTTTTAAATAGTAACCCATCTCCATATGTTTATTCTGGGGTAGTAGATTTCAACTATACTGTAGGGCTATCAGTATGGGCAGCAACGCTGTAAATATTGACAAATAAATCCAGCAAAATGGCACAAAAAACTGGTAGTGGCCTGGCTAGGTGTATAATTCCTGGCCTGACTTATTGTCCCAGTCCGGCCCTGCATCTCACTTCATGTTACTCTGAGAACTGGGGTTACGTAACCTATAGTTCACGAGTATGCTTTCCCCCCCCCTCGTCAGAGTTGTGTAAAGGCCGACGGGTAATTCTGGATTTTGACAGAAGTTTTACGATCCTGTCCGTCAAAATGACGGGCAGTGAAAAAGTCTAGCGCAACCTCTGACATAGACAATCACAAAACATGTCCGTGTGGAAACAATACCCAACTGTAGTTCCATGTGTGAATTATGAACCCAGTGTATAAATATAATATAATAAACCCTCCTTAATAATAATAATGGAGTCCAGTTTGTTGGCCTACAGAGGAGTTATACAAAGTATGATAAAAGATGGTTATACTGATCAAAATATATCCGATCATCTCCAGTATGAATGTGGCTTAACAAAAGGGTTCTCCCAACCAAACATCCGTCGCTTTTGTACCCAAAATGGTATAGGCAGAGAGCGAGTGCATGATTCCCAACTGGAAGTAGAGGTTGCTAAAGCAGCTGTTGAGGTGAGGTAGGCCTATGGTTTAATTCAGTGATGTAAAGTAATTACGTAGATTTACTCAAGTACTGTACTTATTACTTCATAATAATAGAGTGGTGCAGTGACACGTCCTACAACCCGGAAGTAAGTTCCTTCTGGTTCCCTCGACAAAAAAGCAATACAATTTCTCCATAGGATTTTTGGAAAATAGCTCGAAATAAGGTCTGTGGTTGACACACATTTAAGAGACGGATCACGTTTTGTTCAGTCGGATAATCTCCACATGTCTACTCTACTTTTATAATTTTATAGTAATAACCTAATAAAAAGGTTGCAAACAGCAGACAGTAATTAATTTAATAAACGTTTAGTTAAATAAAAACACAATGGCTAAATTTAGCTTTATTTAAACAGTTTTATTTGGGAAAAATATTGTAAATCGAATACTTCTTAACGACTGACAGGTAACTACTGTATATTGTACGTTACTTGGTAATTGATTGATGACATCAACATTTTAACTGCGTAAAAAATTTGCTTTAGCAATGCTTAGGTTGTAACAACAAACATGAAATTCTGTATGTCATAAGACTTTTGTATTGCAGGAGTGCTGTCCTACGATATGGAATGTGGGACCAAATCCGAGTAGACCATGGAAAATAATTCTACTTGACTCTTTTCATGCAGGAGAAATTGGCAGACTACCGGAATAACACAGGCAGACAGCCATACATGCAAACAAAGTCAACACAGGCGAGTTGTTTTTTAATCTGAATTACAATCAACGTGTTCATACCAACAAACTCTGTGGAAGACCCGGGACGCCAATACGGAAGTGCCACATACTGCAGTTCATCTATTGGCCAGTAGGAGCAGGCTGCAGAAGGGAGCAATTTCCATAGACCCCCATGTTAAAATGCCCAACTTTACAGCAGAAATAAACATGTTTACATCGTGGTTCAAAAAAACATATTCTCTGTATAGTTAGATTCCCCCTTCATGACTACTGTGTGGGGGGTGAATCTTTTCTCAACTCATCTGTTTAATTAATATTGAGCCTTAAAGCTTTTGCATAAATTAGGGCGTGGTCACTTTGATGGACATGTACATGCCTCACTGTCAGCTAACAGCAACTTGTCCACTCTGCTAGGCTACAACCATAGAGGCTACAACGTTAGTTAGTCATAGTACTGTACTTGACCCTTTAGCCGTGTTCGTGGTGATTGTGCCTTTTAGGGAATATTGTTACAAATACCAGACAATTAAAATGTCGTGCTGTGCTCTTGAATGTACTAACAGAACTTCCAAGAAGTCTAAAATGATAATATTATACATGTTAACCCCGTTCGCAGGTGTTTGTGTGCTTGGTAGCTTAGCTTGCTACTTATTAGCCAGCTAAGGACGTAACCCTTTATACATACATATACATTTTAGTTTATGATTCAGCCTTGGGTAAGACTTTTATAGTCTATGGCTATGACGCCCATAATGCTAAACGGGAGCAAATGTTAATAGGGGACCCAATTATCCCAGTGGTGGCCGCCGGAGCTAACGGAGCCGCAGGGGGCTAGCTCCAGCCGGCGTCCCGGAGCTAGCCCACTGCGGCTCCGTTAGGTCCGGGCGGTGGAGTCCGTCTTTTCTCAACGTGTGAATGACAAGCATTAAGAATAACAAAATATAGCTAATTCTCTTGCAGATTGTCTCATTTGATTATGAATGCAACGTTTATATAGGGGAACTACACTGTTAGCAGTAACTTGGTATGCATGTATTTCATGTTAGCTTAGCTTCTTAGCCTGAGCTAGCTCTGTTTACTTCCAGTTCAGAGGCAGCAGGTCCCGCCTCGGCTCCGCCTCTTTGCCCTTATTTGTAGCAGGCGGGATTAGACTCTGACGTCACAGTTGAGCCGTTAGTGGCCGACTCCGCCTACTAAGGGCTTCACGGCAACTCTGCAGAATCCTATGGGTGACGTCACGGACACTACGTCCATTTATATATAGTCTATGGTTTTTACCATCTACTGATATTTACAGGAAATGGACCCCAAAACATGTTATGGGCAAAAGGGACACGATCAGGCTGTTAGGGCTATTCCGTCTGACAATGAGGACAGTGAAGGTCAAGATAGGGTTAGGCACACAGACACATGTACACACACAGACACAAACACACACATAGACAGAAACACACACAGACAAACACTCTGTGTTTCAATACCCTCGTAGCACAGTGTTGCCCTGAGGCAACAAACCAACCCCTGGTTGAGGGGTGAGGGGGGGGGTTACATTTTATAATTTATATAATATCAGGGACCCCTAAGCTCCTAAAACACATGGTGAAACATTTTTTTCCTCCCAAAATAAAAAGTCATGCCATTACTGAAACAACATGTCGGGAAACCCCCTCAAGGTGGCCCCATGCATAGCGTGCCATAAAATGCTGCTTCTTATTTTAAGTTTCGTTGCCTTGCTCCGCTCTGTGGGGGGGGGGGGGGTTATCTGCTGGTGGACTACCTGAGAGATATACAGCAGGAGAACACGCCGTCCACCGCGGAGAATAAACAGAAGGGCAACCATGACCAGGGTCGGCGTCATGGGTGGGCATTCGCGGGCCATGCCCCCCCAAATGAGTCACTGTGCCCCCCCTAACGCAGGCCAGGCAAGCCCTGCCACTTAGCCGTTTTTTTTATTTATTTATTATATTATAAGTGAAAACGTTTCCACTAAATGTTTTTTGTGTGAAATAAATCAGAAATAAAGAATATAAATAAAAAACACAGCCTGAGGTGTGCTCACTGGCGATTGGTGTGTTTCTTGACCAATGACCCCGGCCTTTGATTTGTTGTTATTACTTCAAAAAATGCGTGCACAATTAGCAAGTCAGTGAGGTGAAGCTAAGCTCGGACTGTCGGACATAAAGTAATGGTATGGATATACGTAAATGGCTGCAAGGTGCAGCTGCTACACGGCCTCCTCCAACTCCTCCACCGACTGAAAGCGAAGGGAATGAACCCAGCTCCAGCATCGCCGGCACCACCTCTGAAGAGCTGGAGCCGTGCTCTTCGACCAGCCAATATACACCTGCTAGCCAAGCCCATCCACCTGCTGCAGCTAACGTTAGCGCTGGAAATCAACCAACCAAATTGTTTTAAAACAGTACCTTTACAGCATCCTCACTGGCAGGAGGCGTTCGTTTGTCTCTGCTTGGTATCACAACAGAGACTGGCTTGAATACAGTGTCAAGGCCGATGCTGCATTTTGTTTCTGCTGTCGGCAGTCTAGCAAAACCCAGAGGATAGATGCATTTATGTCTGTTAGCTTCCGTAACTGGAAAATGCGGTGGAAAGAGACAAGGGATTTCATAAATATGCAAATTCAAAGAAGCATCTCTCTTGCTATGCAATATGGAAGAAGGAGCGAGAGAGGCGTGCCAGCACTGAAAAGGAGATTTCTACACTTGTTAACGCAGACCAACTACGAAAAAACAGGTATTATATCTCCTCTCTTATTGATGTTGTTGGATTTCTGGTGGAAAACCAGCTGCCTTTACGAGGGAAGATAGAGGCTTTTGATAACATGCCAGAGGGGGGCAGTGGCCTTTTCCTCTCCCTGCTGGACTATACGATCAAAAAAGACCCCGAATTGGCTGATCATGTAGTGAAATCAATCCCTCGAAACGCCACTTACACTTGTCACGAAATGCAAAATGAACTCATAAGTACACTCAGCAATGTGGTGACTGAGGCTATCGTGGAGGAAATAGGAGACTCCTTTTACACACTGAAAGTAGATGGAACCTGTGACCCCACGGGGTGTGAAAACATTTCGATTGTCATTCGATTTGTAAATGAGATTTATGACGTCACAGAGCGCCTGCTGATCATATCGACAGCTGACAAAGGTGATGCACAGACATTAACGGACACAGTCGTGGCAGAGCTCAACAAAGTTGGACTGGACACATCAGCCTTGACTTGAAAAGTTTACCAAGTTCCAGTGTCACAGCTCTCTGTCAGTCGGATGTATTTGTCTTGTTAATAATGTATTAACTAAGCCAGGTATTTGATGGGGCTGCTCTGATGTCTGGGAAACATGGTGGCGTCCAGAAGCTCCTGCAAAAAAAACTAGGTTGTGCGATTCCTTATGTACACTGTTTGAACCACCAGCTACACTTAGTTGTAGTACATGCTATGTCAGCAGAGACAGCTTTAGTGGATTTCTTTCATGTGTGCAATGCCCTCTACAAGTTCTGCAAGAAGCCCACAGTTGCTGTGCATTATAAGGGTGTGCACCTTAAACGCCTTCTGGAACAGAGATGGACAGGACATATTGCCACTGTGTCTGTAATTATAAAATCCTTCAACGACATAACATCCCTTTTGACTGACATTAATTCTGTGATGGCCCATGGCGCAGAGATACGAATGGAAGCAACAGGCCTGCTGCGTGAGATGACTGAGCCCAGTTTCCCATTCATTGCTCAGTTAGTGCACACAGTACTTGCCCTGCTGGACCCACCAAACAAGATTTGACAGAGAGAAAATACTGACTTGATGACTGGTTTAAGTCTCGTGGCTTGTGCAACAGCTTGTGTACGCAAACTCCGTTATGGTGGGGAGTTTAACAAAGTGTGGGACATGGCCATGGCTGCCAGCGCTACTCCGAGACCCGAAGTGCCCAAACGGAGATGCAGAGCCAACCCTATGGATGGGTATGTAGTCGAGGGAACTACAGGACACAGGGATGATGACAAAACAGAACTTCAGAGACTGTACTACAGCACGATTGATTCAGTGCTTGGAGAAATGGATCAGAGATTCAGCGAGCGGAACTCGCAGCTGGCCAAATCACTTGCTGCGCTGAATCCAGAAAGTGACACATTCCTTGATGCAAAGGCTGTGAAGCACATTATGGACCTGTCGGGATCACCTGTAATTGAGGCAGAGTACGAAGTTGCAAAACAGTCACAGCCAATCGAGGGGGATTGGACTATACAGCACATCCTCTCCAATTACCACACGTACCTTAAAGCAATGCCAAGCGTAATGACTGCTTTCAAACATGCCGTAACATTTGGCGCCTCCACAGCAATGTGCGAGAATTCATTCTCCACTCTAAGGAATGTTTTTTTGGACCATAGACGTGCAATGCTCCACAAAAGAAAGGCCCAGCTGGTTCAACTTGCGTTTGCGAGAGACTTAACAAGAAAATGCACAACCGAATGGAAGAACACCTATTCTCTTGAGGTTCAGCACCAACACGCTTGCAACTCTTCTAAAAGGTAGACATGCTTTTAATTTACTTAATGATGCCATGCTATGTTGATATTGAAAGATTTTGGGGTCTGTCTGCATTTATGCATGAAGAGTAGAGTATAGCCTGTTTTCGCTTTCACCAATGCGTAATGATGCACGCGGTGCGCACAGCGCTGTGTGTGTGTGTGTGTGAGTGAGAGAGAGAGAGACTTGGCTTAATGACGCGCGCAGTGCGCACAGTGCTGTGTGTGTGAGAGAGGGAGAGAGTGCACAGTGCGTGAAAGACAAGAGACTTTACAGCATGTTTTGAAGTTGCGTTGGTGTTTGTGTGTTGGTTGTTAACGGCAGTGTGTGCCCCCCGTGGTAAATGATAGTAGTAGTACTGATGCCCCTTTCGTCTCATTAGTATGCATAAAAAAGTGACAGGTGACACGCCCCCAATTATGCAAATGAGCTAAGTCCCACCTCCATTGTTCGAAACCCTTTGATGTGATTGGGTACAATCATGTTAATGAGCTAAGTCCCGCCTCCCAATGTTCGAGATCTTTTGATGTGAGATAACAGGTAGGTGTGAAAAGCCCCCCAGGGTAGTGCCTTTGTTGTCTATTTCTTTGATGTGTTGATTAAGGTAGTCTCTTTGAAGTTATATTGTCTGGCCCTGTCCCCCCTTGTAGTCTAATTCTTTGATGTGAGATAATAGGTAGGTGTGAAAAGCCCTCCAGGGTAGTGCCTTTGTTGTCTATTTCTTTGATGTGTTGATTAAGGTAGTCTCTTTGAAGTTATGTTGTCTGGCCCTGTCCCCCCTTGTAGTCTAATTCTTTGATGTGAGATAATAGGTAGGTGTGAAAAGCCCCCTAGGGTAGTGCCTTTGTTGTCTATTTCTTTGATGTGTTGATTAAGGTAGTCTCTTTGAAGTTACGCTGTCTGGTGCCCTCAGGGTTGTATAATCTAATTAGCCTGTGATGTTATGCCCTTTGAGGTGGTGTGTTATAAGCCTTTTGATGTTAATCTAGGTGTGTCTTTTGAAGTTATGTGTGAGACTGTCTAACCCCCTCCCCGCCCAGGCCTCTCCCCCCTTTCTCCACCCCCTTCCTTTTTGGGCCCTGAGGCTATCAGATAGGGGGAATTAGATGAAAATAGGAATATTCTCAAATTAAAAAGACAGTAATTTCCACTTACCAAGTCACCTTGCAAAAAAAAAGAAAAATGGCCAAGAGACGCCTGTGACAACTTACCGCCATCCGTCCGGAGCGCCATTCAAGAAACGAATGCCTCAGCGGGGCGGGAGTCAGACGCCTACAGCCAGAGATCTTTGCATAAACTTATCTCGTGCCCTCTTTCTGGTCATGTGGAGCGCGTTCATGTGTGCTGGAGGAGGGGCTATGTGAGGAAGCGGCAGATTTTCGGTTATGTATTTTCAAATTCTCGCTCACTCGAGATGGTTTCTCCAAAATGACCTACCCCCTACCTTAAGAACAATTAACACACACACACACACACACACACACACACACACACACACACACACACACACACACACACACACACACACACACACACACACACACACACACACACACACACACACACACACACACACACACACACACACATTGGAGTTGGCTTTTGGTGTGGGGGTTAGAGATAAGCCTGGTATGTTAATCTATATGTTGATTAAGACACTCTCTGTGAGGTGAGAAGTGAGGGGTTGGAGTTAGTCTTTAAAAAAGAAATACGCTCAAACTAAATAAAACAGCCATTAATTTTCACTCACTAAGACACCTAAAAACGTTATTGTCCTCTCTAGATTTGATTCAGGGTTTTGCTCTAAATGATTAGTGCTTGCTAAGGATGTTTCTTTTCAAGTTTTTGTGAAACTGTTAACTACAAGGAAGTATCTGTTTTTGCAAAGAAGGTATTCATATTAATTTTAAAAAGATCTTATTTAGGTTTTTGTGTACTACACTCCTTCTAATCCAGGGAGTTTAGGAGGTGTGGATAAACTCCATAGAGCTGTACAGAATGAAATGGGTAAACAAGTAAATGTAGAGAAAGTCAGAGAATATTTATCTGAGCAGGATGCATATACTTTGCATAAGCCGGCTAGGGTGCATTTTGTAAGAAACAGAGTTTTCGTACTCAGACCGCTACAACAATGTCAAGCAGATCTTTGCGATATGCAGTCACTGTCCAAATATAATGATGGTTTTAATTATTTGTTAACAGTCGTAGATGTATTTTCGAAAAAAGCCTATGCTCAGGCATTAAAGAAGAAGACGGGCATAGAGATTACCAAGGCCTTTGATACAATTTTAACACACAGTCAGATTCCCAAAAAGATACAAACAGACGCAGGGAAAGAATTCTTTAACAAAGTTTTTCAAACCTTATTGAAGAAACGAGGTATTGCACATTATGCAACAGCCAGTGATATGAAGGCATGTGTGGTAGAGAGATTTAACCGTACGCTGAAAACTCAAATGTGGCGGTATTTTACAGCTAGAAACACTCATAGATATATAGACGTCTTACCTGAACTAATTGAAAGTTACAATAATAGTTATCATCGAAGTATTAAAATGACACCAATGCAGGTGACCAAGGAAAATGCGGCTCAAGTGTTTCGGAACCTGTATACCCCCTCTGGCCTTCCTAAAAAAGCTGCTGCCAAAATGAACTTTAAGGAGGGGTAGCTTGCAAGGATATCCAAATTGAGCGGGGTATTTGATAAAAAAATATGAGCAGAGTTATACATGGTAGTGGTCAGCTTTTAAACACAAAAGTGTATCTTTCGGTAACATTCTGAGAGAATTTAAGCATAAATCTGTCAAATGTTCAAAACAGCCTTCACTGAAATAGCCTCAAAATCACAAACTGCCATTAAGAGTCAGAATCCTAACAAAATCTACTAAAACAAAGTTCTTCATTATCTACTTTTTCAGCTTTTATACACAAAGTGTATCTTTCAGTAACTTTCTCAGAGAATTAAGCATAATTTTGTCAAATGGTCAAAACAGCCTCTGTTTTTCAAGCCTCAAAATCACAAACTGCCATTAAGAGGCAGAATCCTAACGAAATCTACTGACACAAAGTACTTCATTATCTACTTTTCAGCTTTTATACACAAAAGTGTTTCTTTCAGTAACTTTCTCAGAGAATTTATACATAAATCTGTCAAATGTTCAAAATAGCCTTCACTGACATAGCCTAAAAATCACAAACTGTCATTAAGAGTCAGATTCTTAACGAAATCTACTCTGAGTACTTCATGGTAGTGGTCAGCTTTTTTACACAAAGTGTATCTTTCAGTAACTTTCTGAGAAAATTAAGCATAAATCAGTCAAATGTTCAAAACAGCCTTCACTGAAATAGCCTCAAAATCACAAACTGCAACTTTTTAAACAGAGTCAGACATCGATGGACATTATACTGGTGAAAAAGACACTCACTTTTGCAGAGGACTCAGCCTCCAACTCAACATAACAAGTCCCACCCTCCTCACCAGATCATTTAAAACTAAAGACCCTCAAAGAAAAGCATTGTGTTTTATGCCTATGTAAAAGGTCTTACGAAAATGTGTTATCTCTGTATCAAGATGATGTGTTTAAAAATGAATCTTGTGAAAAATACCAACTGTGTGAGAGACGTCATAAAGACACTCATTTTAACCACAGCGTTTGGTCTCTACAAATGTTTAAAGATTGTTACAAAATGTAAAAAAAAAAAAAAGGTATGGAGACAAAATTAATTCAGGTGACTGTCTTTATTAGGAAAACAAAAATATAATACAAATGGTTTAAGGGGTAAAAAATGTAACCATCTTGGACTTAATATTCTAACAAAATACTTTATCTGAATACATTTTCTTTTAAACGCACTTTTTGAAATTATTTATATATTATTTCAGTGGAACAATTCAGTTTTTGTTAACATCAACGCTTTTTTCTCTTTTCTTGTGTTACTAAGATACTTTTAGACACACTTTTGGCGTATGCAACACTTAACAAATGGTAGATTATGAAGTACTTTTGTAAGGAATTTGGTTTTCTTTTAATGGCAGGTTTTTTTTTATTGCTGTAAAAACACTTATACAGTTAAACAAGGTTTTTTCTTTACTGATAACCTTACATATTTTTGTTATTTTCTGCTACCAAGATACTTTAAGATACACCTTGATGTACGCAACACTTAACAAAGGGTATAATGTGAAGTACTTGGTAGGAATGGGGTTTTCTTTAAGGGGTGCAAAACTTTAGAACTGGGTAAAATATTCATTAATTTGTAATGAATAGAGTTTCTTTTCTTTTTGATTTTCAACATACTATTTTGTACACAATGACTTTTACATATTTTCTGACAAACTATACTTTTGACTTGTTCTGCAAAATCTTGACAAACTATTACTTATTCTTAAATTTGACCTATTGCTGCTTGGTTGGAAATGATAGATGAAAAAACTACAACGCCTACTTTTCAGCTTTTATACACAAAAGTGTATCTTTCAGTAACTTTCTCAGAGAATTTAAACATAAATCTGTCAAATGTTCAAAACAGCCTTCACTGACAGCCTCAAAATCACAAACTGTCATTAAGAGTCAGATTCTTAACGAAATCTACTCAGAGTACTTCATGGTAGTGGTCAGCTTTTATACACAAAAGTGTATCTCTCAGTAACTTTCTCAGAGAATTTAAGCATAAATCTGTCAAATGTTCAAAACAGCCTTGTTTCACTGAAATAGCGTCAAAATCACAAACTGTACAGTGAACTGGAGAAATTGCAGCACAGAGTTTTCTACTACGACACAGATAGTATAATCTATGTGACAAGACAGGGGCAGTCTCCAGTACTTTCATGGTAGTGGACAGCTTTTAAAAAGAAAAGTGTATCTTTCGGTAACCTTTTTGAGAGAATTAAGCATAAATCTGTCAAATGTTCAAAACAGCCTTGTTTCACTGAAATAGCCTCAAAATGACAAACTGACATTAAGAGTCAGATGCTTGACGAATAATCATGGTAGTGGTCAGCTTTTAAAACATAAAAGTGTCTCTTTCAGTATCTTTTTTTTTGTTGAGAGAATTAAGCGTAAATCTGTCAAATGTTCAAAACTGCCTTGTTTCACTGAAATGGATAAATGTATCCGAAAATAGTGTCTCTTAAGGCGGATATAGTCCCCTGATAACTCCCGTTACATTCCTCCAGAGTCAGAAATAGTGTAAGTTAACTTTTGGAAGAACCAGAGAAAAGGGTGAAAATGGATAAAATATATCCGAAAATAGTGTCTCTTAAGGCAGGTAGAGTCCCCTGACAACTCCCCTTACATTCATCCAGAGTCAGAAATAGTGTAAGTTAACTTTTTGGAAGAACCAGAGAAAAGGGTGAAAATGGATAAAATATATCCGAAAATAGTGTCTCTTAAGGCGGATAAAGTCCCCTGACAACTCCCCTTACATTCATCCAGAGTCAGAAAAAGTCTCTACGTTATCTTTTTGGGAGAACCAGAGGAAAGGGGCGAAAATGGAGAAATTGTATCCGAAAATAGTGTCTCTTAAGGCGGGTAGAGTATGGGAATTGAACGATAAACCGATCACTGTAAATGAAACGCGGAGAGAAGCAGCAGTGCAAATCGTTAAGTCTATTACCTTGTATGCACTACGACACTAACTTGGTAAAATGTAATGTGTTTTTTATGAAAATGTGTTGAATGTTGTGTTTTTTCAATTAAACAACCATTACAAAATGAAAATGTGTTTTATTTTATTTTTTGCTTTCATATATAGTAATAGTATTGTAAACGAAACATTTAAAATGTATCTTGTGCTCTCATTGTATGCTCTGTTTTTTTTTTTTTTTCCAGTAACTTTCTCAGAGAATTTAAGCATAAATCTGTCAAATGTTCAAAACAGCTTTGTTTCACTGAAATGGCGTCAAAATTACAAACTGGCTGAAACTATACAGTGAATTGGAGAAATTACAGCACAGAGTTTTCTACTACGACACAGATAGTATAATCTATGTGACAAGACAGGGGCAGTCTCCAGTACTTTCATGGTAGTGGTCAGCTTTTTAAAAAGAAAAGTATATCTTTCGGTAACCTTTTTGAGAGAATTAAGCCTAAATCTGTCAAATGTTCAAAACAGCCTTGTTTCACTGAAATAGCCTCAAAATGACAAACAGCCATTAAGAGTCAGATGCTTGACGAATACTCATGGTAGTGGTCAGCTTTTTAAACATAAAAGTGTCTCTTTCAGTATCTTTTTTTGTTGAGAGAATTAAGCGTAAATCTGTCAAATGTTCAAAACTGCCTTGTTTCACTGAAATGGATAAATGTATCCGAAAATAGTGTCTCTTAAGGCGGATATAGTCCCCTGATAACTCCCGTTACATTCCTCCAGAGTCAGAAATAGTGTAAATTAACTTTTGGAAGAACCAGAGAAAAGGGTGAAAATGGATAAAAATATATCCGAAAATAGTGTCTCTTAAGGCGGATATAGTCCCCTGATAACTCCCCTTACATTCATCCAGAGTCAGAAAAAGTCTCTACGTTATCTTTTTGGGAGAACCAGAGGAAAGGGGTGAAAATTGAGAAATTGTATCCGAAAATAGTGTCTCTTAAGGCGGGTAGAGTATGGGAATTGAACGATAAACCGATCACTGTAAATGAAACGCGGAGAGAAGCAGCAGTGCAAATCGTTAAGTCTATTACCTTGTATGCACTACGACACTAACTTGGTAAAATGTAAAAAAAAAACAGAGCATACAATGAGAGCACATGATACACTTTAAATGTTTCGTTTACAATACTATTACTATATATGAAAGCAAAAAAATAAATAAAACACATTTTCAGTTTGTAATGTGTTTTTTATGAAAATGTGTTGAATGTTGTGTTTTCAATTAAACAACCATTGTATTTTCGGATATATTTTATCCATTTTCACCCTTTTCTCTGGTTCTTCCAAAAAGTTAACTTACACTATTTCTGACTCTGGATGAATGTAAGGGGAGTTGTCAGGGGACTCTACCTGCCTTAAGAGACACTATTTTCGGATATATTTTATCCATTTTCACCCTTTTCTCTGGTTCTTCCAAAAGTTAACTTACACTATTTCTGACTCTGGAGGAATGTAACGGGAGTTATCAGGGGACTATATCCGCCTTAAGAGACACTATTTTCGGATACATTTATCCATTTCAGTGAAACAAGGCAGTTTTGAACATTTGACAGATTTACGCTTAATTCTCTCAACAACAAAAAAAGATACTGAAAGAGACACTTTTATGTTTTAAAAGCTGACCACTACCATGATTATTCGTCAAGCATCTGACTCTTAATGTCAGTTTGTCATTTTGAGGCTATTTCAGTGAAACAAGGCTGTTTTGAACATTTGACAGATTTATGCTTAATTCTCTCAAAAGGTTACCGAAAGATACACTTTTCTTTTTAAAAGCTGTCCACTACCATGAAAGTACTGGAGACTGCCCCTGTCTTGTCACATAGATTATACTATCTGTGTCGTAGTAGAAAACTCTGTGCTGCAATTTCTCCAGTTCACTGTACAGTTTGTGATTTTGACGCTATTTCAGTGAAACAAGGCTGTTTTGAACATTTGACAGATTTATGCTTAAATTCTCTGAGAAAGTTACTGAGAGATACACTTTTGTGTATAAAAGCTGACCACTACCATGAAGTACTCTGAGTAGATTTCGTTAAGAATCTGACTCTTAATGACAGTTTGTGATTTTGAGGCTGTCAGTGAAGGCTGTTTTGAACATTTGACTGATTTATGTTTAAATTCTCTGAGAAAGTTACTGAAAGATACACTTTTGTGGTTAGAATGAGTGTCTTTATGACGTCTCTCACACAGTTGGTATTTTTCACAAGATTCATTTTTAAACACATCATCTTGATACAGAGATAACACATTTTCGTAAGACCTTTTACATAGGCAGAAAACACAATGCTTTTCTTTGAGGGGTCTTTAGTTTTAAATGATCTGGTGAGGAGGGTGGGACTTGTTATGTTGAGTTGGAGGCTGAGTCCTCTGCAAAAGTGAGTGTCTTTTTCACCAGTATAATGTCCATCGATGTCTGACTCTGTTTAAAAAGTTGCAGTTTGTGATTTTGAGGCTATTTCAGTGAAGGCTGTTTTGAACATTTGACTGATTTATGCTTAATTTTCTCAGAAAGTTACTGAAAGATACACTTTGTGTAAAAAAGCTGACCACTACCATGAAGTACTCAGAGTAGATTTCGTTAAGAATCTGACTCTTAATGACAGTTTGTGATTTTTAGGCTATGTCAGTGAAGGCTATTTTGAACATTTGACAGATTTATGTATAAATTCTCTGAGAAAGTTACTGAAAGAAACACTTTTGTGTATAAAAGCTGAAAAGTAGATAATGAAGTACTTTGTGTCAGTAGATTTCGTTAGGATTCTGCCTCTTAATGGCAGTTTGTGATTTTGAGGCTTGAAAAACAGAGGCTGTTTTGACCATTTGACAAAATTATGCTTAATTCTCTGAGAAAGTTACTGAAAGATACACTTTGTGTATAAAAGCTGAAAAAGTAGATAATGAAGAACTTTGTTTTAGTAGATTTTGTTAGGATTCTGACTCTTAATGGCAGTTTGTGATTTTGAGGCTATTTCAGTGAAGGCTGTTTTGAACATTTGACAGATTTATGCTTAAATTCTCTCAGAATGTTACCGAAAGATACACTTTTGTGTTTAAAAGCTGACCACTACCATGTATAACTCTGCTCATATTTTTTATCAAATACCCCGCTCAATTTGGATATCCTTACAAGCTACCCCTCCTTAAAGTTCATTTTGGCAGCAGCTTTTTTAGGAAGGCCAGAGGGGGTATACAGGTTCCGAAACACTTGAGCCGCATTTTCCTTGGTCACCTGCATTGGTGTCATTTTAATACTTCGATGATAACTATTATTGTAACTTTCAATTAGTTCAGGTAAGACGTCTATATATCTATGAGTGTTTCTAGCTGTAAAATACCGCCACATTTGAGTTTTCAGCGTACGGTTAAATCTCTCTACCACACATGCCTTCATATCACTGGCTGTTGCATAATGTGCAATACCTCGTTTCTTCAATAAGGTTTGAAAAACTTTGTTAAAGAATTCTTTCCCTGCGTCTGTTTGTATCTTTTTGGGAATCTGACTGTGTGTTAAAATTGTATCAAAGGCCTTGGTAACCTCTATGCCCGTCTTCTTCTTTAATGCCTGAGCATAGGCTTTTTTCGAAAATACATCTACGACTGTTAACAAATAATTAAAACCATCATTATATTTGGACAGTGACTGCATATCGCAAAGATCTGCTTGACATTGTTGTAGCGGTCTGAGTACGAAAACTCTGTTTCTTACAAAATGCACCCTAGCCGGCTTATGCAAAGTATATGCATCCTGCTCAGATAAATATTCTCTGACTTTCTCTACATTTACTTGTTTACCCATTTCATTCTGTACAGCTCTATGGAGTTTATCCACACCTCCTAAACTCCCTGGATTAGAAGGAGTGTAGTACACAAAAACCTAAATAAGATCTTTTTAAAATTAATATGAATACCTTCTTTGCAAAAACAGATACTTCCTTGTAGTTAACAGTTTCACAAAAACTTGAAAAGAAACATCCTTAGCAAGCACTAATCATTTAGAGCAAAACCCTGAATCAAATCTAGAGAGGACAATAACGTTTTTAGGTGTCTTAGTGAGTGAAAATTAATGGCTGTTTTATTTAGTTTGAGCGTATTTCTTTTTAAAGACTAACTCCAACCCCTCACTTCTCACCTCACAGAGAGTGTCTTAATCAACATATAGATTAACATACCAGGCTTATCTCTAACCCCCACACCAAAAGCCAACTCCAATGTGTGTGTGTGTGTGTGTCTGTGTGTGTGTGTGTGTGTGTGTGTGTGTGTGTGTGTGTGTGTGTGTGTGTGTGTGTGTGTGTGTGTTAATTGTTCTTAAGGTAGGGGGTAGGTCATTTTGGAGAAACCATCTCGAGTGAGCGAGAATTTGAAAATACACAACCGAAAATCTGCCGCTTCCTCACATAGCCCCTCCTCCAGCACACATGAACGCGCTCCACATGACCAGAAAGAGGGCACGAGATAAGTTTATGCAAAGATCTCTGGCTGTAGGCGTCTGACTCCCGCCCCGCTGAGGCATTCGTTTCTTGAATGGCGCTCCGGACGGATGGCGGTAAGTTGTCACAGGCGTCTCTTGGCCATTTTTCTTTTTTTTTGCAAGGTGACTTGGTAAGTGGAAATTACTGTCTTTTTAATTTGAGAATATTCCTATTTTCATCTAATTCCCCCTATCTGATAGCCTCAGGGCCCAAAAAGGAAGGGGGTGGAGAAAGGGGGGAGAGGCCTGGGCGGGGAGGGGGTTAGACAGTCTCACACATAACTTCAAAAGACACACCTAGATTAACATCAAAAGGCTTATAACACACCACCTCAAAGGGCATAACATCACAGGCTAATTAGATTATACAACCCTGAGGGGACCAGACAGCGTAACTTCAAAGAGACTACCTTAACCTCTTAAGCCCTGAGCCTGTTTTTCAGGTTTCAGGCTCGAAAATGCCACTAACACAACAAAGACTATATCTTCACTTCTAAAAGGGGTAAATTAATAATCTTTTCTCTCAAAGCAAGGTTACATCTGTGAGTTGGATGTAGAAGTGTCAGAATCAATATAGATGTTTTTATTTTAAAGTAAATTCAGATGGAACATAGTAAAAACATGTAAATTCTAATGTCCGCCTAAAAAAAAAACATTACTTATAGTAAAAACCACCCTTGAATGATGGGTTAGTAGACTAAAAGCTTTAGGAATCCAAACTATAACATATAATAAGTACCCTGTATCAAGATTGATGCAAAAAAAGTGAAATTTGACCTTTTTAGAGAGGTTTAGAAAAATAAAGTCCAGGCGGACTCACCTCTGGGTAATTTGGGAACCATCAGTTCCATTTGAACTTTTTCACTGTAAAAATCATTTTATTACTTTGAATTTTCACTATAGGTATTCATTCCATCCAAATACAACTGTTGTGAAAAAAATAAAATATAAAAATAAAATATAAGAACATACTCTGTTATCCTCTTAGGCAAGGCAAGTTTATTTATATAGCACTTATAGGCCCCACGGACCGAAATCGCGTCATTTGCAGGAAACAACGTCTAAGGAACCTTACTATTTAATAAACTATGAATATTTTATATCCATATAACGGGAAAAAACTCATTTAACTGATCTTTTTCATTTATTTTTTCAAAAAAAACACAATGCTAACAGTGAGCATCTGAATTAGCCCCGAGCGAAAAATGCTAACCTATTACTGCACCGAAAATCACTCCTAGCTCCCTTATTACTTATCCTAGCTCCCTTATTACTTATCCTAGCTGCACATCCAACACATCGTTTTTGATCGTAAAGACACAGAATCTAACGGTGCCCACCTCAACACTGAAAGATACAAACTTGCGACGTTATCAACAAAAACGTACATCAAAACAAGTGGCGCTAGGTACTAGCATGCGCTAGGCTAATGGCTTACCTTCCTCTTTGCCTGGTCTAAACTGGTCTTCAATGGCATTAAAACGATAAAAACGATGATGTAGTTAATCCATAGGTTAATATCCAATGGGGCTGTGTCCCCTTTGAAATGTTCTGATAATCTATAAGCAATAAAACTGCAATTCCGTTATCTGCTGTCCGCTCTGTCCTCCGTGTATTCTGGGTTCTGCTGTAATGCCTGCTGTTACCTAGTAAACAATAAATGAAGCCGCCTGCGTAAAGTACTTAAACTGGCTGGCATTCTTTATACTTTACGCAGGACCATATCTCTGGAACCCATTGGTCGATTCGTGTGATTTACACCTTTTTCTTAACCATCAGAACCAATAGAATCGATGGGCAGTTCCCAAATCAACGTAAACATTACCATAGCGGACGTAATAGAGAAGCGAACAAAGCATATCTGAAAGTGCACGTCTGGACGGCAACATTTTAAACCCAGTATATTGCCATAAATATGATGAAGGATTATCAGTCAAAATTTCTACGTGACACAAAGACATTGGATTAACCTTGAGCGGCGTTTTTATTCCGGTGAACACAACTTTTGATCACAAATCAAAAAAGGTAAGACGAAATTATTGTAATATTTTTTAAACCGGATGTTGTTTACTTTCTCTTTTCTGGCTGATAGCTCTGCAATTCGGGGTCCTACAGTGATGATATTATATGTCTGGAATCTGTGGAGTCTCAGCTTTAAATCGTATATCTTGTTTGTGCAGTTACGATAAGTAATAAGGGCATTTCTACCGTGAGTGCTGTGCAAAATCCGTTAGCATTAGTTAGCATTTTTTCGCTCCATGCTAATTCAAAGGCTTGGTATTACTCTTGTGTTTCTTTTAGCTAAAAATGGTTTACATTGTCAGTTAGCGGAGTTTCTTAGCGTTAAAAGGGTATGGAACATTAATAGTTTCATAAATGTTAAGAAGCCCTGAGACATAGTCTCGTAAAAAAACTGTGGGGGGGGGTCCACTGGGGGGACCCTCGGGCTTAAGAGGTTAATCAACACATCAAAGAAATAGACAACAAAGGCACTACCCTAGGGGGCTTTTCACACCTACCTATTATCTCACATCAAAGAATTAGACTACAAGGGGGGACAGGGCCAGACAACATAACTTCAAAGAGACTACCTTAATCAACACATCAAAGAAATAGACAACAAAGGCACTACCCTGGGGGGCTTTTCACACCTACCTATTATCTCACATCAAAGAATTAGACTACAAGGGGGGACAGGGCCAGACAATATAACTTCAAAGAGACTACCTTAATCAACACATCAAAGAAATAGACAACAAAGGCACTACCCTGGGGGGCTTTTCACACCTACCTGTTATCTCACATCAAAAGATCTCGAACAATGGGAGGCGGGACTTAGCTCATTAACATCAAAGGGTTTCGAACAATGGAGGCGGGACTTAGCTCATTTGCATAATTGGGGGCGTGTCACCTGTCACTTTTTTATGCATACTAATGAGACGAAAGGGGCATCAGTACTACTACTAATGATTGCCCCCCCATTCGATTTGTTCTGGAGCCGACCCTGACCATGACAACCATGCTCCGGGGTCTTCTTCGATGCTTTTGGTGTATTTTGTGGCGGCAGCAGCGCCACTTACAGGTCTGGCATATGTACTACAGCGTTTCCAGCATTTCCAGCGGTCTAGTGTGAACGGACACGTTAACCCTCTGGAGTCTAAGGGTATTTTCTCGATTTTTAGATGTTTTCTTAAATCACCTTTTAAATGTATTTCTTCTAACATGGCACTCCATGTGTTCCATATTAAAATGTTCAGGACAATCTCTGGTATTGCTATATATGCAAATTACTCACCTTAGAGCACTGTTTGATGAGATAAGTAGCTCAAAAGCTTAAAATTTGACATCCGATTTTCGGAAAATCTTCAAAACTTTTGTGAAAACACAAATGTACTCATGTGATCGAATTGTTTTGGTGTTTTAGATTTGGTTACCAAAGTCTTAGGATCACAAAAGCAGTGAAATATTTGAATTACACTGTATATAAATGTGTTATTCATGTCTAAAATGAAAAAAATAAAATTCGAATTTTGAGTAAAATAGGTGTTTATCACTCTACTTTCACCACAGCAGGGACTGAGATACATTAGGACTGAATAATGACTTCATATTACATACCAAGGTTCATGTGATGTGTACAAATACAAATTGAGCATTCAACCTTTTTTTTCAACCAACAATTTATTATAAATATGTTTTTTTCAACCAACTATTTATATAAATATAATCCATCCATCCATCCATCTTCTTCCGCTTATCCGTGGTCGGGTCGCGGGGGTAGCAGTTCCAGCAGAGAGCCCCAAACTTCCTTTTCCCTGGCGACATCAACCAGCTCTGACTGGGGGATCCCAAGGCGCTCCCAGGCCAGCGAAGAGATATAATCCCTCCACCTGGTCCTAGGTCTACCCCTTGGTCTCTTCCCAGCTGGACGTGCCTGGAACACCTCCCTAGGGAGGCGCCCAGGTGGCATCCTAACTAGGTGCCCGAACCACCTCAACTGGCTCCTTTCGACGCGAAGGAGGAGCGGCTCAACTCCGAGTCCCTCCCTGATGACCGAACTTCTCACCTTATCCCTAAGGGAGACACCAGCCACCCTGCGGAGAAAACGGCCCGGTAGACAGAGAGCTTTGCCTTCTGGCTCAGCTCCCTTTTCGTCACAACGGTGCGGTAAAGCGACTGCAGTACCGCTCCCGCTGCTCCGATTCTCCGGCCCATCTCACGCTCCATTGTTCCCTCACTCGAGAACAAGACCCCGAGATACTTGAACTCCTTCACTTGGGGTAAGGACTCATTCCCTACTTGGAGTGGACAGTCCATCGGTTTCCTGCTGAGAAATATAAGAAACTCGAAAATCGAACTATTTACAATATTGAACATCAGAACTTTCAACCAACTATTCATTATAAATGTAAAGACAGTGTCAAGGTCTTTGTATGTCTTCCAAGACAGTGGGTCTGGCTGCTGTGTAGGTGGGGGTGATGGTGCATGGGCTGCTGTGTAGGTGGGGTGTACAAGTGCTATACGAGACCTCCTTGCTGGCTGGGTTGAAGGTGATGGCTGTGGTGGAGCCTTTGTGCTGAGGGGTATCTTGACCTGGTGGCAGCCGCAGATGGAGGTGGAGGCAGCTGTAGTGATGCTGGTCTGCTGGTCCTTGGTGGTGATGGCTCTGGTGAAGGCCCTTGAGCCACAGTAGATCTTGACCTGGGGGCCGGCACAGATGGATGTTCTGGCTGCTGGATAAACGCCGCCTGTGGGCCACTAGGCCCAGGCAGCTGTGAAACATCTCTGTAAAACCAATTAAAATGTAGGACAATAATTACAACTAATTTCATTGAAATAAAGTTCAAGTAAAATGTTGCTCAAGCACAAATAACAATGCACACATAAAGGGAGGTTGGAGAAGGAGTCTCTCTCTCTCTCTCTCTCTCTCTCTCTCTCTCTCTCTCTCTCTCTCTCTCTCTCTCTCTCTCTCTCTCTCTCTCTCTCTCTCTCTCTCTCTCTCTCTCTCTCTCTCTCTCTCTCTCTCTCTCTCTCTCTCTCTCTCACACACACACACAGGTATTTCCAGTTACTTTACATTCAGTATAAAATCACAGACACACATATACATAGGCTACATCTGATTATAAAGTCTCATCTGTACAGGACGGTAAAATAATAACAGGCACACATAAATAAATCTATGACAAAGTCTCATCTGTACAGAACAGTATGATAAAATAATCGATGGCAAAAACATGTCACTGTAAATGTCTCCGTTGTGGGACGAATAAATGATTAATTTAATCATCTACACATGTAATCTCACTTTTACACACCAAAATAACGTTAACACAGAGTAAACGTTTGCTAATGGAGAGTCTATTTTGTCCAATAAAAAGTTCATGACTATCGATACAAAATATATATCAATAAACCTATTGTTCATTTTCGCGGTATTCCCCACACATTGCCAGTACACTATTACTGGAATATTTACACTTACCCATGTCCAAATGGATCCTTGTTGTTGTCTTTGTATTCTTCTTTTTCAGAAGAGTCGAAGACTTCAGGTTCTGAGGCTCTATCTTCACTGCTGCTAGCGAAAAAAATCTCTAGCGAAGTCGGCAACTGTAAAGTTTTTTTTAGCCATTTTCTCTGTCTCTCTCTCTCCCCTCACAGACGTAAACTGATGGGAGACACGTGGTTTATGTTTTGTTTACTTGGTGGGTAGGTCCTTAGTGATTTCTCGATGTCCATTGGTCATTTCAGACACACGAATCCACCAATCCCACACAGTGTAAAGTCAAGCTGCTTTGAGCGGCCATATTGGCTGCTGTGCCCTGGGTTGCGTTCCAATAGTCCATTTAGCTTAGGAACCTTCCTAACCAAGTGAAATGACCCGGAAGTACGTCAGTGGCAGCCATGTTAAGTGCCGTTCCAATTCTCCAAATGAAAGGGAAGGAGGTTTCAAACTTCCTTTATAACCTCCTTTAGCTTAGGAACCACTGGACCTCTCTTGACGAAAGGAGAGGAGAAAATGCTGCCCCACAATGCATTGCAGCCGCAGCATTTGCCGTCACTCAACAGTCGGCCGTTCACGGAAACAACCGATTATGACCAAGAAATTATATCATGAACGTTACGGTGCTTATTAAGCATTTTAAAACGTATGTGGTAAATTGCCAAAGTGCTTTGTTCTGAACGTTCATCAGTATTATAATCAAAAAGAGAAATATGAACGTTAGTTTTTACTGAAATGATCAAATAAAGTCAACATTTCACAGTCTTTACTGAGCTGTGTGGGGTTTGTTCAACTTTTAAAAGATGTTTGAATGGTGATATACACATGATAGATGTTAAGGACTAACGTTTATAATAAATACATTTGTATTGATTTTAAGATATTTTCATAGTTCATACAATCATACGTATTGGGATCATTTGTATTAATGTGGACCGGAGGGAGAGGGCGACGAGCATAAGTTTCACTTTCCTTTTTTATTTCAATTCCAACTTTGGTCATGAAGAATATGTTTCTCTGTTGTCCACGTTCATAAAGCATAAAACAACACCATCAAAGCACGGTGCAGAGTCTCTAGATGAGTTTACAGTAGTCCCTCCTTCTTATTATACATCCATGTTGTAGTCCGCTATAGAAAACTGTAGTTTCCATAGTTTCCCCACAGCAGCAGACGCAAAACTATATCCGGTCACAGAGATCTGCTATTTTAAAGTAAGGTCAACACATATCGACCCTAAATATAGTCTACATTAAGAACGAGAAAAGTCTTAACATATATATCGTTTTTTGTAAACATATGACAAATGTGTGAGGGTGATGACGTCAGAGCATCGTCCTATGTGCCGGGCTTAGCCCCGGACAGCCCCAGCCCAATTTAACCCCTGGGTATTTGTGAGGGAGCTCCTATATGGCATTACCCCGCTGAAGCTCACCAAAGTTTAATATATTTCATAGTTCAAAGTTTTGTCAATTGTTTTGTTTATTGGTCAAATACTGGTTTCTAATGGTTTCTGAGGAGTTCTACTGGAATGAAAGAGCACAGAGTACAGAAGCAACAAAGCAGCATACTGCATTAAACCTGACCTTCACAGAGAGGTTGAAGTTCATGTGGAGAGGAGGCTTCAGTAGTCTGTCTGCACTCTGTTTAGTTGTGCTATCTTACAATCAATATAGTAAATGTGAGGTACAGTGTGTCGCCAATGTAACCGGTTAGTACTCGAAATTGCGATGAGGTCTTAAAATGTATGGAAAGGGTCTTAAAAAAAGGTCTTAAAAGGTATTAAATTTGACTTCAGGATTCCTGCATATACCCTGATGTAGTGGAGTAAAAGTGGCTACACTTTAAACTCTAACATATAGTTACAGACATATACATAGAAAGACAGACAGACTGTCTTCTGTACTTTCTGCATGTATGAACATAATATACGTATATTTGTAACGCAGTCTAAAGGCAAAGACGTAGAACCTTTATTTTGAAGAGTACAGCGCAAGCATAGAGCACACTAGCCCAGGGGTCGGCAACCCCTGGCACGCGGCACCGTAACCAGTGGCACACTAGGAATAAGTGGAATAAGTGTGCAAAATATTTAAATTGTATTTTCGGATCCTGAACGAGACCGCCACCAGAGTGCGTCTCCCCGTTACCTGCAGAAGGAAGCCATGCACGCAGCGTAGCCCTGCTCTCTTTAACTCCAGGTGACTTTCTGCCGCTTTCCTCCGTGGTGCAGTGCTGATCGTTTCACCACAGAGGAAAACACTTCACACATTGCAGTACCCATAAGGAGCTGTACAAATGCCGCAGTTTTTGCGTGACTGTGTCTTTAGTTGAAAGCCCAGTGGCGGTCTGCTCATCTCTCATTGAAATAATATGCTACAAAGGGGCGGACTGGCCATCTGTGTGTTGAACTTTCCTGTCGGATCCCAGACCGTAGTCGAGGAGGGCAGAAGCAAAAGCTACAGGTTCAATAACCCACCTGAAGCTTTTGGTCCCCCCCCTTGATAATTCTCGATCGTTGGCACGCTGATAACAATTTTTTTTTTAATGGCACTTCATATCAAAAAGGTTGCCGACCCCTGCACTAGCCAATCAGAAGCAAGGAGGCGCTGGAGACACACCCACTTATGGAAACGAAACATTGAGTGGTATACTTGTTTTTACAGTAAGAACAGAAAAACGAGCTGAATTTCCGTTTTTTCGTTTTGGGGCAAAATTGAAAAACAAAAAAACAAACTGTTATAACTAAAAAACAAACTGTTAAAACGTACCTTCTTCGTACACGGACCTTTTTTTTAAATGAGGTTTTCTCGTTATCCGTCTTTTGATTCAGACAACAAAAAAAGGCTGGTATTTTCATTTTTTGGCTTTTGGTTTAAACGAAAAATCAAACTGACACAACGTACACGGACCCACCAGCCATGAACCTCACTGCATGTCACTGAAAGAATGGTTTCAAATCAAAACAGCAAAAGGCTAAGGTATCATCATTTTTGCTCCCTACTATGAGTTCCAAAAACACCCATACTTTACTTCCCATAATGCAATAACATTTTGATTGCTTGTTAAAGGCTTTCTGTATGGAATTTGTACTACAAGATAATATTTGAATTATGTCATTACCTAATTTTGTCAGCCTTGAAAAGCCTCAGACATTATTCATCCCTTGTCACAACTTGAGTAGTACCAGTATTGAACTGACTGCATATCACACATCAACATGCATCCGTTTGTTTGTATGTGATCAGCAGTGGCGGCCGGCCCATAGGGGCGCCGCCCCACCTCTTCCCACATACAAAAAAATATCAACAAATAAAAATTAAATTAAAAAAAAAATATTTAAAAAAAATATATATTTTATATTTTTATTTTTAATGAACAAGGTAAATATCATACAATTGGTATCAGTAAAATGTATAATCTACAATAAAATCTCGTTTAAAATTGTGTTACGATGTCTAAAGTTACTGATAAGTCACATGTTTCCTGCCTGGCCTTGCCCATGGCATTAGTTTATCATTACCGGGCAGAGCCCCCGAGCCAAACAGCAGCAACCAGCACGTTGCAAAAGTCTCAATAGTAAACTGTGCCGCCGAAACATAATTTCAGCCAATCAGCGCCGTCAAATATTTTGGTCACGAGGGCGCTCACGTTGGCGCCCACATTGCTTACGTGCGTTGACGTGAGTTGTTTTTTAGACTCGTGAGTGACCAAGGTGACGCAGTAGTTGGATGAGAATGGTGTGCAGGTGGAGTCGCCGGACCTCGGTCCGCACCCAATTCCGTGCAAGAGCTACTCTCCAATCCTTTCGAAAGGAGAAGTTTGGGAGATAAATTGATACTTAAATACCTTGGACCGGACCAACCCGATTTGTATATATCACAGCAAGCTCGTGAAAAAGACAAAACGTATCAACGAGGCTTCTCACGTAGCTGGTACACCAGAAAGGCATGGCTAGCTGGATGCAAACAGGTAAATGCTATCTTTTGTTTCCCATGCTTACTCTTCAAACAGCCGGGGACAGATACGATCTGTTCAGAAACTAGACAAAAGTTAAACAAGTACAAACCACAGACTGTCTGTGTCATGGAGAATACAGTCGCTGGTTTATTTATGTCTGTATAGGCCGTTGTTGTGAGTGTGGACGGTCGGAGCATATATAATGTTAGCTTAGCCAAGCTCCATTCAGAAAACAAGCATTCTAAAAGGTTTTTCGCCTGCCGTCTGTCTGCAGACTTGTCAAAGCATTAATTCATGGTTTTTACTAACCGGTATCAGTATGTTGTTACGTCGGCATCATTTAGAAACGTGTATTACAATTTAATCACGGTAAAATATGTTCATTTTGTTGTAGTTGTAGCTCCCAAGCCAGTGCGTCTTGTTTGAATGATGCGAGTAAACACAGCTGGCAGCCGCGGTGAAACTCGAGCGACTAGAGCGATGCGATAGGAGCGTTTAGAGCGAAGCGAATATTCGCATCGCGTCCGGTCTGAACGCAGCATTAAAGCGAGCTCCGCGCTGCACTGGAAACGCGCCATTACATCACCAGAAGTCCTAATTTAAGGGGTCATTTCTCCCCAAAAAATCTTTTTTACTCACTATATCAACAGCCCCACCAAAGATATTTTCCACCAGCCGCCACTGGTGATCAGCATTCAACACAACCCCCTATGGAACTGATTGGCAAACCAACCACCAAGTTTGTCCATCCCCTCTACAACTGAATATGACTTTCTCACTGTCAGACCCCAGTCAGTTCAGTCAGTCACACCTGCTCCACTCTACTGTTAAACACAGGAGCTCCTCAGGGCTGTATGCTCAGTCCCCTCCTGTTCACACTGTACAACCATAAAATAAATAAAATTAAACCCTTCACTCAAATCAACTTTGCCTCTTCTCAAAACTGATTATTTCTGCACAAACAATAGATATATAATTGTAATGTTTCTTACAGATAATGAATTAAACCCTGGTGAGATGCATTTAAAACACTACCATCAAAATACAGTCATGTGTTTTGGCCTCATGAGGCTTTTTTTCACACTCACAAGTATTACATTCTGTCAAAACTAAGAAATATTCTAGCTTCTAAGATTAAGTTTTAGGTGTAGGTTTGTTTTCTCCAAACTACAGTGAGACAATGTCAATTACTTAAGCTGCTGTTAGTATCATATCTGGAGTTGTAGACTTTGTGTTAACACATAACACTGTCGACATAGTAAGTTACAATTTAAGGGGAACAGAACAAATTTATTAAATTGCCTCCTCAGTTTTAATTCTATTCTCGCTTGAAATCTTTCCGTTGAAGGTGATTGTTACTTTCTTGTCCATTAATTCAGTTTTGATTTAAATCCTATAATATATTCATAGTGAGAGATGATTTTGAGGAAATACATTTTCCATAACGGACATTTTTTTCTCTTCCCTGGACAGAGTTCCTTTGTTATTCCTGTTTTAATTAGATTGTGCTGCAGCCCCCCACCCCCCCCCCCCTGTCCATGACAGAGAGGAACAGAGAGAGAGAGAGAGTAAGCAGTGTGTCAAGCTGCTACTAATGGACCATTAGCTTAAATAATTCCCATTTAATACTTGATTAATCAAGCTCAGAGCATCCCGTGTTGTTTTCAGGGGAGGTTTGCACACATCGTTTCTAAATTGAGTAAGGGAGAGTGCGAGATGCGAGCCAGGGACTTTTTTTTTTTATTCCACGGTTAATAGATTCAATCCATCGCTTATTGATTTAGTGTTAGCACAGACTGCATCAGGCCGCATCTGCTGTAAGCTACAGAGTGATGCAAACATTGAACAGACTTTGTGTATGTTTGGTGCATTTCAACACACTTTATATTAATTTTGACTCCTTATCACTAACCGTATCTGGTCTAATAAACTGCAGTAATATCCTAGAGAGGGGATATCTTTAAAATCAGAGATCAGCAAGGATTATTGCTCTGAGCATATCTGTCAACCTCCTCTGTATACTTCATGTTCCCAGACAGTTCTGCTTCCAGCTGTTTGCTAAACTGTCAGAATCACTGACACCTACAGGTCTCTAAACATTATTAACATTTTATTCAGGATTTATTTGGTAAATCTGTAAAAAAATAAAATTCATGATTATATTTGTGATCACTTGCTGGAAACATGTCACACTGAAAAAACTAAAATGTTGACTTTTGTTAGAAATTAAAATCAATGTTTTGATGGCATAAAGTACCTTAAACATACCGTCAGTTTAAATGCTGTTTTATACTGAAACACCAGAAGTTCTTGTGCACAACCAGTTGTTAAGCTTTTATTCTTAAAATCCTTCATCTCCGGTTAGCATTTAGCATGTGGCTAATATACCATTTACTATAGAGGTGAATTTAGTAGCGATATGACACGGAGTGTTGCACACTGAAACCTACTGATTTTAACACTACAACTATAGACATCGAGATATTATTATTGTTGAATATTAAATGAAGGTACAGTTTATTTGAATACGTTATTGTTTACAGATGTGGGTAGCATGTGACAACATCCGGAACGACCGGAAACCAAACTGCCGTAAAGTATTGATTACAGCGTTTAGAATGTGTTAAATGAAAAGTCATGAAAGAGTTAAGGAGGAGAAAAGGCGTGTTTAGATATATATTGGATGTACAATGTCTGTATCCTCTGATATGCGTAACAACGGACATTAAATACAAGCGGCAAACTCTGGGGAAGAGCCGGGACGCCAATACGGAAGTGCCACACACTGCAGTTCATCTAGTGGCCAGTAGGAGCAGGCTGCAGAAGGGAGCAATTTCCATATACCCCCATGTTAAAATGCCCAACTTTACAACAGAAATAAACATGTTTACATCGTGGTTCAAAAAACCATATTCTCTGTA
The DNA here is from genome assembly GCA_028583405.1 of Pogonophryne albipinna. Classification (NCBI taxonomy): domain Eukaryota; kingdom Metazoa; phylum Chordata; class Actinopteri; order Perciformes; family Artedidraconidae; genus Pogonophryne; species Pogonophryne albipinna. Next base: position 30,747,827 of record CM053256.1, read on the forward strand.
TAGTTAGATTCCCCCTTCATGACTACTGTGTGGGGGGTGAATTTTTTCTCAACTCATCTGTTTAATTAATATTAAGCCTTAAAGCTTTTGCATAAATTAGGGCGTGGTCACTTTGATGGACATGTACATGCCTCACTGTCAGCTAACAGCAACTTGTTCACTCTGCTAGGCTACAACCATAGAGGCTACAACGTTAGTTAGTTGTAGTTACTGTACTTGACCCTTTAGCCGTGTTCGTGGTGATTGTGCCTTTTAGGGAATATTGTTACAAATACCAGACAATTAAAATGTTGTGCTGTGCGCTTGAATGTACTAACAGAACTTCCAAGAAGTCTAAAATGATAATATTATACATGTTAACCCCGTTCGCAGGTGTTTGTGTGCTTGGTAGCTTAGCTTGCTACTTATTAGCCAGCTAAGGACGTAACCCTTTATGCATACATATACATTTTAGTTTATGATTCAGCCTTGGGTAAGACTTTTATAGTCTATGGCTATGACGCCCATAATGCTAAACGGGAGCAAATGTTAATAGGGGACCCAATTATCCCAGTGGTGGCCGCCGGAGCTAACGGAGCCGCAGGGGGCTAGCTCCAGCCGGCGTCCCGGAGCTAGCCCACTGCGGCTCCGTTAGGTCCGGGCGGTGGAGTCCGTCTTTTCTCAATGTGTGAATGACAAGCATTAAGAATAACAAAATATAGCTAATTCTCTTGCAGATTGTCTCATTTGATTATGAATGTAACGTTTATATAGGGGAACTACACTGTTAGCAGTAACTTGGTATCCATGTATTTCATGTTAGCTTAGCTTCTTAGCCTGAGCTAGCTCTGTTTACTTCCAGTTCGGAGGCAGCAGGTCCCGCCTCGGCTCCGCCTCTTTGCCCTTATTTGGAGCAGGCGGGATTAGACTCTGACGTCACAGTCGAGCCGTTAGTGGCCGACTCCGCCTACTAAGGGCTTCACGGCAACTCTGCAGAATCCTATAGGTGACGTCACGGACACTACGTCCATTTATATATACAGTCTATGGCCGGCCCCCAGCAGCGCCAACCGGCCCACAGGGAGGAGCCAGCAGAGGATATATATATAACAGCTGGAAAGGTGGAGCGGTCTCTTTCCTTCGCTCACGAGAGCCAGAACACAGCTGTTTTTCTGACTGAACAATATTTTGCTTGTAACATGACCGCGCCATTTAATTAAAGTACCATTTGAACCTTCTCAGAGACTCCATTTAGTCTCCTTTTAAAGCTTCTCTCCTGGACGCAAGAATAACGAACATAGATAACACTTTAAAGGTCCCATGTCATGCTTTTCTGGTTATTACCCGTCCCCTTGTGTGTTATGTAGGTTTTTCTGCATGTAAACGGTCTGCAGAGTCACAAACCCTCAAAGTACACCCTGTAGCGAGTAAAACTCTCACACAGAAAAGACCTGTCTATGCTGCCACAGAACGCCTCGTTGGACATTTCATTTTCCCATTTTTTTCTTCCCGAGTATAGTGATATAACGATACCCAGGTCCAAATGGACCAATCCGTGGAGCTCCTCACACACACACACACACACTCACTCAGCCTTATCTTTTCTCAGCCGCGGTACTCCGGAGTTTCGCCGGCACACACACTCACTCAGCCTTATCTTTTCTCAGCCGCGGCTCCGTGGATCTCCACTCACAATTCGCCACACACTCACGTGCGTGTGCTCAGGCTTAGTTCCGCGGTGTCTCGCTGTCTCGCAGACCCCACTCAGCAACCAGGAAACGATACCAGTAATACAGCTCACACTCATGGCCATATCCACCATTGAGGTCACCGAGGTCCGGACCTCGGTAATATTTTCCGAGCTGTGTATAACAAAACTTGTTAAATAATTGCACTAAACAGGGTTCTTTGTAGTACTTCCATTTACTGACCATGGGGGCGCTGCATAACTACGTAGCCTCGATGAAAGCAAACAGAAGAAGACGACATGTATCAACAAACCTCCGCAGCCCGGACTTGTATCGGAGCAGCGGAGGAGTGATGTGGTATCTAGAGATCTGAGTCGGGCTGCTTGTGTTTCTGCTCATCAGGACATCATATGACCAGCAGATCCTGTGTGAACTAGGGATGGGTACCGAGCCCCGGTATTAAACGGGCCCCGGGGCTGAATTATTAAAGACCGTGGTACGGTTAAGCTCCGACGTTAGCGGTCTTTTTATCGGTACTGGAGACATGTACAAAATATGTCATGTGTATTATTGCTACACAAACATTATATTGCAGTTTTAGTGTCGCCAACTCCGTTTCTAATACGCAAAAAGACTGCAAAATGCGATTATTTTTAGTATTTTCGATCTCTCTCCCCTGCCTGCTTGTGAGGGGGCGGGGCAGTTTACACACACGCTCTGCTAGATGCAGCAACACACACGCACGCACACGGAGGAGATGGCAGAGAGAACGCGCTCCGATGTGTGGTTAAACTTTACCCGTCTCGATGCACAGCCCCACCTAGTGTCAGCAAATAATGATTACAACAAAATGCAAAAAATTAATTAAAAAATATATAAAATATATTTTAAGATCATGTTTAATCATCTGATTCGTCTGTACATTGCTGTTTTAGTCTGTGTTCTTCTAATTAGTGTCTACAGTGTGTGCCTATTGAGCTGTTTAGAGCCATTTGGGACAAAACCCGATCCTGCCCCTCCCTCTCTCTGTCTAAGTGAACGGTGACTGTAAAAACTACACTGCGCATGCTCAGAATATTTTCCTATTTAATGTGTGTGGCAAAAAAATAATGACCATAGGGGCATAGTGCTGCCATCCCAACCATACGTCATCTCACATCATTCAGAGCTGATTGGCTGTAAGTACGTGTGCGGCGAAAAGTGTGGTGTGTGAAGAGGAGACGAGAGAGCTGCAGTGAGGCGTCCTAAAACCCGGAAGTAAGCTGCGCATGGCTTCCCTCGACAAAAAAGCAATGAGATTTCTCCATAGGATTTTAGAAAATAGCTCCAAATAAGATATGTGGGAAATGTAGCTGTCAGATAAATGCACGTTTTGTTCAGCCGGATAATATCCACATGTCTACCCTACTTTTATAATTTTCGAATCATAAATCTATTGATTAGATTAGATTTATGATAGACTTTTAAAACTACAAGAAGATAAGGAGGACTTTTACAAAAAAGTAATAGAGATTTTTGTCCAGAAGGATAGGCAAATGGACTTCATCTTCAAGTCAAGGTAAGACTGCAATTTTATTGAAAATGGGATCTTACTAAGAGAGAACAATTCAATATTTAAATGATAAAATTACATTTTTTGGGTATCCTTTTGTTGAACTGTCTGTTTAAAATTAATTGAAGCATCAGACAAAAAAAGCTTTTGAAAATAATATTATATTTTGATTTAGGTCAAAATATAATATTTGTAAACCTGAAGAGTCAGTGCCAGTGCCTCACCAGCCATGAACCTCACTGCAGAAGCTATAGACATCAAGTTTTTTGTGCCCCACCACTTTTGTACATATAAAAACGCCACTGCAAACATGGGTTAATGATTAGAGGTAACTGAGTTATTTATTTTGTTAAAGTTTCAGCTATTCTGTTTACAATTCTGTCATCAGATTATTTAATACGATTTGTTAAAACGTTGTTGTTTCTTTTGATGTGAAATATTATGAATTTAATTTACATAAAAAGCAATGTTAGTTTTGTTCACAATTTGTTTAGTTTGTTTATCTTATTTTTTTCTCCAAAAGAACCGATAACAGTACCGTTAAAAGACCGGACCGATAAGCGGTAATCGATAAAAGTAGTAGTACCATTAAAACCTTAACGATACCCATCCCTAGTGTGAACGCTGTACGTTAGTCAGTGGACGTCCGACAACATGCACACTAACTTATATTGCAGCTTTAGGTTATACTTTGGTTTAAATTGCGTGAATAAACTAGCTAGAGAGCTAAAGTTAATTACATTCATCCAATGTCAGAAGGATTACCTTTTAACAAACGTTGTAATGCTTTTCTTTCATTTCAATTTGAGTAAAACATTGAAGATATAACATTGTATTGTTTTCTTTTTACACTGACTCAGATATAATGAAAAGACTACGTCAGTCGAAGCTCAGCTTTGGTAAGGAAGAGACAGGACAGGCAGAGAGAAAGTGATGGAAGTCAAGGAGGAACTGGAGTCACACAAAAATAATGTAGGCTTAATAAGCCCATCTATTTATCTATCTATTTATCTATCTATGTATCTATAACAATAGTCTTCATTTACAATAGGCATAATTTTAAAACATACATCTATTGCAGTTATGATGTCATAATAACATACAATTGTATAAAACACAATTTGCTTACATCTTTGTTCTCTTTTGAGAATCAAACAAAACAGATTTAAATAAAAAAAGAATGCAAACAAACAAGTGAAATGAACTAAATAGCTGAATTGCTTTTAATTCACTGGCAGGAGCGACAAGTGAGGAGGAGCAAAAAGTGAACAACGAGGGAGAGATTGAACAAAGAGAAAGGGTAGAGGACAGAGAGAGTAATGAACAGGAAGAAGACAGAGAGACTAAAGGAGATGGAAGAGAGGCTGCAGGTTATGGAAAGGAGATAGACATGGAAAATGAATGTTGACAATGTTTTATGATCATTTTAGCCTCTTCTGCATGTCCAGATCATTAATAGTAACAATCAACTGATTCTTATATATTACACTTTAAAAATAATTGATGCTGACATTGTCAGCCCACTGACATGGTTTGAAATCAATATATTATCCAATTTGTGACCCCCCACAGGACTTAAAAAGCACCTAACTAGATCATGAAAATCCCAAGAATCTCGGGGGGGTATCCCCCGAACCCCCCTAGCATGTTTGGACCTCGGTATTTAGGAAATCCTGGATACGGCCCTGTCACACTGTCCGCTCCTCGAGCCTCAAAGGGCGGAACAGCGAGCCCTGCAATGTCCCACCCACACGGCACCCAGACTCCACGCAGCATTCTCATGAAGAGTTCTTCCCATGTTAAGTCCATTCATGACTTGCAGATCAATATCAGCAGATCAATATCAGTTGGTAGATCTGTGAAAGGCCTTGCTGATTTTACAATCTTGTAAACTGTGCGAAATACTCAATCAGTAGTTAAGAAGTGATCCCTCTGCATATCTGAAGTCAACGTTTCCATTATTTTTTCTTTTGCCGTTTCCATGGTTTTCTCTGCTGCTTGATGATAGTCTGACATGCTATGCTTGTGTATCTTCTTCCGAAGAGACTGCAGCTGTGCTGCTCTGGTTGCAATTCTAATTTAAAAATGTTATGATATAGCATTTAATGACAAATAACAAATTATTTTAGAGCACATTTATTTGAATGAAAAACAAGTTATTCACACATCCAGCTTTGGCCTCTGAGGCAGCCATTACCTGATCTTAAACAGACATTTTTGAAACAGACATTTTTGAAACAAACTTTTTGATGTTTTACTTATAAAGTACTTGACAAAAAGTACTTAACATTACATTACATTACATTTAGCTGACGCTTTTATCCAAAGCGACTTACAATAAGTGCGTTCGACCAACAAAATAGAAACTTGAAGAAAACAGAATCATATAAGTACATCAGGCTTCATAGAGCAAAAACATTTCAAGTGCTACTCAACTGGCTTTAGATAAGCCAGCTCTTTATTAGTATATAAGTGCTTTGTTAATAGTTCTATCGCTCGAAGTGGAGTCGAAAGAGATGAGTTTTCAGTCTGCGCCGGAAGGTGTGTAAGCTATCTGCTGTCCTGATGTCAATGGGGAGCTCATTCCACCATTTTGGAGCCAGGATAGCAAACCCACGTGTTTTTGCTGATGGGAACTTGGGTCCCCTTCGCAGCGAGGGTGCAGCGAGCCGTTTAGTTGATGCAGAGCGGAGTGCACGTGCTGGGGTGTACGGTTTAACCATGTCCTGGATGTAGGAAGGGCCAGATCCATTCGCAGCATGGTACGCAAGTACCATTGTCTTGAAGTGGATTCTTGCAGTTACTGGAAGCCAGTGAAGGCAGCGGAGGAGCGGCGTGGTGTGGGAGAATTTAGGAAGGTTGAAGACCAGGCGAGCAGCTGCATTCTGGATGAGCTGCAGAGGTCGGATGGCACATGCAGGTAGACCAGCCAGGAGGGAGTTGCAGTAGTCAAGGCGTGAGATGACGAGAGCCTGGACCAGAATCTGCGTCGCTTTCTGGGTCAGCTGGGGACGCATCCTCCTGATGTTGTAAAGCGTGTATCTGCAGCAACGGGTTGTAGCAGCGATGTTTGCAGTGAAGGACAGGTTGTTATCTAGGGTCACACCCAGATTCCTTGCAGTCTGAGTCGGGGAAACAACAGAGGTGCCGATGTTGATTGTTAGGTCAAGAGTGGGACAATCTTTTCCCCGGAAGGAAAAGCAGTTCAGTCTTGTCAAGGTTGAGCTTGAGGTGATGAGCAGACATCCACTGAGAGATGTCAGCTAGACAAGCAGAGATGCGTGCGACGACCTGGGTCTCTGAGCGGGGAAAGGACATAATTAATTGGGTGTCGTCAGCGTAGCAGTGGTATGAAAAACCATTCGGGCTAATGACTGATCCGAGCGAGTTTGTGTACAAGGAGAAGAGGAGGGGACCAAGAACAGAGCCCTGAGGGACCCCTGTAGTTAATTGACAAGGGTCGGACTCGGACCCTCTCCAAGTAACCCTGTAGGTGCGGTCTTTGAGGTATGAGGTGAGGAGGGAAAGTGCAGAGCCTGAAACTCCAAGTTCTTGGAGAGTGCGAAGGAGGATCTGATGATTCACCGTGTCGAATGCAGCAGACCGGTCCAGCAGGATGATGACAGAGGAGAGGGAGGCTGCTTTAGCAGTGTGCAGTTCCTCAGTGACAGCAAGGAGGGCAGTTTCTGTGGAGTGACCTGCCTTGAAACCAGACTGGTGCGGATCCAGAAGGTTGTTCTGATGGAGATAACAGGAGAGTTGTTTAAAGACAGCGCGTTCAAGTGTTTTAGACAGGAACGGGAGGAGAGAGACAGGCCTGTAGTTTATAACATCAGACGGGTTGAGAGTGGGTTTCTTTAGGAGAGGGTTTACTCTTGCCTCCTTGAGACTGTTTGGAAAGTGACCAGAAGTTAGAGAAGTGTTGATGAAATGGGTGAGAAACGGTAGAATATCAGGAGCGATAATCTGAAGGAGGTTTGAAGGGATAGGGTCCAGAGGACAGGTGGTAGGGCGGGCAGAGGTAATGAGTGTAAGAACCTCACTTGGAGAGAGAGGGGAAAAGGAGGTCAGTGTGTGGGTGAAAGGAGGGTCTGGTGACCCAGCGGTGAGTAGAGGTGAGTCAGAAAAAGAAGAGCGAATATCATCAACCTTTTTTTCAAAGTGGTTAACAAAGTCGCTTGACAGAAGGGAGGAGGGGGAAGGGGCTTTTGGGGGGTCCAGGAGGGAGGAGAAGATGGAAAATAGTTTTTTGGGATTGGAATAGGAAGATTGGATCTTATCTTGAAAGAAAGTGCTTTTTGCCTGAGATGGAAGCAGAGAAAGAGGAGAGGAGAGCCTGATAGGTTAGGAGGTCGTCACGGTGTTTGGATTTCCACCATTTCCGCTCTGCTGCCCGAAGGACGGTTCTATTAGCACGCAGTGCATCATTTAGCCAGGGAGCAGGAGGGGACTGACGAGCCTGCCGAGATGTGAGAGGACAGAGAGAGTCCAGAGAGGATGAGAGAGTAGAGAGGAGAGTTTCTGCAGCAGAGTTTGGAGGCAGCAGTTGGAACGAGTCAGAGGAAGGGAGGGCTGAGAGCACCGATGAGGCAAAGGTAGAGGGGGAGAGGGAACGAAGGTTACGGCGGACAGGTGCAGGATGAGAAGAGATTAGTTTGTTATGTTTGGAAAGTGGTAGAGAGAATGAAATGAAGAAGTGATCGGATGTGTGGAGCGGGTTTACAGAGAGGTTAGAAGTAGTGCAGTTCCTTGAGAATATGAGATCAAGGACATTGCCAGCTTTATGAGTTGGTGGGGACGGAGACAGTGAGAAAGCAAAGGCGGTTAACAGAGATGTTAGTTTGTCTATCTTCCCTGTCTGGAGGTTGAAGTCTCCGAGAAGTACAGCGGGAGGGCCAGTTTCAGGGATGTGTGAGAGGAGATTATCTAATTCCTCCAAGAAGTCCCCCAAGGCGCCTGGTGGACGGTAGAGAACAACAATGGTTAATTGTATAGGATGGGTTACTGTGACGGCATGGAATTCAAAGGTGGAAGGAGTGAAGTTAGGTAGCTTGAAGAGGGAAAAGCTCCATTTGGGAGAGAGCAGGAGACCAGTGCCACCTCCTCTGCCAGTGGGTCTGGGTGTATGGGAGAAGGAATATGCTGTGGAGAGAGCTGCTGGGGTGGATGTGTTGGATGGAGTAATCCACGTCTCAGTGAGAGCAAGGAAATCCAGAGACTGCAGGGAGGCGTAGCCAGAGATGAAGTCAGCCTTAGGAACAGCTGACTGGCAGTTCCACAGGCCGCCTGAAACTAGATGTTGGATGTCAGTGGAGCATGTGGGATAGACGAGAGCAGGCCGGTTATATCGATTACGAGATACACGGGGCCAGTGGTAATTGCGAGAAGACACATGAACAGGAATGGAGAAAATACACATGATTATAGCATGAGGGGCTAAACAACCAAATAAAAAAAATAAAACACCCGCGATACTTAGCTCAATCAAAGTAGGATTTGCCTCCTCTTTGCCTCCCTCGTGACTCCAGCAGGACTCTAATGTCTTTGTCAGTCTTACTCCAGCAGGACTCTAATGTCTTAGCCTGTCTGACGCTGAAGCTGACGCTCCAGGAAAGTGCTACCTAAAATGGACACCTGATTGCTGAGTTCTCACAGCTGTGGGGCCACGCCCCTTTAATTAGTTAACTCTCTGCAGCTGGTGGCCCTCAAAAGGAAATCGAGACTGGCTCCCTCCTGAGTTGTTATTGTCTTTTAAGTGGCCCAATGGTTTTACAATTACATTAAACCCTAAGTTATAAAGTTATGAGTTTAACCCTTAATACAGTTACACCTACTCAATAAAGCTCTTAGTATTCTACACATGTTTAAATCAAAGTTAACCCTAGCAGTCAGTTAGTTCAGTTTTAAGGTTTCAGTCAAATGACTTGTCTTAACATCTTAATTATATAAAACCTTGGTTTTAGAAAATCTTACCATGTAAGAACAATGGTAACTGCAAGTGAGTGAGTGCAATAAAGTGTCTACTCTGGGGTGAACAGCTGGGTTCTCAGTCTATTCACTTTTGGGCTCATCTTTTTTCCCTCAAGCTCCATCAGGACTTTTTGCACAACTTCAAAAGTGGATTGCAGTTCTTTAGGATATTTTAAGTTCAGTGCGTATATGAGCCCGAAGAGCGTGGCAAAAGCTGTCACAACCGAGGGCAAGCCGCTGAGGACCTCTGTTCCTTCGATGAGAACCTTGACGTCTTTGGGTCGATGAAACTGATCCTCTTTCCCAATGACAAAGATTGCCATTGTTGCCTGCTCCAGTTCTCCAGCCTCAGCTTCCTGCATATCATGCAAAAAAAAGGGAAATGGATGAGGACCACGGAGTGTAGTTCAACAGGCCTGAGGCGCAAAAGTTTCCACAAGTTTCCAGCTACCTTTAAAAAAAAAAAAAAAAGATTATACTTGATAGATGAAAAAAGGACAGTTCTCAGTTTAGTCGGATGGTTGCCCAAGAGGAAAGCTCAGGAGGTCATCACAAATTACTAGCTTTTTAACCAAGCAGTTATTTGCATGCAGTACAAATATGTTATTTTTCTTTTATGAACAAACATCTTGTGAGTGAGTGGGAGGTCTTACCTGGAATTCTTTGATGAGATGGTCAACAGGTTCACCCAGGTAGATATTTGAGGATGCATTCTCTTATGATGGTGATGTCCACAGTCTGAGTAAGAACAGTTATATATATATTTTAAATCAAATGCAAAAAAAAGGACTATTCAGCCACTGATCCCACAGATAAAAAACAAATTCATAGATACCTCATCTAAAACCTGCAAGATCCCGGTGGTCTTCTGTTTCACAACTCCTCCCCTGCTCCTGATGACCTGCAGCAGTTTGGTGGAGTGTTTGTCCAACTGCGCCAAGAACTTTGTCTCCAATGGAAATGTTGTTATGCGCATGAACTCAGCATTTACCTAGAAAATATAAGCAGCATAGAAAACAAAAAACACTGAGAATTTATAATACACATATTTTTGTATAAAGAGCCAACGTTTTGATTAAAAGTACTCTAAGTCAGCTTGTATGAATGTAACTTTTAAATTAATTAATCCACATATTTATCGAAAAAACCACCACCAAATAAAGACACAAAGAGTCATAGATGTAAAGCTTATATTGTGATATATATACACGCGGTTTGATTGGCTAGCAGTTGTACTGGCAGATTTTCATAAACGGGATTTGATTGGCTGACGCCTCCGTCGAAGCTTCAAAAGTTGAACATGGCTTAACTTTTGAAGCTTCTTGACGCGAGCAAAGTGTAGCTACGCTCCCCACAATGCAGTTCGGTGAAGCGTGACGTCACCCCATTCAAGTGAATGGGCAGAAGTGTTGGAAGCTTCAACGCACGCCGCTGTGTGGACGGGCCGTGAGTGTGTGTGTGTCTCTGTGTATGTCTTTGTGTGTGTGTCTCTGTGTGGGTGTGTTTGTGTGTATTGTTAGAGATTTAAGGGATATCTTATCCGCATTTCAAATCTCCGCGCGTCCTTATCAAGCTGGTTAAAAACACAGGAAGGAATCCAGAGCTACCAAGTAATCGTTAAACAATAATCCACTTTAATGGTAATATGACAATGCAATACAATCAAATACAGTACAAATTCAATACAGCTATCTATGGGATCCCTACATTACCTGCAGCCAGCAAGAGGAGAAAAGAGGCTGAACTGAATTCAAACACAACTTTTATACCCAAAAGTCACCGGAGGAGCCGAGTCAGTCTATCTCATTGGAAGATGTAAAAGATGACTTTTCTTAGCGAATCAGTGCGAGCCAGCCAGGACAATAAACCAGTGTCTCAGAGGGTAATAAAATGTATCTGGCGTCCGTTATCTCACTTCCCTGCATAGACTTTCACGCACACACTTTCCTGCACATTCCAGAGGCCTGAGCTGTATCCCTTTTGTTCACAAAGATAATACATATTAATACCCTCATATGAATACAAAGTAATCAAACACATACATATACTATTCAAGATATGATGACTTCCCTGAAACATGACATACTGGAGATCTTTAAGCAGAAGGAACTCTCATCCAACTCTCATCCCTCCCCCACAGGGCAATAAAACCTGTTAACTCCAAGCATCCTTTGTTCTCCAAAAACACATGTCAGCAGGCCCTGAATCCAGCTCACGGTTTTACACAGATTATTTCCCATTTAAGCTCATTCATAGTTTGCTAACATGAATACATACAAATATTTCACTTCAACAATCCCCCTTTTGGTCTCTCTCTAAAGAGACCAACTTACACAAGGCCCTTTGAAACTTAACTACTGTCATTCCTTTCCACTGTGTCTGTCCCCCAATATTGTATAAATCTATCAGAAACTGAGACCCAAAGTACTTGAAATCTTTGAGAACAGAACACCACTCTCCATGGCAGTGTAGGAACCATCTCCTCCCCCCCCCTCTGATAGGGAGGGGGAGATGCGGCTTTCCCTTCACTGGTGGAACTGATCAGAGAGAAGTAGACTCCTCTGCTGCCTCGCCAAGTCCCCCAGCCCGCTGACAGCCGCTTCCTAGTCGTCTGCTGTAAGGATGTCCTCGAGGTCGTTGTCGTCCAGTCCACCGATGGCTGCTTCCGAGTCGACCTCCTCTGCGAGGGCCACGTCCGTCCTGATGTCGTCCCCGGTCCCAGCAGGTGGTTTCCCCGCCGCACACTGGCTCCCGTGGTACGCGCTGTCCCCCTTTCCTCCCACGTGGACGGCATGAGAGATCCGCTGGGTCACTCGATCGGGGCCGGAGAGCCTGGGGTTGAGCCACTTTGTCCTGATGACCTTCAGCCAGACGAACTCCGCTGTGTCCGCCTCCTGGGTCCCCCTTTGGCATCACCAACCTGTGTGGAGAAATCTGATACAAATCCCTCAAGCCTACGCTCCGGGCTCCGGGGCCCTCCTATCTGCCAGTGCAGCTTCAGAATCTCAATACTTGGATAAAAATACTAAAAGTAAAACCCCCACCTCTCTAGGTGAACTAAATAACATATTTCAATAGCTCTGCATTTTCTGACAAGCATCTGTGTTTATTCTTAAATGAAATCCCTGAGATCCTATTTAAAATCTAAATATAATATGAACTGCTCATGTTTCTGGTAAAGAAACACACTAATGTTATGGATTCAAACACAACCAAAACTATGATACTGACAAAGTGAATGATCTCCTGGTGATACTGCTTCTACCGGTCAGTGCTTAGATATTATCAAGCTCAAAAATGAATACAGAATTCCAACAAACTGTCATCAAATGTCTTTCTATTATGAATTTAGATGAAATGTATATCCCCATAATGACCTAAACAATAAAGTCTATGGCTTTTACTTCTTTACCAGGCTAGTTACATGATGCTGTCTAAATTAAATTATGTCTCATTACATTACTATGTTTTAGCTTTAACTGTAATATGTTCTTTCTACATTTCAAACCTCAGTTACTTTAATACCTGTTGAAACATTACTCACCGGTCAACTTACAGCAGCCCCTTGGCCACTGATTCTGCATCTATGTTACCTGTTATAACTCAATCAATATTAGAAACATGTCAACATTCATCAAACAGTATCTTATCCCCAGATATGGAGCAGGTCCATTCTAAAACTGTCAATCAATGGTCAGATTGAACAATTGAGTTGGGGCAGCAGGTTCCTTTCAGTCCCTAAATGAAAAATGTACATTGTGAAGTTTACACTCCCCCTTTTTACACATGAACCTCATGTGTAACCATGGATTATAAGAAAATACCAAACATTTTCTCAAATGTACATCCATCATTTCCACAGTAAACACTTCAGTGAGATGAAGTGTTTCTCTCCATCCTTCAGTCCTAAAGAAACAGAATCTTCATGTTTTAGTTTGAGTTTCACATTCTGCCAACTGCCACCTCCTGTGGGAGTAAAATATCATCAAGTGGACTAGAAACGGGTAATAATATGTTAGTCCAAAAACATGCTTGGTTAGTTATTGTTTTAGAACCATGCAGTTACGCTGATCACATGCAGACATACACTCACATTCACATTCACACTGTCAGGTTGTACAGTCTTGGTCTGGTCAGATTCACCCCAGAGTCAGTCACTGACAGTGCCTTCCCAAGTTACACTGTCGGTCAGGGTCAGAGGTCAGCTGGTCCCAGTGTTTTTGGCCATGTGTCGTGCTCTGCAGAGACTTTGATATTTCGGCATAAGCCAGTATCCTTTGTCTACAAAGATCTGTTATATATGGAGCGCCATCATCAATCAATTCACGACCACAACTATAATTTTCCAGATATCTCTAACTTTTCATCGGAACAGCTGTTCCCCACATTCCCTGAAAAGTGTTATCAAAAAATGTCACTTCCTTATAGTACTACTCCTGCAATTCATTTACACCTAATTAGTATTAAAATGTCTAATAGATCTATTTCAGAAATTTGTGTACATCACTATTATCTTGTGTCAAACCATTACTAGGATCTGTGTAGCTCTGCTATGCATTTCATAACTCATCTTCAATTCTGGTCCATCTAAAAAACAATGTTTAACTCTTTAGCAGTGTGTGGAACATCAGGTGTCCGACCATGCAACAATTACTCCCTCCTTTATCAAGGATCTAAAAACAGAAGTCATTTCATATTTCCATCCTAAAGCCCTCCTATGGTAATAACTATGGCACAATGGTGAAATCAATACTTTAGATTGGAACACTATATCTGGCTTGGCACTAGCTCTCCCTTTAACATTATCCATTCAAATAAAGATTTGTCCTATAGAGTGGTTCCTAAAACTATCCCTTTAATGGTGATCAATTTTGTAACAAATGAGATCACTACTATATTCACACGTGAATAAAAATCTCTTGAAGAATGATTTGTTAACATGATGAAAAGATTGAAGAATATGGTTATATTCTGTCATGTATCTCCCTTCTCCCTCAGTGTGTTTTAGGATGATTCTCATTTTACTTTAATAGTTACCTTTTTACTGCTATTTTCAATTTACCCATTGATTAATTCATGGTTAATACAACTTTTTATCTTCACTTATTTATCAAGTCAATTCAAGTTCTTTAAATGTGCGCTTATAAGTGTGTTTATGTGTAAACTCACTCATTCCCGTCGATCCCCTTCTCCTCTCCTCTGGTTTATCTCAAGCCTTGATCCCTGGCCACCTCACATTCTCGGCCAAGTCCCCTGATTCTGACTCCTCCCCCTTTGTCCATCAGCTGTCACTCTTTGAGGCAGCCATTTGCCCAGCTACATCTGCAGCCCCCATCATGCCACTGTTCTTGCACTGCTTTGCACTTCATCTCCTCCTTCACAGTCTCTCTGCTGCTTTATGGAGGGCGGATTCTGCTCTCATGTCCCACACTTTGCTCTGTTTGAGGGACTGATAGATCTCTGCCTGTCAGCAAGCTGTTTGGTTCTGGATGCCACAGGTGGAGATAGTTCTGGATGCAGTTCTTATTGTTGTTGTTGGTTCAGCTCTGGTTCACTGAGAAGGAGGAGTCTCCTGTTGGGTTAGGCTTTTGATTTGCTCAAGCGGATCGGGGTCTTAGCCGTCTGACATGCAGAGAGAGAGAGTCCAGGTCTCGGGACGCATAACCTATAAAAATTCTAGCACACTGAGGCGAAATAGATCCCCCCCTTTTTCACCCCGTGTCTTTCTAATCATACTATCTGTCTTAGTAGTTAAATGCCATCCAAACAACACAATAAACTCCCTCTAATAATCGTTTCATCCATTGTGACATATTTACCCAAACTAAGTTTCTCAACACCCACATGTTTCCAGCATCCCATATTCCACACACTATGAAAGAACCCCTCCGCATTCAAAAAATCCCACTGCTATCTAGCAACAATTGTAAAGTTGCAGAGCACACTAATCAGATCACAGTAATGTAATTTGACCCAAGTGTAGGCCTATTTCGTTCCTAAAAATGTTAGCAAACACCAAACTCCAACTACATCATTTATAGATAAATTGATTTAGCAAAATGAAATCTTACGTAATTCAAAATGTGACAAAAGAACACTGATTTGTCCTACACAAGATTGTGTAACTGACTAGACTGAGTTCAATAAAAATTAAACCATACGACTTGTAGTCTGGCTTCAATAAAAATCCTATCATTTGATCATATTTCCTTGTCTCTCTCTGTGTCTCTCTCTGTCTCTGTCTCTCTGTCTGTCTCTCTCTCTGTCTCTCTCTTCTCCATCCCTCTTTCTTTTCTCACTTTCCCATCTCTTTCTTCTGTCACTTCTGTTAGATATGAAATAAAACATACGAGTCCATGTAAGCATGGCATAGATCATAATCCATTACTCGAGAAGACTCAGTATCACCTCTGTGTTTTAACATTTAACAGCTTCTCTCTGACTGACAAACTTACAAAACCTTCTGTCTACTTTCTACTCTTTCTTCACAAACTCTCAGTAAATCCCTTTTTACTTCCCCTCTATGTTTCTGTATGTAATTAAATTCTTCTGAAATATGATGAAGTACAATTCCCAGTTAATGACAAATAGCATGAAATTCACAATTAATGTAATAGTCATAAAAACCACGATGTGACGCAACTGTATCCCTCAATGCTAAAAACAACAAATTATAGTATCTTATTTATGTCAATATCTACCACCTCAAATCACACATTGATCCATTAATTTTCAATGTTATTCACTCCAACTTCAGATCACTCGTTGATCCTTCACTCCTTGCTTTAAATTCAACGCTCAGCATCCATTTTCCAGAGCAATGTCCAGCAATTAGAGCAGAAATGTGGAGAAAGGGGGCTTTCTTAAACCCATGGTATTCTACCATTATGACTTCGCATCTCTTCATCTGACGTGTTCACTTGTATTAATATACTGGGCTATTGTCGTTGTTACTATTAACGTGTTCCCCGTATAAAAATGTCAAAGGGGTGTTACCCCCTTTTAACCACTAGATGGCAGCAGCAGACCACAAATGAGCTCCACCCTTCTGAGTGCACTTTTTCGAGCTCAGCAGACCACCGCTCACACAGGTATTTTTAGGTAAAAATCAACACAGATTTATTCCCCGTACAGTTTGTCCAGCTTCTATAATGTGACGTAACCTTCATCACACGTTAGCTTTTCAAATTAAGTTTACAGACACAGGGAAAACAAGATCCGTCCACCTCACAATGTTGGTGAGGTTCGCGTTCTCTCCCTGGATTTAACATATAACAGAATTCTAGCCTATTAAGCTATTTTCAGCAGAGATCTGTTATTTACCCCCAGTTTTTAAACAGCGACCCGATCTGAAATCGAGTTTCCAGGTTAAGTAGTGCAGGAATTTCACCTCGCAACCTACAAACTGCACTGTTTCCACGTCACTAAGGAATAAACTACCTTAGATCCACGCCAAACTGCTCTATTTACGCTACGCAGGACTTTCCGTTTCTACCTGTCGATCAACGTTCTCGTTTTGTATATAACTTTCCTAACATATTAAAATATGCATTGTATATTCCATTTAAACTTTTAAAAACACCGTGTAACGTCTACAGACAATCCTAACTTTTTAGTGTATCCAATTACAGACTTTTGATTTACAAAACAGTCGTCTGCGAACCTTAGTTGTAGAGAGATGTGCAGGCCTGCTGATTGTCTGAGATGTTTGAAAGCGTTTGCCCTCGACCTATTCCGGTCGTTCTGGATTCTTCCTCAGCATTGTTCGACGTCAGGTCACCAACTGTTAGAGATTTAAGGGATATCTTATCCGCATTTCAAATCTCCGCGCGTCCTTATCAAGCTGGTTAAAAACACAGGAAGGAATCCAGAGCTACCAAGTAATCGTTAAACAATAATCCACTTTAATGGTAATATGACAATGCAATACAATCAAATACAGTACAAATTCAATACAGCTATCTATGGGATCCCTACATTACCTGCAGCCAGCAAGAGGAGAAAAGAGGCTGAACTGAATTCAAACACAACTTTTATACCCAAAAGTCACCGGAGGAGCCGAGTCAGTCTATCTCATTGGAAGATGTAAAAGATGACTTTTCTTAGCGAATCAGTGCGAGCCAGCCAGGACAATAAACCAGTGTCTCAGAGGGTAATAAAATGTATCTGGCGTCCGTTATCTCACTTCCCTGCATAGACTTTCACGCACACACTTTCCTGCACATTCCAGAGGCCTGAGCTGTATCCCTTTTGTTCACAAAGATAATACATATTAATACCCTCATATGAATACAAAGTAATCAAACACATACATATACTATTCAAGATATGATGACTTCCCTGAAACATGACATACTGGAGATCTTTAAGCAGAAGGAACTCTCATCCAACTCTCATCCCTCCCCCACAGGGCAATAAAACCTGTTAACTCCAAGCATCCTTTGTTCTCCAAAAACACATGTCAGCAGGCCCTGAATCCAGCTCACGGTTTTACACAGATTATTTCCCATTTAAGCTCATTCATAGTTTGCTAACATGAATACATACAAATATTTCACTTCAACAGTATGTCTCTGTGTGGGTGTGTTTGTGTGTGTCTTCGTGTATGTGTGTGTGTGTGTGTGTCTGTGTTTTTTAAACTTACCACAAGCAATGACTATTCACAGGAACATCCACATGGGTAGAACAGTAGGAATATGTATATATAAATGGACATAGGGTCCGTAACGTCACCCATAGGATTCTGCAGAGTTGCCGAGAAGCCCTTAGTAGGCGGAGTCGGCCACTAACGGCTCGACAGTGACGTCAGAGTTCAACTCCCGCCTGTTCTAGCCTGCTCCAAATAAGGGCAAAGAGGCGGTGCCGAGGCGGGACCTACTGCCACCGAGCTGGAAGTTCCAGAGCTAGCTGAAGCTACCAAGCTAAGCTAACATGCTCCCCATCTGCACACTGCCGTCGCATTTTACGTTTCTAAGGTAAACGGACATGAAACTATTCAGCAAAACTATAAATAATAATCTAAGTTATTGAGTTTTTAGCATAATACTTCAGAATCTTAAAACCCCTTAACGTTTGTATGCCATTGTGCTAAATTCAACACTGGAATCAAGTAAATACTAATATGTTTGCATGACATTAGTTATTTATATTTTGATATCACTTAATTACACGTTTAATACATTTAAGTCAAGCTAAGGTACATGTGATGGTAGCTAGTTAGTGCTCTTACCTGTGAGGCCTCCTCCAAACAGCATAATAACCAGACTGTATCATTAAAACTAAGTACCAGTTCTAGATCCTTGACTTTAGACAAACAATTCAAAAGACAACATTTATTTAAAGACCAATCTTTATTTGAATGTGCCTCTTAACCTGAGATATTAGTTATACAGTAATAGTATTGACAATCTAAAAAAACTGAGCAACTCAACAGTCAACTTTATGTTTCTTATTGTCTAAAGCATTTATTATTTTCATTTTCCCCCTCTCATATTCAGTGTGGACGGATTGAGACAGCGTGGTGTCCAGAGAGCTGCAGAGACTTCAGGGAGAAACCTCCGTGTGATGGACGTCCTGTCTGTTGGTTTGGAGAGGACTGAGGGTCTTTCCTCTGCGAGGAGGACCAGGCCTGATGGAGGAGCCCATGCTGGGCAAAGCTGATACCAACTGCACAGGCCTAGTCTGTCACTTTATTTGACTAAATGTGTTTATTTATACATTTAATAGGTTTACACCTTCTGTCCATATGTGCTTTTTATTTAAAACATGTTTGATTACATTTTGGTTCACATTTCAATAAATTGTATTTGTATTTGCACTCCTTTTGTCCATTATTCTTACTGAAAATGTTAGATTACACATTCACATCTGACTGAAGATTGGTCCCATTTATTTGTGACGTTGCAAACTCTGCGGTTCAAGGCACAGGTGATGTGAAGCTCATAAAGTGAGGCAAATAGAAATGATCAGCTGATGGAGTGTAGATGTGGAAATAGGTGCATTCGATCAGCTGACTGTGTTTTCACAATAAAAGTAGTTTCTTAGTGAATGTCCTGTACTGGTCTTAAAATTTCATAACATCAGCTTTTAATGTTCCTCTTGGATGTTCTTCTTGACCCTCAGAGAAGGACAAAATGTTGTGTCTTTCAGGCATGTCCTTTCCTAACAAAAATGACAGGAAACATAAAACATATTATTGCAGAACAAGTGTGTTATTTATGAAAGTGGTGTGTTTGTGTGTTTAGGGGCTGTAGATATAATTATTTTGTAATTGTAATGATTTTTTTTTATTTCAACAGTGAGCTACAAAGACGATCAGATTATGAATGAACAGTATGAAGTTCATCAACATTGAAATATATGTTATTATCAAAATAATATTTAACTGTTATCAAAACGTAGTGCAACTGTAGAAGCTTGCTCTGTTGTCTCACTGAAAGAATCACTTTTACCACGTTTTTTTCAGACAATATTGAGAGATAAATAGTAGCAGTTCTCACTATGTGTTAAATATATTTGCCTTCAATACATTAAATTAGAAAGCTGACAAAAACATCTTTCTTTAGCCTTTATTTATACAGGTGTAGATCTCATTGAGACACAAGGTCTCATTTTCACACAATCATATTGCTTGTTAACATCTAAATGTAACCTTTTGCATGGAAAAACCCCTCAACTTAACTGATGTGTAGGTGATCTAGTATTTAGTATTGTTTAATGGAATGTATATCAGTGTATTCAAGTCAATACTTCATTTATTTAAACAAATATCTTTCTTGATTCTTTGTACAGTATGAAAAATAGAGTCTTTGTACCTGTGCTGAAGTTCACTGCTGTGAGGAGTCCAGTTCTGTCTCTCACTCTCTGGTCTAGCCTGTCTGCATCACCTGGACACCTTAAACAAACATATATATATATATATATATATATATATATATATATATATATATATATATATATATATATATATATATATTAATGCTGTCAAAATTATCGCGTTAACGGCGGTAATTAATTTTTTGAATTAATTGCGTTAAAATATTTAACGCATTTAACGCATGTGCAGAATGGCACGCCCCATACATCCCACCAGTGGCAGCGCCAGGGTATGGCTGGGGTAGGCTACACCCATACCAAGAAATGGCTTAGCCCCACCATGAAAAATGATGTGAAAGTAAGCAAAATAAAGTCCGCCAACTCGCGCGGAGTAAATTGCACAGACAGCAGTTAGTCAGATTGATTTCAGAAGCCACTTGTCTGGAAATACCGAAGACCAGAAACGGTTTTGAAAACTTTTGTCACGTAGTGATCGTCTTCTCAATAGAACATCTTTGATAATGTCTTCTGGCCAATCAGAATCAAGATAACGGAGTGGTGTTGTTGCAGGAAGTCCCGACGGAGAATACTTTTGCTGTAGTACAGGGGTGCACATAACTGGTACGCAGGTTATGTGCGTAATCTGAAATGCGTACCGTCACTTGTGTCACAAAGCACATTTGCATACTGACGTACTTGTGAAGCTTTTCCAGAAGGCGGTTAGATCACCGGACGACAGAGTCGGTCTCCGTGTGCACAGACAGGGCTGCTGTTAACCTCGGTCTGTACAAGGGAATTGTGCCAAAACTACGCCAACCGGCTGCGGAGGGAGACTCCCCCCCCCCCCTTCACTGGAGAACTGCGCTAAAACAGCTGATCACAACGTTCACACTCTGTGGTCACGAAGTACTCCACTAGCCCCCCCCCCGTCGACTTTCCTGAAGTACTCCCCCGTTGATAGAAATCAACACGTAATGAATTAAGACTCCACGTTTTGATGATTGATAGGTGTGTGGGTTGTCTTTCATTTTGACACACAGAAAAATGTTATAATAAACATAGATACTGTATGTTAAATGGATATATCCGCCTTCTTTCATTTATCTTTCCATTCCCACAACAACATACATAAATAAATGGCATATTTTGGACATAGTTCGAATGGTGATTAATCATGATTAATTAATTTTTAAGCTGTGATTAATCTGATTAAAATTTGTAATCGTTTGACAGCCCTAATATATATATATATATATATATATATATATATATATATATATATATATATATGTAAAGTACCATGTGTACAAACAATATAACTGATTCTCTTCTGTTGAACATGTTGGATTGTGTATTGTCCGAGTCAGGGTCCTTTTTATTTTACTGTAACTTTGGAAGTTGTGTTACCAATGCTTACTGTTTATTTGATACCCATTTGGTAATGCAATTAATAAAAACAACAAGGTTTGGGTTCGTTCTTCAGATGACTGTGACGTTAACTAGGGATGGGAACGATTAATCGAATATTCGAAATTATTCAGGTATTCGAATAATTATTCATGTATTCGAATATGAGTTATGAATATTTAGATAAAAAAAAAAAAAATGTAATTAAATTTTTTTTTTGGGAGTGATTCCTAAGTTGATTACATATTATCAAATTTAATAATTCAATGTATATGTATACGACAGTGCCATAGCTAAATGTGTTAGGTGACGTCTAAAGGTGCTGATCTCTCTCTCTCGCGTCCGGTTATACTTCACTCGCGTTTATGTCCAAATCCATCAGATCTAGCTAGTTCTAGCCAATCAGAGACGTGCACACATAGACTCTAGGTAGTGCTTGAGCACCTGCCCGTTTTGCCCTCTGGACAGCAATGTGCCCTTTTGAAAGTTTGTTTTTTACAGTTTTATTTTTTATTTTTTACAGTATGTGGCTCATGGTAACATCGATACATTCTGGACTAAAAGCTTCTAATATATACAACAATGCCCCAAATGCGCGTTGTAATTTTGTCAGACATCCCCACACGTGCCCCGCGGCAGCCCCTCCCTTCCCTGCTCTCAACGTGAACGCGCAGCGCGCAGAGCTGACAGTCAGTCACTCAGTCAGACAGGCCACGGCGGGTGTGTGGTGCAGCAGCACGCAGCAACACGATTAAAAGTGCCCTAGTGACAACCAAGTAAGTAACCACCAGGTAACAAATACAACGAGTGTATTGTTTAATCCCCTAAATCAGATGCCAAACTAAACTATACAGGGTTCGTACGGTCATTGAAAACCTGGAAAAGTCATGGAAATTCAAAATGCAAATTCCAGGCCCTGGAAAAGTTATGGAAAACAATATTTTTCCCAAAGTTTTGGAAAAGTCATGGAAATGTAACTAAAGTTGCGTCAAATATAATTTACATTTTATCTAATCGGCGAAATAATCTGCGGTCGCGAGCTGTTATGTGCCATATGACGCGCATGGTGTTATTTTTTAATATATGAAGCGCGAGCTGTGTGCTCGAGTCTTCTTGCCTGTCGGGTCGGCTGAACTCTGCTGCTCCATTGTCACTATCTGCTAACGTTAGCTTTAGCCTTCGTTTTCTAATAGTTTTTTTCTTAGGCTATAAACAGAGGTGGTTTAAGTATAGAGATTGTACTAGAGTAAAAGTAGAAGTACTCAGATCTTGTACTTTAGTAGAAGTACTCAGATCTTGTAGCCTACTTAATAAAAGTAGAAGTACTCAGATCTTGTACTTGAGTTAAAGTAGAAGTACTCAGATCTTGTACTTGAGTAAAAGTAGAAGTACTCAGATCTTGTACTTGAATAAAAGTAGAAGTACCAGAGAATACTCTGTTACAGTAAAAGTACTGAGAGGCATGAAAATACATTTTCAAAATGCTCAACAGCCAAAATTATAAACTGACTGCTACACAATTAAAATAAATGCTTTTATATATTTCTATTAGATGTAACTCGTTGGCGTTTCTGTTATTATTACCTGCTGCTTTAGTTGTTCTGACTGCTAAGATCCTGTTATTCCTAATTTTAAAGCCGATATTCCGTGGGGTCGGGGGGCTCGGATCCTTGTCACCTTTTTCATACCTGATGAGTTTGCATCCCTGACTGCAGTTGCTTTAGCGTGTAGAAGCTAGTAAGCCTACTATTTGATTTGTTTTAGATAGGCATCTGCATCAGACAGCATATGGTTATTGAAATAAATATATATGCAATTACGACATACAAGATGTGCCTTTAATAAATCTCACACTACTAAGGCAGCCGGCGGTTCCACCAGGGGCGTCAATCCCGGGGGGGGGGGGGGTTTCGTCATTTAGAATAATAAAAATAAATGGATAATAAATCAGTAAAATCAGGCAAAAATAAGAATTATATAACGTAACCCTAACCTAACCGAAAAGAAACTAACAAAATCCGCCATTACCCGGCAAATTTTTGAGCACAATTTCGGAGCGCGCAATTTCGGCGCAACCGCCACGACGATTCAGAAGGTGCCCTTTTTTTTCTCTTGAGCACCTGCCCCTATACATGTCTGTGCACGCCACTGTAGCCAATGATATGGCTGCTGCCCCTCCCTACACGCAGATCACGCAGACTCAAACCTCATCTTAGGCCCAAATGTGGCGCAAATGAGCTCTGCAGCCGTTGCGAGGTTCCGGAACCTCGCAACGGCTGCAGAGCTCATTTGCTAACAGTTCATGAGCGTGCTCCCCCGCCCCCTGTCAACACTCGCGACACATGAGTGGCCAGCCTAAACAACAATAAGCGCTGCTTGGCAACCGTGTGTGGCGGCAAAGTACATAGACATTTTGACTGGAGAGATTTAGTTTTGCCGGTATTCAACATATTTTACCAGTCATAGTCCGGTAATTATTTACACTCCAAGAAGAGTCCTACACAACAGACATGGCGTCAAAAAGGAGTAATGTGTGGAAATATTTCGACCAGGTTAGTGAGTGCGGTGTAGAGGTCAAACTATGCCAAATTAAACTTATATATACATACTATACCTTGCTATACCCGCAACCTCCGTTCCAGCTGAGAGGGTCTTCTCTACAGCTGGCCTGATTGTGAATCGCCTCCGCACATGAAAGCTGTAGGCCTATAGCTGTCAAACTGTGATCACCAGTTCAATACATTTGACAAATTCGACTTGGTTTCTACACTTATTTGAACATGTATGTATTTCTAAAAAATTATTTTAAAAAAATGTAAAAAAAAAATGTAAAAAAAAGAAATTCTGAAAAAAAAAATTACCAATTTTTTTTTATAGGATATGTACATTTCGGTTAACCGGTTAACCGTTTTCTGGGGGGTCGAATATTCGAATATACATTTGCTTTCAAATTCCCATCCCTAACGTTAACGTGTAAGCTCAATAATGAACTCCAGCTCAACCAACCATATTGTAATATCTAACCTAATCATCTTGAAATATGACATTATTATTTGTAATATACACACATCTTATTGTGAGGTTGATTTCACATACACTACTTCGACATGAGCTTGTCTACATACTTGAGCATAGTCAATTTAAATTAACCTTAGCGATGCATACACTTCCTACCTACATAATAAAATATCTCTCTAAGTTACAAGGATGACCTTATTTTATCAACCTCAAACAGAAGCCGTTTGTTCTACAGTATTATCCCACTTAACGCTTAACACTTGTCTATTTCGTTTTAACCTTTATATATACAGTCTATGGTTTTAACTTGGAGACTACGATTAGCATCGTTAGCACCGATGTAGCTACCACTCACTTACACGCTAACCCAAGCCTTAACATTCATTACGTAGATGATTCAAATCATAAACACATCAATAAGTACTCAAATTTCACTTACCGCAAAAAACGCATTCATGCACCTTCTGTTTCAACCGCAGAGCGAGTCACAATAGTCTGATATATAAGCATGAAGAACAAACAACCACGGCCGGCTTCAAGTTGTGTTTCCTGGATGAACTGAGCAGGCAGAGTCCCTGTAGCTAGCTTCACGGAGCAGGTAGCAGAGAGACAACTTGACAGAGCTGTCACTCAATGTGACCACACCCTAATATATGCATAACTTTAAGGCTTAATATTAATTAAACAGATGAGTTGAGAAAAAATTCACCCCCCACACAGTAGTCATGAAGGGGGAATCTAACTATACAGAGAATATGGTTTTTTTAACCACGATGTAAACATGTTTATTTCTGCTGTAAAGTTGGGCATTTTAACATGGGGGTCTATGGAAATTGCTCCCTTCTGCAGCCTGCTCCTACTGGCCACTAGATGAACTGCAGTGTGTGGCACTTCCGTATTGGCGTCAGAGTCCTGCACGGGTCTGATTTTCAAGACCCTCTCCCGCCCCGCACCCGCGACGTGCAATACCGAACCCGCCCCGCTACCCGCACATATTGCCAATTAGTTCCGCAACCCGACCCGACCCGTCGGCACAAGATCCGCAACCCGACCCGAACCCGCATAGCCTATATATGAGCAGTGAAAACGTGCAATTGTTAACACATGCAGGTGCATATTTGTCTCAAAGCGTGGGATGTTGGTTATTTTCTCATCTAGGAACCAAAAGCCTCCAGACGTTGGGTTTCGCTCTCGAGGAAGTGTTATTGAAAATGCTGTATTCTCCGCTGAGAGCTTCACCTCAGCCATTTCCAATGCAGCAGCAGATTGATGCGCTGCAGAGGTTATGATAATGCGCGGTCCCGCGGGGGAGAGGTCTGAGGATTTAAACATTAAATTATTATTATTTTAATATAGATATTATGCAACACCCGCGACCCGACCCGCATCTTCTTTGTTTTACCCAGACCCGAACCCGGAAAAAAGTGTTTGAAAAAATACCACCCGCGAATCACCTTTTTTGCGGGTCACCCGTCGGGTACCCGCGGGTACCCGACCCGATGCAGGACTCTGATTGGCGTCCCGGCTCTTCCCCAGAGTTTGCCGCTTGGTCTTCACGTGGTATATGTCTCGTCTGAAAGGAGTGCTGACGGAGAGCACCGGAACGCTGCTCCAGCTCTTCAAATATTGCAGTACCCATAAGGAGCCGTACACATGCCGCAGTGTTTGCTTTGCTGTGTCTTTAGTTGTAAGCACAGTGGCGATCTGTTGTTATTAACATCTGGTTAGCTAGCTATGCTAACGAATTTAAAGAGCTTTTCTACAACCAGGTGGAAGAGAGCTCTCTCCTGAGAGGCTCAAATAACCTCAGCTCAGTGAGGTTAAGGCACACCTTGATATGATCATTATAGTTATTAATGAGACTAAATGAAAAACAGGTATAAAATACTATATGACAGTAACAAAAAAGTTGTTAAAAATAACAACATTAGAGTTTAAAAGGGGAGTGATTTGTAAAATATCCAAAAAGAAAAATCTGCCTACAGTTCTGTTTCATATGGGTGTTGAAAGATGTATCCATAGATCTCCTCATGTTGCTCTCAAAGTGCACCAGATTGATGCTTTTAACTTCAATATTTAATTAAAAATCTTCCCGGGGGAGCACGCCCCCTAGAGGTCTGATGACAGACAGTAATAGATGACATTATGGGGGGTGGGAGACAATGTGGACCTCTGTCGCCTGTCAGCGCAACTTACATGATGCTGTTTAAAACATTATAATAAAGGGCGATCTCTGAATTTTAGAAAAGCGTTTTAGCCAATCAAAATGAAATATGCGGGACGCACCTAAAGTCGTGAAAATGCTGTGCAGTCCCTCGCAAAGCGGTACATCTGGTCACCCTAGCTCCTGTGAATGACAATATATTGCAAAGACTGACTGACAATTCATGTGCTGGTGGTAACACATTTTTTAAAACTATATGCTGTTTTACCATTAAGTAAATATTTGAGTGAAAGTAGCCTGACCTGTACCAAACCCAGATGTTCGCATGTATTGAATTATAATCCATGTTCATATTTCTTATACACCAAAAGAGTTCTACTTTCTAGTTCAAAAATGTATTTAACCATGTCTGATACATTTTTTATTACAGGACGTCTCCTTATGAAGAAACATTCTATAGCTTGAACCGTGGACGTTCTACATATGTATGGCTTCTCATTAGCAGTAAGTACAATGGACATCTTACTATTTAATGCATGGGTGTTTAACATTTAAAAAAAGGATCAAGGTTTATTTTAGATTAACATTAAAGTGGTTACAGTAAAGTTGGTAACTCGTATATCTATACTCTGATTGTCATTTTTTGTTTAATATTTGTGTTTGTTTCAGTTACATGTGGAGGTGTAAAGACTGTGCTGCAGAGGAAGATTTCATTCTTACAATGCTTTGACAAAAAATCATCAGGAAGTAAAAAAGAAAAGTAATTCCATTAACTTTTACTGTGGTGCTGCAGCCAACAAGAAAATGTGTTGATTTTATGATTTGATTTATGTGTTTGTCTTTATTAAATGTTTGTAGATGGAAGCAGAGTTTGCTCGCATCACCACTGTCCATCTAAATTCATGCAGCAGCTAGATCACCACTCCTCCAAGCTGTTAAGGATTTTCCTGAAAAAAGAGGGTGCCGCTGGGCAGAGAATAAGGAATATCATGGCAGAATACGACAAGGTGTGTTATCTAACAAATGCCTGGTTATTAGAAATATTAGTTTTGTTTAAATTCATTTGTATTGTATTTATTGTGCAGTTGTATTACTTAAGCATGCAGTAAAAATATTGGAGACATGTGGCTGATGGAAGACATTTTAAGTCATGTTCACACAAAGATTAAAATGTACTTGATCAAGTCATTTTCAAAATGAAAATGAATATATTAATTGTATTTTCATCTAAAGAGATTTGTACCTTTTCTGTCGAATGTAGCAATACATAGTGTTTCATGAATGCAAATTCACATCAGTTAGTCTTTAAAGCAGAAGTTTGGCTTTTTTGAATTGCAATAATTTGATTTACTGTGCTGTAGATGGTAGTGAAAACATGCTTATGCTGAAACATATTTCTAAGATTATCATAATGCTTAGTTCCCAGTTAAATAAATACAGTGTCTTGGATTATAGCATAAATACTTTTAAAGTACAACTCACTACCTAGTAATAACCAAACACTTGCATTACAGGTGCTTCTTGTGGTATTAGAACTTGTACTCCAGTTGAATGCACATTCGGCCCTTCATAATAAAATGCACTTAGACACTGCCTGTAAATGTAAAAAATGGTATGAAGTTGCATGTAAAAAAAAAACAGGATAGTTAGCTTGTGCATTAATGCATCTAGTGTTAAATACTGCACAATGTAAAAATACTATTCCCCCACTTACGCATTTCCCTTGTCCTTTGTTACAGAATGACGCCATCGAGACAAGGAGAGCCTGCGTTATAAAAGCACTAATTGTGTACCTTAATGAAGACCCCGAAAGCCTGATTAGAGAGTACCTCGTAAGTATTTGTGCCTCTGCTTTCCACAGTATTACCCTCTGGAAACAAAAAAAGTGATTTATTTCGTACTTTTTTGAGCTGGTTTTAAACAAACTAATGGCATCACAGGTTTGAAAGAGCAATCGGAAAATAACCCATATGCATGCATAGTAAAATTCCCTTTTCAAACTATCAACAGCAGTTTGTAGACCGTTGCTTGAAGTTATAATTCATAAATGAAACTGTTGAGTTTCTCAAATTTTGAAGTTTTGTAAAACCATTTTCATATCCATGGTTAACTAAATACCCACAAGCCCCTAGCAGATACCGTCAGCAACTAGAAAAGCTACACCCATTGTAGCCTGTAGGTATGCTTATCTGGGAGCTGTATATATGTTACTTAGAAAAAGTGTTGCTTTTTTCCCTTGTGTGTGTAAGTCTGGCTGATGGTCTATTTGTTCTGCCTTTTAGGATGTTGAGACTGACCAGAGTGTAGATGACATGCCATAAAGAAGGAAGGTGCAGAGCCAACAGATTCCCTCGCAGATGTGGGGATTGTAATTGAAGGTGTGGAAGTGCTGAACGATCTTCAAAACATTGCGAACGCACTGGCAATTTTATTTGGACTCACATATGCATTGGACTTGAGCTATCCAAAAAACCTGAGATGCTCGTTTGAGGTTCTTCAAAAAATCCTGATGGAAATGGATGTTCGCCACCTGTCAACAAAGGCTCAAGTGCTGAAAAACTAACTGTTTGAATGAACTATTTGAACACTACAAGTGGAACACCTTGAAACGGCACGTTGGAAATCTTGGAGCAGGGGTTTTATCCAAATATTTCGGAGGGAATTTTATCTATGGAATGTTACAAATTATTAATGTCGGACAGTTTGTACGTACAAGTTGCAGTTTGGGCTATGTGGTTAAACCATGATGCTCTTTTGAAAATTGTGGAGGGAATTAGTGTTAATTTCGTCAGCTATTTTTTAATTTAGTTTTAGTCTTAGTCCTGTGTTAAATTTTCTTTTTAGTTTTAGTCATATTTAGTCACCTTCATCCTGTTTTTATTTAGTCAAGTTTTAGTCGACTAAAAGTCTGAGCATTTTAGTCTTATTTTAATCGACTAAAACAGTAAACATTTTAGTCAAGATTTAGTCGACTAAAAGTCTGAGCATTTTAGTCTTATTTTAGTCGACTAAAACAGTAAACATTTTAGTCAAGATTTAGTCGACTAAAAGTCTGAGCATTTAAGTCTTATTTTAGTCGACTAAAACAGTAAACATTTTAGTCAAGATTTAGTCGACTAAAAGTCTGAGCATTTTAGTCATATTTTAGTCTACTTTTTGTCAATGAAAACGGTTGAGTCTTTTTTAGTCATCAGATTATATAGAACATTTCAGTCAAACTAGTCTAGCCAAAACCAATAATTTGTCATTTTAGTCAAACGTATTTCACAATAAGATTATATCTTGTCCTTATTTGATGAGAAACACAGTTTGATTAGAAAGCAGCTTTGCCGAGAGTATCTGGTCAGGTTTGTGGTGTTTGTACCAGCTGTGTAATGGCCACATTGCTTCCCTTCTGATAAAACAATGCATTCGCTTTTTTTCTCCGCCTCATTGTAGCAAAAAAGGGCCCAAATATCACGTCGTTTCTTTCTCCCAAGCAGTGGTGGCTTTAGACTTTTTCGTTGTCAGTAATTTTGACGGACAAGATCGTAACATTTCCGTCATAATCCATTATTATCCGTCGAGTGCACAATTTATCAATCACTCGCGCTAACGGGGGGGTATTCGGTTAACGCGAGTGCGACCACTGCTCCCAAGCCCTGTTGTTGCCATTTTATTTTCTGTTGAATAAGGTTAGTTAGACCATGAGTTAGACCCGAGTCTTCCTGACAGTTCATATTTTGCCGCTGCCCGGTGTAATTCAAATCTACCGCCGCACGCAGCACAGACACACAGCTGCTGCCCTGCTGCAGCACCGGAAATGGAACTGCTGGGAGAAAAACTGACTATCAGAGATGTAACGTTATCTTTGATAATATCTCGTCTCCTCATTTTTCGTCAACGAAAGTAAAGAGAGATTTTGGCATAGTTTTTATTTAGTAAACTACATTTTCGTCGCGTCACTTTTCGTCAACGATATTGCATGATGATTTTGTTACAGTTATTGTTTACTGCCGTCGGTGCCGTCTCGTCATCGTCTCGTTTTCGTCATGGAAAAAAAGGTCGTTGACGAACATATTTCGTCATAGTTTTAGTCAACGAAATTAACACTAGAGGGAATTGAGAGTCTATCAGAGCTGGCTTGCTGAATTTTTTTGGATTTAATGTGAAGAATTAGACAACACCAAACAGAAAATATGCTATAAAACAATAATCTAGAAAACTATGGTTTCCGGTTTTCATTATCTCCATAGCAACAGTTGATGACAAGAGATATTTATAAACGTTTTACACATTTTGTAGTTTACTTTTCTATTTATGTGATGATTTACATGCGATGTTTAGTTGCAGTTTGGGCATGTGGTTAAAACATGGTGCTCTTTTGAACATTTTTGTTGCTAGCTAAATGTTGTGCAACTTCAACCTTTTGTGTTTGTTGATAAGGCGTGATACAAAGAAGTCTTTATGGGTTTCCATGATTTTAAACTTGGTAAACCTGGTTGCCTATGGTTATATCGCGTTTCATGTGAAATAAATGTATTTTTTTCACTTCGTGGAATTTGTTGACATAGTCTGGTTTAGTAAGTGAACTTAAAATGACTTCCATTATATCAATGAATAACAGTTAAGTAACACGGAATGCAGGCTGGGAAAGAGTTAATGATCTTAAAATTAATAGTTATCAAACCTTCAGTTCTGAATCCCCTCCAGATCCCCTTGTCATGCCAGCATCATCTATGGAGAAAACAGCAGTGGCCAAATGTAGATTATTATTAGGTTAGATTTACACCCAAAGCAGTCTCCAGATTTTGAGAGACTGTATAAAGTTCAGTACATATTACTAATGTTCATGCAAATGCCTGTGTGCTCTGATTGCACTCTCTGGACTATGGTTCTCTTCCTCTTTTTAACATGATTAGCTGACGTTAATGCTAGCCTAGTTAGCTAATGAAGTTCAAGTCCTCATCTTTTAGCTAGATAGCATTAGTTAGCTAGCTAGCTAACACGAGAGAAAAACGTAGCTAAACTCCAAACTAAGTTGTTATTGCTGTTTATGTCCATATATTCCACCTTTGGTGACTAAAGTAATGAGTAATGACTAAGATTACTGACTCTTGACTTGCCTTAATTGTTATTTTTAGTCTTTAAATATGAAGTCCCTCAGATCGCGTTGTCCTCCTGGTCGCTTGGCCATTGTGATGACCGTTACCTGTAGTGATTTTTCGGTCGCGAACGAGCCGATTCTTTTGAACGGCTCTTTGGTACGAACGAGGGGAACCGTGTCGTACTTGGTGAGAGCCGTTCTTTTTATCGTTCAATCGTTGGTCCGCACTCACTGCCTGCCAAAATCCACTCGCCTTTTAAAAAGCTTGATTTTGTTCCCCAAACGTATTCTGTGAAGACCCGCCCCTACTCTGATTGGTAGGTTTCAGCACGAGGAGTGAGATGGGGTGGGTCTTAACGGAATACACGTACGAGAGAAGTCATAACAAGTGGTACAGGACAGGTAGACGACGTGTTTTTCGGATGGAAAATGAGCCAAACGCAAAAACGCAGCAGCATTTGGATGCACTTCAACCAAAACCTGGGCAGTGATAAAGTGCACCATTTGTAAAGGCAAAATATCCTTTAAAGCAGGGTCAACAAATAATCTCCATCGCCACTTAAAAACACAGTATCTAACATTAACCTGTTAAGCCCCAAGGTCCCCGCCGGCGGGTACTTTTTTTTTTCTTTTCACGACACTGTGTCTCAGGGGATCTTAATATTTAAGAACCTATGAATGTGTTATACCAGATTAACGGGAATAATCTCAGCTAATTGACGATACAAACCATTTTTACCAAAATAAAACACAAGTCTCATAAGAAGCATCTAAATGACCCCTGAGCGAAAAATGCTAACGCACTTTGGCACAGAACTCAAGATAAAAGATACCCTTATTACTTATCGTAGCTGCACATACAAGATATCCGATTAAAGCTGAGGTTCCACAGATTATTTAGGTATATATATTATCACTGAGTGATCCGAACTCTTGACAGGGGAAGCTAACACAGACATCACAACACGTACCTTTACGGAGCTTTTACGGGAGATCGTCTCAACGTAGCTGTCAATCTGATCAAAAGACTGGTTCAATGGCATTAAAACGAGAAAAAACACGGCTGAATCAGTTAATCCATAGGTTGATAATGTTTCTGGGTAATCATTTTTTTAATTTATAATCCATAATTAAATTTGTATGTAAAAATCTGAGAGTAAAAGTTAGCTGCTAATGGTAGCCACCAGAGTTATCGCAGCTTCCGGTCTTGGCTATGCAGCAGTCTCACACACACACGACCAAATAAGGAGTATGTGGGAGTTCCCCTCGATTCCATTGGCTCTGATGGTTAGAAAGAGATTTCAATCAGCAAAATCGACCAAGGGGGACCAGAGATATGGAAAATCCACCCAAATGACCCCAGAAGTGTTTGTTTTTTTATAAATCTCTCCAAAAAGGTCAAATTTCACTTGTTTTGCATCAATCTTGATACAGGGTACTTATTACATGTTGTAGTTTGGATTCCTAAAGCTTTTAGTCTACCATCCCATCATTCAAGGGTGGTTTTCACTGTAAGTCTTTTTTTTTTTTGGACGGACACAATAATTTACATTTTTTTACTGTGTTCAATCTGAATTTACTTTAAAATAAAAACATCTATATTGATTCTGACACTTCTACATCCAACTCACAGGTGTAACCTTGCTTTGAGAAAAAAGATTATTAATGTAAGCCTTTTAGAAGGGAAGATATGGTCATTTGTTCTGGGAATGTCATTTTCGAGCCTGAGACCTGAAAAACAGGCTTGGGGCTTAACAAGTTTTAAGAGTTCCGTGAATTTCATTCAAGGCAAGGCAACTTTATTTACTTAACACATACAGAGGGTAAATTCAAAGTAGTACATTCACTGACATGAATGACATGGATATGGCGCCACCTTGTGTCACGTTTACAATGCAGATTATTGACATTAGGTCTGGCAATACAGTCAATCATTATCCTGGTGATTATTTTGCAGATAAACCTAGAAACCCTTTCTGCCGTTCAAAAAACTGCTCTTTTGAAAGGAACGGAGCCATAAGATCTGGCTCCCTTCAAAGAGCAATAATGTCCTAAAACCCGGAAGTAAGTTAGCATTTTTACCACGTCCGGTTCCTTCGCCAAAAAGCAATGCAATTTCTTCATAGGATTTTGGAAAATAGCTCCAAATAAGGTCTGTGTTTGACACAAATTGAAGAGACAGATCACGTTTTGTTATACGACATTAAATACATCAGCAGTGACCCCATTGGTGATTTTTGAAGAGTTTACGTGTCTGAAAAACGATGGTTGTTACCAAGTGGCTGAATAGGACTACAGAAGTTGTCCAGGCCGTTTTACGTCATTACACCGAACACGTAAACACTCCCGCTACGTTTGTTTGCCCTGTTCTGCTTGAAAGCAAGTACCTGCCTCCTGCAAACTGTTCAAACAAACGCTTCAACTTGTACCATTTAGAATCTGTATTTTTGAATATGGATCTTAAGTTTGCGTGACGTTGAAGCAGCGACCCTGCTGTAGTTCGTTTATAGCATAACGTTAGCATTTTGCTTCTGGCGAAGATTTATGATTAGAAAATTATAAAAGTAGGATAGACATGTGGATATTATCCGGCTGAACAAAACGTGATCTGTCTCTTAAATGTGTGTCAACCACAGACCTTATTTCCAGCTATTTTCCAAAATCCTATGGAGAAATTGCATTGCGCTTTTGACGAAGGAACCGGAAGGAGTTTACTTCCGAGTTTTAGGACGCGTCACTGCGATTCTCTATTCCCATCACTAGTTACCTGCGCTAGTGCTGCTATGCAGCTTCTGGCATCAATCAAACAGGCGCATCACAGCGCTCTGGCGCCCTCTAGGCAAATTAATGTTGAAATAGCAGTAATACCAGTGCCACGTTCATTGATAAAATGACATAAGGGATGGAAAGGGGGGATGGCAGTTTTAAAAGGGGGATTTTTATGCCATCCCCCCTCAACTCGAGTACTGCGGATTTGTATATATCCTAAATGTTTGACGTTCTGTGGGTCTACCACACATGCATCAAAAACCACAAGTAAGAACTGTAAGTTATTATTTTATAATCAAAACATTATTATTGAATTTGTAAGTATATTTCATACACTTTAATGTTTTTATAGAGTATGATTTCCTCATTCGTTTAAGAGATTTAATATATTTTACTCTTAATGAAGCACTTTAAACTAGGGCTGTCAGTCGATTAAAATATTTAATCGCGATTAATCGCATGATTGTCCATAGTTTATCTGTTCTAAATGTCCCTTAGAGGGATATTTTTCAAGTTTTTAATACTCTTATCAACATATGAGTGGACAAATATGCTTTATGCAAATGTTTGTTTATTATCATTTGAACAATGACACAACAACCTCTGAACATTACAAATATTCACCTCAATTCAACCTGGAACCTCTCTCATACAATACTGTGTGTGTGTGTGTGTGTGTGTGTGTGTGTGTGTGTGTGTGTGTGTGTGTGTGTGTGTGTGTGTGTGTGTGTCTGACGACACCCAATTAATTCTGTCCTTTCCCCGCTCAGAGACCCAGGTCGTCGCACGCATCTCTGCTTGTCTAGCTGACATCTCTCAGTGGATGTCTGCTCATCACCTCAAGCTCAACCTTGACAAGACTGAACTGCTTTTCCTTCCGGGAAAAGATTGTCCCACTCTTGACCTGACAATCAACATCGGCACCTCTGTTGTTTCCCCGACTCAGACTGCAAGGAATCTGGGTGTGATCCTAGATAACAACCTGTCCTTCGCTGAAAACATCGCTGCTACAACCCGTTGCTGCAGATACACGCTTTACAACATCAGGAGGATACGTCCCCAGCTGACCCAGAAAGCCACGCAGGTTCTGGTCCAGGCTCTCGTCACCTCACGCCTAGACTACTGCAACTCCCTCCTGGCTGGTCTACCTGCATGTGCCATCCGACCTCTGCAGCTCATCCAGAATGCAGCTGCTCGTCTTGTCTTCAACCTTCCAACATTTTCCCACACCACTCCGCTCCTCCGCTCCCTTCACTGGCTTCCGGTAACTGCTAGAATCCACTTCAAGACAATGGTACTTGCGTACCATGCTGCGAATGGATCTGGCCCTTCCTACATCCAGGACATGGTTAAACTGTACACCCCAGCGCGTGCACTACGCTCTGCATCAGCCAAACGACTCGCTGCACCCTCGCTGCGAGGGGGACCCAAGTTCCCATCAGCAAAAACACGTGGGTTTGCTATCCTGGCTCCAAAATGGTGGAATGAGCTCCCCATTGACATCAGGACAGCAGAAAGCCTGCACATCTTCCGGCGCAGACTGAAAACTCATCTCTTTCGACTCCACCTCGAGCGATAGAATTACTAACAAAGAACTGCTAACAGAGCACTTATATACTAATAAAGGACTGGCTTATCTATAGCCAGTTGAGTAGCACTTGAAATGTTTGGCTCGATGAAACCTGATGTACTTATATGATTCTGTTTTCTTCAAGGTTGTGTCTTCCTGGTCGAATGTACTTATTGTAAGTCGCTTTGGATAAAAGCGTCAGCTAAATGCAATGTAATGTGTGTGTGTGTGTGTGTGTGTGTGTGTGTGTGTGTGTGTGTGTGTGTGTGTGTGTGTGTGTGTGTGTGTGTGTGTGTGTGTGTGTGTGTGTGTCCCCACTGTGATAGATCATTGGCGCTATGTGCAACTCAAGGCATATGCTCGAACGGGAGTTGCCTGGACGCAATGGCGGTGGTGGAAGATTCACCGCTGCTCCGCGCGTCCCTTGATGACTGATGAGCTAGTCAAATTTACAAAAGAAGGAACTCAATGCACCAGGATAGAGGTTAAACCAGAGACGTGCCGTCAGGGGAGGCAGGTGAGGCAGAGCCTCAATTGTCATTCTCCAATGTAACAGAAAAAAAAAATAATAATACAAAAAATAATAATAATAAAATGTGTCCACTGATCTGTGTTGTAAATGTGATTTCTGTAAGATTCCAATCGCTTTTTATAGTAAAAATCGGCTAATTTGCCGAGCTCCGCTACAACTACGGGGAGCGATGAGATTGAGAAGTGAGGCAGGGACGAGCTCTGCCTCACAGAAGCCCACAGTAACTTGCTGGAGCGCGGGCACTAATGTAGCGCGGGCACTTATTTTGTGAGCGCGCTCAAACCAGTTACTGTGGGGTGAGGTGAGGCACAGATGAGCTCTGCCTCACCTCAGAATGCGTCACCCCACAGAAACTGTCTGGAAAGCGGGCCCTAAGCGCATGCCTGCACCATCTCACTGTATGTCACCAATGTAATGTTTGTAGATCCCTTTATTACATTTATCCTCGCCATCCATAGTCTCTAAATAACTTATTTCACGTATATATGATATTTAAGCCCGCTGGTCTCATCATACAACGGCAATGAAAAAAGCACCAGGGGAGGCAGCCACAACCTCTGCCGCACTGAAGGGGGCGCAAGTGAGCCCACAGGTTCTTGTTGCTACTGTTATTCTAAGCAGAGACGGTAAACGAAAACAACAAGCTAGACTTTTGAAACTAGAGGAAGATAAGGAGGACTTTTACAAAAAAGTAATAAAGATTGTTGTCCAGAAGGATAGCATGGACTTCATCTTCAAGTCAAGGTAAGACCACATTTGTAATGAAAATTGGATCTTACTAAGAGAGAACAATCCAATATTTAGATTTTGGGTAGGCTATCCTTTTGTTTTGTTGTCTGTTTAAAATGAATCGAAGCATCAGACTAAAAAAGCTTTTGAAAATAACAGAATATTTCGATTAAAGGTGGGGTAGGTAAGTTTGAGAAACCGGCACGATATACACATGGAATGCTCTTAACATCCCGATAGCAATGAATATCTTAAGTGCTTTGACAAAAAATACATAAAAACATTTCATCTGTGGAAGCCGTAGTACTGTAAAAAGCACGACCACTCATTTTAGTCGGCCCGGCTAAAATAACCTGCCTGTCAGCCTTCCATCTGTGCACAAACTTATCTCGTGCCCTCATTGGTCATGTGCGCGTTCGTGTGTGTTGGAGGAGGGGCTGTGTATTTTCAAATTCTAGCGCACTCGAGCTGGTTTCTCCAAAATTACCTACCCCGCCACCTTTAAGGTCAAAATATATAATATTTGTAAATCTGACTCTGAAAGAGTCAGTGCCTCACCAGCCATGAACCTCAACGCACGTCACTGGGTTAAACAATAATCTGAAAACATCAATTTGTCCCATTCAAGTTTAACACACATCCTATATATCAGGTGACATAAAAATGAATATACCAGAAATACGCTGTATTAAACCTTCTGCTATAACACGTTATTTTAATACTTCACGCTGCAATCATGTTGCGCGCACTATCTTCGGACATGTTTGCAAGTTTATACTATGCTAACGCTAGCATCGGCGATCGCCGATCTTTTGTACTTCATGCTATCTGCACAAATGGTTGACATTAAACATTAAAAAGACCAGGCAGTTCAGAGAGAATCAAAGGAAGGCAGGCAGCTTTGCATGACATCCGTCTGGACGTGTTTCATTGTGGTGACAGTGAGGGTAGTCAATCGGTAGTGACGGCCATCTTGGTGACGTGTGTTGTTCTGCGAGACCAGAGATGTAGTTCATTGAGCGTTTCACAGAAACAAATGTGTTACTTCACAGTTTTACGACACATTTTTTTTTTTTTGACTTGCAAAATTATCTTTTAAATTGACAAACATCATATGTGACCTGCTCCATCGAAATCAGTCGCATTGACCCGAAGACACATTTTGAGTTGTATACACTGTTGGAAAGAGGATATTCCTAGCTTTCTAATGATATCAGGATTGTTTTTGTACTCCAAATATTAAGCGAAATATGTCACATTATATAATGACTGTCACCGAGTCATCATTTTGAGAAAAAGGCCTTCAAAGTTTTCTCTTCTCTGGAATCCATCGATCTGATTGATTATTAGCGGAGCAAATTATGAAAATACTACGGAGGGAAGATATTTTCGTTTGGAGGGGAAGCTCGCGAGTGTGTGTGTGTGTGTGTTTGTGTAATTTTGCGTTTGTGAGTATTGTGTTTGTTTCCCGGGGAAAACACTCACGAGAAACACCGGCTGTTGTTATGCCTGCAGTGACATTAAGTTACTCCGTTCTCCGCTTGTAATTATGCCGTTACAAGCTTCAAAGTTGTATTTTTCCTCTGAATTTGCCGAAACAGGTTTGATATTCTGAAAGCCAAGACTTTGTTTAATTGAAATCAGATGAAAACAAACTGTAACGGACCCTGCCGTGTTATCTATGACTACTATACTCTTACATTCATAATGTCAGCCGGAAGGAGGGGGGGCTGCGCTGCGGAAGAGCAGATTGCGAGTGAGAGGTGCCTGTCTTCGTCCCTTTACAAGCTTCAAAAATGTATTTATCGTGTGATTTTGGAAATAAAAGTTTCATATTCTGAAAGCCAAGACTTTGTTTGTTTAAAATCAAACAAAACACCCGAACCCACGAAAAAATAGTTTTTTACGCAAATCCACGTTTATTTTGAAATGAACCGTTGCGACTTCCGACTGATTTCGATAGAGCGGGTCACATATGTGTAATTCGTGGCACAATTCAAACGGGATCGAAAGATAATCTTTCTCTCTCCATTGACTTCAATACATAATTTTTTCGAAATAAGGTCCCATGGAGGTCCACCGGAAGGGGAGGGACTTCGCCACTCTATTGCCCTTAAAACTAATTTCCCTGCTTCTCGTGGTTTCCTTGCGTCTCTCCATGCTTCCCTGGTGGGAGGGACTAGTCGCAGGGAAACTACGCAAGTGAGGGACGCAAAGATTCCATTTAACCGACCTGAGACGCAGCCATTGAGATGAACCTTGGGCAGGGGTCGGCAACCCTCTGCTATTTACGGTTGAAAATGTTTCGTATCTTGTATTTTGAGGTGATACTGTGAAACATAAATAAAAAACAAAACGGTTTTAATTAGGTCAACTAAAATATGCGTCACATCCTGCTACGGTCCCGCGCCAGCACCTTTTCTTGCAGGCGAATAACCTGACCCCCGGCTCGATGAGCGAACTATGGATAAATCAAAGAAAAGAAAGGATCGGAGGAACACAGGATTTAATTCTGCGTGGTTAGAGTATGCTTTCACAGCAAACGATGCTGGCTTACCGGTATGTTAAAGAAGTTGTCAAAGGTGCTGCAGCCTTTACGTATTGGAGGTAAAACACGGAAGAGGAAGACAGCTGACTGTTAGAGAATAATTTTGCCTTTACTTAAGATATTTGACCTTTCGGCCTGTTGACATTTACGACGAAGCCGAGGTCTGTTATCTGTCTTAAGGAATGGGAAGTTTCAGCTATTGCTGCCATTATCAGTTTTATGACCGGTCAACTCTCGGTCATAAGAGCCATAGAGTCAGATAAAGTGATTCAGTGCCTCCAGGTGTTCACAGATACCTTCCCCCAATATGTGGGTTGACTCTCGGTAAACTAGTTAAAGGTCTATTCGAGAGATAGGCTGATCAGAATTGACATGACAACCCACCAGTGCAGTCAGAACTTTTTGCTGCTGTGACTTGTGATATGAATTCTCCGGCCGATGCTTGTAATAAACTACCAATGTTTGACATCAAAGCTCCGACTCTCCTCGTGTCTCTCTGAGTCCTGACTCTCCATTGCAGCAGCAGTTTCCCTTACAAATTGGCGTTGTCGGCAGGATACCAATACATCTTCAGAACTAGTAAGTGTAATTTCAAATCTACATTTGGACATTGCCTTACCAGAATCTGTGATTGACGGTATCCTAAAATTACCTGTGAAACTGAGCGGTTGTGTTTCATTTTTTGGTTGATGAACATTTGGCTGATTGCCTCTGTGCATGCTGCTTGGGACGAAAATACCATGCAAGCATACACAGCTTATGTTCAGAGTAACCTTAAAGAAATACATCAGTAAAGTGGAGCTTCTGTATGAAAGCAATGTAAAGATTTGTATTGGACAAATCGCCGAATTCTGGGGGTTTCAGCGGCCAACACAGCAGTTAAAAATAAGCAGCCAGAGATATTCCCCCTATTGCCTTTGTCAGCACGGGGCCAGCAGCAGCCGCTGGGGTGTGTGTAAATATTCTCCCATTGTTGGGTGGCTGCAGCCGTGCCGCTGAGAGGAAGAAAGTCACAGCTTTTGTCTATAAGCTTTAACTCACACCACCGCCATCTCTATTAAAAACGAGATGGCCTAAAAGCACTCGTTGTCTGTGACCATCTTCTGCATTGCTGGTAAGGCTGGGGCATCACCTGATGCGCCACAGCTCTCTACTCTGCTGGAGGAACATTACCTACGTTGCTTGGAAGCGTTCCCTACTTCGCTGGACCAGCTGGTGGCGATCCGGGGTGCATACATAAAATTATAGGCTAATTGATCACGGGTGGGCAGTGGCAAGCAAGCATAGAGCAAAACTGTGTTTCATAATTGTGATGAACACGATGGCGGGTGTATAGGCTGGTCGTGTAGGACTACAGTTAACTGGGCTGTTTTTGGAGAGAAAGGGTAGCGAAAAAAGTCTATGTTCTCCTGGTCGGGGGATCATAGCGCCACTAGAACAGAGTAGTGGTTGTCGCAAGAGGATAAGCTAGTTATCGCTTTTGGACGGTCTTCAGGCACGATCTTAGCACTTGTACAAGGGTGGACGCGCAAGTCAAGGTGCTCCATTTCTATAATTCCCTACCCCCTCTGAAACCTCTTAATTCGGACTAAATTGAGCTGGATGAACTTTGCTGTCGCGCTGGTGTTTATTGCGAGTTCATGTTTGTTTGTCTAATTGTTTCTATATTGGTTTGCCTACCCGCCGTCTTGTGTATGTTTTGTAACAACTAATAATGAATCAGTCCATAGCCAGGGTAAAATGAACTAAACTTTAGTTATCTCACCAAAAGTAAATGACTTGAGAAAAATAAATAATGTAAAGATGTAAAGCAAAATTATATATTATAGTATAAATGTGCTGCAAAGGTGCTGCAAAAATGAAAATAAATAGCAAAAGAGTGTTTTTATGTCCTGCATCTGTCTGACACCTTGAGACCCTCAGAGGCATGACTGCTGGTCATAAATACCGGCCTGAGGAGATCAGGGTTGCAAAAAATCTGTCTGCTCAATTAGGTCAATGTTGTATTATTTGTTTCATTTATTCTTAATCTATGTATTGTATGGTAATAATGAATAAAAACGTAATGTATTGAACACATTCCGAAACAAAGCAGATTAGACAGAACTAGACTCAGACATAATACGTATTGTGGTTGTTGCTGCAAAATGGAAACTTTGTTGATTGTCTGTTCCAACTGGCCACTGGAATCAGATAATTGATATAAGTTGAAGTTCAATTACAGTTTTTTAAATATAGTTTAACATTCTTTATTAAACTGTTTCAAATTATTTCTAGTACAATTGGTCTACAGACATTACTACAATTATAATAGTTGTGAAACTACTGAGCTTATGAACAATAGAGTAAAGGTCGCTGGTTAAGCCAGGATCAATTATATTTGTTGAGGTCTTTATTGTGTGCATAATTAAATGTGGTAAATGAATTGAGCAATTTTATTTTTTTTGAAAAGGAGTATAATGGTGCAATCTCTTTAAGATAAGTAATTGCAGTTCCAAGATAGATGTTGTTTTCCCTGGGCCTCTCCTTCACAGGCCCACACAATAAATCATGAGTGTCACGGTGTGTGCAGCAAGCAGGACCCAAATGCAGATTAATGTGAAAACCTTTATTTCAAGGATAATACATAAACATAGACAAAACAGAACACTCACCGGTGAACTAAGTCACAACGAAAGAAGCACCAACACTGAACACAGGAAGAGACAAGACTAAATACAGGGAGGGGTAATCACAAGACGAGAAACAGCCGGGCAGGGGAGGAGAAACACAAGGGCCACAGGTGAACACAATCAGATAACGAGACACACCAGGGAACTAACGACGGGAGGAAAACACACAGGGAAAAGGACCAGACAATAACCAGGGAGGAAAACATGACATCAAACACCCAAAACATACAAAACTACATAAGAGAATCCTGACAGAACCCCCCCCTCAAGGGACGGATTCCAGACGTCCCAAAGAACCACAAAAGTCCAAAACCCCAAGCAGGGTGGGTGGAGGGGGTCCGGAGGCGGGACACAACACTAGGCACACCAGGGAGGGTGGAGGGGGTCCGGAGGCAGGACACAACACTAGGCGCACCAGGGAGGGTGGAGGGGGTCTGGAGGCGGGACACAACACTAGGCGCACCAGGGAGGGTGGAAATCTCGGGCGGACGGCCCGGGGGCAAGGCAGAGACCAAGGAGGGGGTCTCGGGCGGACGGCCCGGGGGCAAGGCAGAGACCAAGGAAGAGTCAGGGGGCCGAGCATGAGGGTGAAGTCCGCGGCTCTCAGGGGGCCGGGCTCGAGGCCGAAGACCGCGGCTCTCAGGGGGCCGGGCTCGAGGGCGAAGACCGCGGCTCTCAGGGGGCCGGGCTCGAGGGCGAAGACCGCGGCTCTCAGGGGGCCGGGCTCGAGGGCGAAGACCACGGCTCTCAGGGGCCCGGGCTCGAGGGCGAAGACCGCGGCTTTCAGGGGGCCGGGCTCGAGGGCGAAGACCGGACAGTTCCGGAGGCCGGGCAGGAAGGCGCTGACGGGACAGCTCCGGAGGCCGGGCAGGACCCGGTGTCGGTGGGACAGGTAACGGCAGGACCTCCACCGGAACAAGACATGGGATTGGCAGGACTCCCAGCAGAAGAGCAGTCTGCGGGACCTCCAAAGGCTCAGGACCTGGGGTTGGCAGGACCCCCGGCAGAAGAGCAGTCTGCGGGACCTCCAACGGCTCAGGACATGGAGTTGGCAGGACCCCCGGCAGAAGAGCAGTCTGCGGGACCTCCAAAGACTCAGGACATGGGGTTGGCAGGACCCCCGGCAGAAGAGCAGTCTGCGGGACCTCCAAAGGCTCAGGACATGGGGTTGGCAGGACCCCCGGCAGAAGAGTAGTCGGCGGGGCCTCCAACGGCACAGGACACTGGGTTGGCAGGACCCCCGGCAGAAGAGTAGTCGGCGGGGCCTCCAACGGGACAGGACACAGGGTTGGCAGGACCCCCGGCAGGAGAGTAGTCGGCGGGGCCTCCAACGGCACAGGACACTGGGTTGGCAGGACCCCCGGCAGGAGAGTAGTCGGCGGGGCCTCCAACGGCACAGGACACTGGGTTGGCAGGACCCCCGGCAGGAGAGTAGTCGGCGGGGCCTCCAACGGGACAAAACAAAGAGTTGGCAGGACCCCCAGCGGAACCTCCAACGACACTTGGGTAGGGACTTGAGAGGGAACTGGAGAGGGGACTCGAGAGGGAACTGGAGAGGGAACTGGAGAGGGGACTCGAGAGGGGACTCGAGAGGGGACTCGAGAGGGGACTGGAGAGGGGACTGGAGAGGGAACTGGCGAGGGGACTCGAGAGGAGACTCGAGAGGGAACTCGAGAGGAGACTCGAGAGGGGACTGGAGAGGGGACTGGAGAGGGGACTCGAGAGGGGACTCGAGAGGGAACTGGAGAGGGAACTGGAGAGGGAACTCGAGAGGGAACTGGTGAGGGGACTCGAGAGGGAACTCGAGAGGGAACTCGAGAGGAGACTCGAGAGGTTACTTGAGAGGGGACTCGGGTAGGAACTTGAGAGGAGACTTGAGAGAGGACTTGAGAGGGGACTCGAGAGGGGACTGGAGAGGGGACTAGAGAGGGGACTCGAGAGGGGACTCGAGAGGGGACTCGAGAGGGAACTCGAGAGGGGACTAGAGAGGGGACTTGAGAGGGAACTCGAGAGGAGACTTGAGAGAGGACTAGAGAGGGAACTGGAGAGGGAACTGGAGAGGGAACTGGAGAGGGGACTGGAGAGGGGACTGGAGAGGGGACTGGAGAGGGGACTGGAGAGGGAACTTGAGAGGGAACTTGAGAGGGGACTAGAGAGGGAACTGGAGAGGGGACTCGAGAGGGAACTAGAGAGGGAACTTGAGAGGGAACTTGAGAGGGGACTAGAGAGGGGACTCGAGAGGGGACTCGAGAGGGGACTCGAGAGGGGACTCGAGAGGGGACTCGAGAGGGGACTGGAGTCGGTCGGTACGCCGCCAGGACTCGGGGAGCTGGTGTTGGCTGGAGAGCCAACAGGAGACGAGGCGCTGGAGTCGGCCGGTACGCTGACAGGACACGGGGAGCTGGTGTTGGC
Source organism: Pogonophryne albipinna (assembly GCA_028583405.1). Lineage (NCBI taxonomy): Eukaryota > Metazoa > Chordata > Actinopteri > Perciformes > Artedidraconidae > Pogonophryne > Pogonophryne albipinna. The sequence continues at coordinate 30,792,738 of CM053256.1, forward strand.
TGGAGAGCCAACAGGAGACGAGGTGCTGGAGTCGGCCGGTACGCCGACAGGACTCGGGGAGCTGGCGTCGGCTGGGGAGCCAGCATGAGACGAGGTGCTGGAGTCGGAACTGGGGCCGGAACCATGGCTGCTGGGGCCAGCACTGGGGCCGGGACCATGGCTGCTGGGGCCCGGGCTGCTAGTCTGGCCTTGCGACGACTCCTCTTAGCAGCCGCCTGAATACTCCGTGGACCTCCATAAGCCAGCCGAGTTCCCGAATACGACTCCTGGACAGGAGCAGGAACTGGGGCCGGTACTGAGGCTGGAACAGATCCAACTCGAACTCATGAAAATCCGCTGGGTACTCCAAATCGTAAAAATCCGCTGGGTCCATTGTTGGTTGGTGCTTTCTGTCACGGTGTGTGCAGCAAGCAGGACCCAAATGCAGATTAATGTGAAAACCTTTATTTCAAGGATAATACATAAACATAGACAAAACAGAACACTCACCGGTGAACTAAGTCACAACGAAAGAAGCACCAACACTGAACACAGGAAGAGACAAGACTAAATACAGGGAGGGGTAATCACAAGACGAGAAACAGCCGGGCAGGGGAGGAGAAACACAAGGGCCACAGGTGAACACAATCAGATAACGAGACACACCAGGGAACTAACGACGGGAGGAAAACACACAGGGAAAAGGACCAGACAATAACCAGGGAGGAAAACATGACATCAAACACCCAAAACATACAAAACTACATAAGAGAATCCTGACAATGAGACTTCCAAATGCGAACAGACAGAGCAACTAAAACAACTAAAGAAGCAGTGGTAATAATAACAGAAACGCTAAAGAGTCACATTTAATAGAAATATATAAAAGCATTTATTTTAATTGTGTAGCAGTCAGTTTATAATTTTGGCAGCACTGTTGAGCATTTTGAAAAAAAAAGTATTTTCATGCCTCTGTGCAAGGCTTAGTCTTTCTATCTGTATAGCCAGTGGTGTTAAGTAACTAAGTTCATAAACTCAACTAGTACTATACTTGGGTACAATTTTGAGATACTTGTACTTTATTTAAGTATTTAAATGTTTTGCTACTTTGTTCTTCTACTCCACTACAGTTCAGAGGTAGCCTACATGGTGTACTTCTACTCCACTACATGTATTTAAGCCCTTTAGTTACTTTACAGATCTGGATGAATTATGTGAAATATAATCAAGTGTTAAATCAGACTTTAGTTCCACCTGGAGTAAATCCACAAGCTACCCTGCAGTATACAAAGTCATTCAGACTAGCTGCACCTTTACCAGCTTTGAGAACACTTTCATGATCAATCATTATAAAACATATCATATATATTATTCTGAAATAAACCAATCTGCACAATGACTACTTTTATTGTCGCTATTTCCTCTATATTTTGATGAGAATACTTTTATACTTTTACTTGAGTAACATTTTGAATGCAGTACTTTTACTGTAACATAGTATTCCTACACTCTGGTACTTCTACTTTTACTCAAGTACATCATCTGAGTACTAAAGCTAACGTTAGCAGATGGTGACAATGTGTGCTGGTTAGCTAGCTCAACGATTCCTTAAATAATATTGCGACAGAAAAACTTTTAAGTGCACATCACGCTCTGCCGCTCCGACAGGGAGCTCTGCTCTGAACGCCCCGTTCTAACAGCTGTTCACCAGCGGTCCAGTCTGTGCCACAGTTGACTCCGGACCACACAGTTAATATTAACGAACGCACCCGTAGGTAATGTGGCTGCTGAAGCTAGACCATCTTCGCGGAGCAACAGAGCCTTATTATACATCCATGAGCAGAGCCGACGGGCAGGAAGACTCGAGCACACAGCTCGCACTTCATTATCATATATAAAAAAAGAACACCATGCGTGTCATGATGGCACATAACAGCTCGCGGCTGCAGATTACTCCGGTTCCCAGACCCCCCCCATACCCCAATAATAATATTTTTATTGCAGATCTACATGAATCACACAAACGACCTATTTTGGATACAAAACGGCGAATTTCGCCGAAAGGTGACAAGTTTGCATCCCTGCTTGTTATCCTTTTCATTACAGAGCTGGGAAAATGGTGTATTGATTAGATTCTGATCCGTGCAAGTCCAATTTTAACTGACTTTAGTTTTAATGTTAATTTGATTTCAACCCATAAGTAATTATTTAAATTAACTCAACATTTCACATGATGGATTAGTGTTCCACATTTTTCCCACTGATTTGTTTTATGATTAGGCCAATGGTAAAGAGAGACATTGATGGCCCTGTGTCCCTTTTGTTAGTACGTGGTTCCATTTTGTCTATGGCCTTGGACGGCTTCACTAAGAGTCACCCAGTTCTGCCCTGCTACAGTCCGGCTGAGTGCAGTCACAGAGATGCTATGGCTGCTCTACATGACATTAATGGTCTGGTCCGAGAATGGACACCATTTCCTGCTCCCAGAGAGAATGACGCTCCTCAAACTGAACATTACAGCCGTTGATACTGTCTCACGTAGGTCTGCTCCCCCCCACCGAGCCATGAACTGAAAGCTTGACATCTGCTTTGAACACTTGGAAGCCTCCCTGTCACACCAGAACCAACCCTTGGGTCAGTCAGATGAGACTAACGGCTTCACTTAGGGCATTTGGGTCAGAAATATGACTCTCGTTACCACAGAGTGGCTTGTTTGTTTTTTTAAGGCTATTCATACTGCTATGCAGAGGATGCCTGTACGTTGGCAAGCTGTTAAAAGCCCCTACTATTTTTAGTATAGGCCTAATGTCAGGGGCCTCTTACTGTCTAATTCTGCATGTATTCACATTATATGGACCATGTTTCCACCTGGTGAAACTAGAGGCTGCACGGAACTCAGGCTACAATACAAACCATTCTGTTCTGCGCTAACGATTCAATTTATAGATTCTACATCAAAACAGTTCGTTTTTATTGTTTCCAATGATAACTTCACCTTAAGTGGAGGAATGCAAACCTGTTTTCAAATGTAAGGTTTTGAATTTGTTTGACATTTCTCAGTAATGACACCCTCAGACGCCCACTATCATTCATGCTATGCCTTCGGTGGTAACTCAGATGTTAAGGAGGATTGAAGCTTTTCCTCCCAAATCGGCTATGCTTTGTTTTTTCAACAAAGGTATGCATTTCCTGCATAATATATGTTTCTCACAATTTTTTTTGTTAGCTGCGCACAGGTGATACTGAGTCTTCTCGAGTAATGGATTATGATCTATGCCATGCTTACATGGACTCGTATGTTTTATTTCATATCTAACAGAAGTGAGAAGAAAGAGATGGGAAAGTGAGAAAAGAAGGACATGGAAAGTGAAAAGAGAGAGATGAGGAAGAGAGGGGATGAGGAAAGAGAGATAGAAGAGATGGGAGAGAGAGAGAATGAGGAAGAGAGAATAGAGAGAGAGGGAAGAGAGGGATAGGAAAGAGAGAAGAGATATTTGCGAGTTGCATACTGATACTGAGTCTTCTCGATTAATAGCTTATAGACAATACCATGTTTAAATAGACTCCTACTTGTTATTACACATGTGACATATGTAAGAAAAGGGAGGGGAGAGTCAATTATATTGAGTAATTGATTTCATATTGGAACATTTATTTCAAATGTATTTCTGATAAACTAATCTTTTATCAAACGGTAAATGGTGAATTAATATAACATTTAGAATCATTGAGAAGGGGTGATATCCACAGGAACTAGCTCACATTTAACTTAAAATAACATTTCTCTGCTTTGGACTGATGAGTATATGATTCTTGCATGTTAAATGACTAACACAAACCTTACATTTATGCATGTGCATGTGTCAGGAAGGCTCCCAAATAATTCTGAGGGGCCTATCCTATTTTTGTAATTGAATGATAATGTGCTAATCCATTACCTTGAGTTGTCTTCACTCAGGAAAACATCCCCATCAAGTGTTAACCCAATAACTAGGACAGCTCTGAAGGCCAAGGGTCAGAGAGAGAGGGTCACACTCTCCGGCTGCAGAGAGCACCCCAGCCACGTGCAAGGAGGCACGAGGTCGTTCGAGATGAGAGGATTCTAATCTTCAACTTTCTGATGAGATGGGATGCTTCTTCATCTTTCTGCTGGGGGGGGCCCAAGTAGACATTCCTGCAGGACGAGCGAGGGCTTCAAAGGCTTCATACAAGGTTCCATGTTTCTTGGAGGAGCAGATGTCTTCCTAACCTCTCCCATCACCGGGGGGGGGGGGCATCCGGATGTGCCACTTGGAATAGGCAGTTGCACTGCTCTCAAGCAGATAGCAGAAGGAATGCAGGCAGATGAGCCTCAATTTCACTGGGGGGATCAGACAGTGCTCACTAATGAGCCACACAAAAAGCAAAGCAATTGGGGGGGTGAAATATGGTGCTCTGATGAAGAAGAGTTTTGAGCCAATCAGCACCTCAGTGCTAATCTATACAGTATCAGGATGCCTTTACACACCAGACATTCTGTGTCATAAAGAGAGGAGGAGAACGAGTCAGGAGGACATGGTCTTCCAGCTCTTGTACAAAGATAACATTTGAATTGAATGACCAGATGTTTACAGATGTACAATTAATGATTGTTCTTATATTTCCGATGAACAGAAACGTGTTAAATAGTGGTGATAAATATATTTTGTCAGATCAGATTACACTTTCACACTAAACAAAATAAATTGATTGACATTTTCAGATTATAAGGTATTGAATAAAAAGATATTTCTAATATTATAACAAATAATGTTAATATCCTTAATTGTCCAGCAAATCAGGTTTAACAACACTACTCTTCAACGTATTACCCATGCACAGACAGACCTAAAATGATGGTTCAAGTTTTAAACGTTTAAACCTTCCTTTCCAGGTTTTTTACAAAAGTCTTTGAATATTTGCCTAACTTTTCCTTTTCAGATTGTTAAACATTTTGAGAATTGTTTACTTTTCCCTTCAGATTTTGAAATGACATAATGATTGATAGTTGAAGTAATGTAATTATGTTATCATGCCATAGTCTTTTGATTTAATATGTAATGAAGTAAACGTAAAGTAATCCTAAAATTGAGGACACTGTAACTTTGCAGATTACAAATTGATCAAATCACCACTGTGAATTTTATACCTTAACTGTGATTTCATACCTCACCTGGATCTCTTATGATCCTATGTTTTAAATGCATTTGACTAGTGATTGCCTTAAAGTAAACCTTTAAACTGCAAGCTGGTTTTGATTTTATAGTTTGATAAGTGGGATCAATTAATGGTTACATGTTAAAACATATTATTTTAAAGAAGATGTTTTTGCTATTATGCATCTGTGTTTTATGTGTGTTCATTATTGTGCTTTTGACAAAAGATGATCAAACACTGATGAGAGATGATTTTCTATTGTGATTGTCTGTGTCAATCATTGTGGTTGAATGTTTCAGTCTTATCCTACTTTGTGATGTAAATCGATGTACGGTGAGACCACACTCAAATCTGAAGACGTCTATTGATTTAAGTATTGACCAAATTATTATTAGTCTAATGTTTTCAGGTTATCATAAATGATAAAAAGAGTGGGCTGTTAGAGAATCATTTTGCCTTTACTTAAGATATTTGACCTTTCGGCCTGTTGACATTTACGACAAAGCCGAAGTCTGTTATCTGTCTTAAGGAATGGGAAGTTTCAGCTATTGCTGCCATTATCAGTTTTATGACCGGTCAACTCTCGGTCACAAGAGCCATAGAGTCAGATAAAGTGATTCAGTGCCTCCAGGTGTTCACAGATACCTTCCCCCAATATGTGGGTTGACTCTCGGTAAACTAGTTAAAGGTCAATTCGAGAGATAGGCTGATCAGAATTGACATGACAACCCACCAGTGCAGTCAGAACTTTTTGCTGCTGTGACTTGTGATATGAATTCTCCGGCCGATGCTTGTAATAAACTACCAATGTTTGACATCAAAGCTCCGACTCTCCTCGTGTCTCTCTGAGTCCTGACTCTCCATTGCAGCAGCAGTTTCCCTTACACTGACGATCTTCAGTCATAATTCAATCAGTTAACTCTTTTTAGGGTGCAGCTATATGTTTTATTTATTTCAAAGTGGGCCCATTTGAATTATATTCATTTTCTTCAAATGTGCAGAGGACTCCCAAGTGCTGTGTTGATTTATTTTAAAGTAGGCCTCTGTATTTTTTTGTATTCTCCTTATTAAAAGTTTCTTATTAGAGGTTAACAGCTTTATATAATGTAATGAATAATAAATGCAAAAAAACTGTAGTTTTTGTCTATGATATAACAATAAATACAACTTTATAAGCTATCAAGCTATCAAATATGTTTTGCGGCTCCAGACAAACATTATTTTTGGAAAAGGGGGCAAAATGGCTGTTTTGATCAAAAAGGTTGCAGACCCCTGACCTAGGGAGTCAAGGAACCTGGAATGAAACATAACAGGTGAGTGTCAAAATAAAACAGGAAGTGGGAGAAAAGACAAAAAAGAACTAAACTATAACATGAACCATGACTAGACTCAACATTTTTGACGGGACACAACCTTATTAGAAGAGAAAACATTGTTTCGCCTTCTTTTCTTTTAGATGATTTAGATAATCTGCCTACACTGATTTTGATTTTTGTTTAAGATATGTGGTTACAAGTCAAGTTTTTTCTTTCATTTAAAATCTCTTAACGTTACGTCTCTTAATGTGTGCACAAAAATTACAAATTAATTCATAATTTTTAGGAATTGCTATTGTTATCTACAATTTTACCACTTTTTCAAAATGTGTGACATGCTTGCAAGTAAGAGATCATACACCATCAGTGTATTTAGTAATCTAAATCAGCCATTATATTTTGATTTAGTTATTACAACAGAACAAAGTTTTATTGTGGTAATTTTTTTGCTGGTGAGAGGAGGTCTCATTCTTTTACATCCCCCTAGGTGACTGAGGAGAGCACACACAGTCATATACACACACACACATACACATACATACACACACACACACACACACACACACACACACACACACACACACACACACACACACACACACACACACACACACACACACACACACACACACACACACACACACACACACACACACACACACACACACACACACACACACACACACACACACACACACACACACACACACACACACTCAACCACAGAAGCAGCCCCCTACACAAGTCTCCACACACACTCCATTAAAACACTAACCTTCCTCCATAATTAAAGAGTCTGCTCGGCACAGTTGTCTGCGAGGCGCGGAGGGAGTGTGGGATGTTATAATGCAGGATTGTAAGTGACAGTTACACTTCCTGCAGCACATACACACACACTATACACACACACTACAGCGCTTTAAAAGTGAAGCTGGTTATGTACCAACAGTGTGGCTCAACAAACCTCCTTAACAGGACATTTAATGGAGAGCATGGAACATTACGCACACACACACACACACAGATAGACTTACTCTTCATAAAAGTTGAATGGGATCTGTCCATGTTCAGTTGAATGATTATGCATTGTGCTTGAACACATACATACATATTTAAATACAAACAGCATTACGGTTATTTTAAACAAAGAAAGAACTCAATCCCAAGATGCTATCAAATGAATGTTTCTGTATTACAGTAAATGGTGAAAACGATTACAAAACATCCTCTGTATTGTTACTTCATATTTTAGATATTTGATTCATTAAATGTTGCTTGAGTTTTGTTTGACAGATCATATGTTTTTTGCCATTCTAAAATGTAGTTCACCCTAATTTCTCTTCCCTCCATCGCCCCTATTTCGTCTTCCCGCTGTGACCCATTGGCCACCTGAGATCTGTCATCAGGCAGAGCAGTGCTTGGTTAAATATTTTCCCCAATAGTTATTGTGAGGATCCAGCTCCTCAACTGCAGCTCCTCTCCTTGACTGCCCCCTCTCATCTGCACCTGCTAAACCTGCTTTTCAAATCCAGCATTCACCATTCCGTTGTGTAACAACCTGTGGTAAAACGTTTAGGTCGACTTTGCTTCTTGCATTGTTTTTTGATATTCCCAGTGGGATTGTTGCCGTACTAATCCTGCTCTTTCCCTGTCCAGATATACTCACCTGCTCCTCTGTCAGCCACCTTCACCACCTCCCTTTCTGCTCCTCGCCCCGGCCTGTTCTCCCAGTATTCCCCGGTCCCTGGATTCCCTCAGCTCTGTGTCCTGGATTTCCTCAGCTCTGCCCATTCCCCAACAACGGCCCCTACTCCTTGACCCAGCCCCAGTTTCACAATAAAGCCTGTTGATACTTCTACTACAGTCCCTGACAACCTCATCTGGAGTTCATTTGAACTCACATGATAAATGCTCCAATGGCAAAATGGACAGCATTTATTCTTTTGAGGATCGGATGAATTTGGGCCTTTTTTCTTATTTCTTACTGCGTTGGCTGATGAGGACTTTTTAATGTTCCACACGTGCTTGACTGTGAGTACCCTGAGATTACCGTCTCATGGTTGACCCACGAGTTAGGCCAGTGGTTCTCAAACTTTTTCTGTCAGGCGAGAAAAAAAAATGTCGGGCCCCCCATCACAAATAGTCACGTAATGGGCCAAGTTAACATTTATTAAAATACATCAATATGAACGTGAGCATTCCTTTGCTAGAACAGTGATAATAAAACAATGCTCCCCCGGGAAGATTTTTAAATATTGAACTTAAAAGCATCAATCTGGTGCACTTTGAGAGCAACATGAAGAGATCTATGGATACATCTCTCAACACCCATATGAAGCAGAACTGTAAACAGATTTACTTTTTCTTTATGGATATTTTACAAATCACTCCCCTTTCAAACTTTATTATTTTTTTACTGTCATATAGTATTTCATACCTGTTTTTCATTTATTCTCTTATTTTTTTATAACTATAATGATCATATAAACGTGTGCCTCGGAAATAATTGTTTACATTAATCGTGGCGCGCCCCCCACTTTGAGAAACACTGAGTTAGGCTAACAGTTGGAATAAACTGTTTCCTGAAACAGAACCCAGCACACAGAACACACTTAAGTATCAGAATATGGCTTCATAAAAGAATAATTAGGACAAGAAACAAACAATAAAATGACACAACAACATGTACTCCAACATTTATAAAAAAATACACTTATCACATGTTCTTATGAATGTTATGTTTTATGCAGTGACACTGTTGCCAATTCAATGATATTGATGCAATGGAGTTAAAATGTAATGGAAAATGTTTCTTCAATATTTAACAGCCTTTTACTAGGCGCAACAAATCCACAAGTGGTGTTTTTACCTGCCTTTTAAAAATGTGATGTGTAAGATTTTTTTAAACACACACCAACATAAAGTGAAGAGATGTTTTGTGGTGTCTTCCTTCCTTTGTTTCTATCAAACCACTAGACACCAGAGGTGGGGACTCGAGTCACATGACTTGACTCGAGTCTGACTTGACTCGAGTCAGACTTGACTCGAGTCAGACTTGCATATTTTTGGACTTGAGACTTGCTTGACCAGTGGCGAGCCGTCAGGGCCCTCTAGGCCCTCTGTGAGGGCCTAAGATATTCTAAAAAATAATATTTGAAAACGTAAAAAAAAAACATTTTTTTTATAAATGTTTTTTTTAATGTTTTTTTGTTGTTACATTTTTCATTAGTTTTACAAAAATAACTTGATTTAATTGTATTTAAAATAACATTTCCAAATAAATAAATCCTTCGGATCTGCCTGTTCAGTTTCTGTTGGAATGTGAAGGGTTAAATGCCGTCTCTGCGACTGTGAAGACGGGAGAGCTTGTTGGTCCCTCTGTACATTCACAGAGGGCCCGCCAGGGTGCGAACTGGAGGGGAGCAGGGGGAGCTATAGCTCCCCTAGTGGTGACATGAGCTCCCCTGGGAACATGGTTTGTGAAATTTGGGGGGAGCTCTCTAAAATACTGATATGATGACCAAATAAATTCCATTTTGGGCATGTTTTTTTTTTTCAAAGGTGTAAAATAAGTTAAATAAAATTATATTTAGAGTTTATGATTCATGAAAAAAGTGTCGCCTGCTTGCACGGTGCCCGCAGCTCCACCCACTACCCACTCACTCACAAGCTCGTTTAGTTAGCACTGCATGTTTACCAGGCATTGTTGCTGCTGAAAAGAAAAAAACAACTTACCTTTGGCAATTTCTTTAAAAAGACGGCCAAACAACTTGATCAAGAAGACCAACCTAATGTAGCTGGTGGTAGCACATCGTACGTTGTGACTGCTGCTACAACAGAACCGAGAGAGGAGGGAGCTAACGTCAGTGCTAGTGCTAACTTGACAGCAGTGGCGGCCAGCCCATAGGGGCCAACATTTTTTTTTTTAAATATATATATTTTATATTTTTATTTTTAATGAACAAGGTAAATATCATACAATTGGTATCAGTAAAATGTATAATCTACAATAAAATCTCGTTTAAAATTGTGTTACGATGTCTAAAGTTACTGATAAGTCACATGTTTCCTGCCTGGCCTTGCCCGTGGCATTAGTTTATCATTACCGGGCGCCGTGCAAGGAGCCCCCGAGCCAAACAGCAGCAACCAGCACGTTGCAAAAGTCTCAATAGTAAACTGTGCCGCCGAAACATAATTTCAGCCAATCAGCGGCGTCAAATATTTTGGTCACGAGGGCGCTCACGTTGGCGCCCACGTTGGCGCCCACGTTGCTTACGTGCGTTGACGTGAGTTGTTTTTTAGACTCGTGAGTGAACAAGGTGACGTTGGATGAGAATGGCTTCGTGTGCAGGTGGAGTCGACGGACCTCGGTCCGCACCCAATTCCGTTCAAGAGCTAATCTCCAATCCTTTCGAAAGGAGAAGTTTGGGAGATAAACTGTTGCTTAAAGACCTTGGACCGGACCAACCCGATTTGTATATATTGCAGCAAGCTCGTGAAAAAAAAGACAAAACGTATCAACGAGGCTTCTCAAGCTGGTACACCAGAAAGGCATGGCTAGCTGGATGCAAACAGGTAAATGCTGTCTTTTGTTTCCCATGCTTGCTCTTCAAACAGCCGGGGACAGATACGATCTGTTCAGAAACTAGACAAAAGTTAAACAAGTACAAACCACAGACTGTCTGTGTCATGGAGAATACAGTCGCTGGTTTATTTATGTCTGTATAGGCCGTTGTTGTGAGTGTGGACGGTCGGAGCATATATAACGTTAGCTTAGCCAAGCTCCATTCAGAAAACAAGCATTCTAAAAGGTTTTTCGCCTGCCGTCTGTCTGCAGACTTGTCAAAGCATTAATTCATGGTTTTTACTAACCGGTATCAGTATGTTGTTACGTCGGCATCATTTAGAAACGTGTATTACAATTTAATCACGGTAAAATATGTTCATTTTGTTGTAGTTGTAGCTCCCGAGCGCGTCTTGTTTGAATGATGCGAGTAAACACAGCTGGCAGCCGCGGTGAAACTCGAGCGAATAGAGCGATGCGAATATTCGCATCGCGTCCGGTCTGAACGCAGCATTAAAGCGAGCTCCGCGCTGCACTGGAAACACACCATTACATCACCAGAAGTCGTAATTTAAGGGGTTATTTGTCCCCAAAAAAAATTTTTTACTCACTATAGCAACAGCCCCACCAAAAATATTTTCCACCAGCCGCCACTGCTTGACAGCTAACGTTAACTTGGGGGCTGAAGAGACACAAGAAGACAAGCCAAGAGAAGCTAACTTGATGACTACAACTACCATAGAAGAGGTCGAAGGAGATGTGGAAGAAGATGATGATTCTCCTGATGACCATCCCACCTGTTCTTCCTCTTCCTCCCTGCCTGCTGCTCGAGATGGGGGGGGGGGAGAAGTTGCTGCGGTGGTCCCGCGGCCGCCGGCTGGCTGGACCAGCCAACAGTGGAGTGAGTGGATCACATTTTTGAGTCATTTTAAGTTGATTTAATTAAACAGTCAAACGTTACATTGGTGGTCCGTGGATTATTTATTATCAAGTTGATTTAAGTTTGCGTAGCCCATACATGCTCGGGAAATCTGTTGACATGAACATGATCCATCGGGACGTTTCATGTAAATGTAGACCTGTGGCACCACCCCGTGTGCAACAGATGTTGTCTTTATAATAGGCCTATGTCTGTGCTGTTGCTATTAATGCACGGATCAGCATTTACCCCCCCGCAAAAATAAATAAAATCCCGGCTCCCCCGGAGACCGTGGTGTAGTTCGCACACTGGGGCCCGCTATAGTAACTCAACGAGAGAGTAATGTCAAATGACAGTACAATTGACCAATCATATCTTCCCTCTAAATGGGCGGGCTTTATGACAGGTTCCGCCCGCTGTGAAGTCTATGCAAGTGGAGCAGTGACGCGTCCTAAAACCCGGAAGTAAGCTGCGCTCGGATTCCCTCGACAGAAATCAATGGGATTTCTCCATAGGATTTTGGAAAATAGCTGGAAATAAGGTCTGTGGAAAACGAATCTGTTAGATAAATGCACGTTTTGTTCAGCCGGATAATATCCACATGTCTACCCTACTTTTATTATTTTCTAATCATAAATCTAATCGATAGATTTATGATCGATAGATTTATGATTAGCATAAGTTCGTTCATGATGGCTCACTTCAGTGATAGTGATGACATCGTTTGCAAAATTATTAACCGAGTCATTTTCGAGATTGAGTTACAATGATAAACTGGAGTGGCAAAGGATCAGCTGCATGACCTGTCATTGATGCGTTTTGCACCCCGGGCCGCTGTTTTGATGTTCCGCTGAAGCATACGGTGTGACGTAATAACTCTTCTTTTTTTTCGGGGGGAGGGGGGGGTCAGAGGGCCTAGGTATAAAAGTCACGGCTCGCCACTGTGCTTGACTAACATTGATAAAAGACTTGACTTTGACTTGGTATTCATGACTTGAGACTTGACTTAAGCTTGAGACAGGTGACTTGAAAGGACTTGACTTTTTCAAATTAAATATTTGCGTTTGTTTTTGTATTGAGATGTTACATTTAGTTTTTTCGAAACGTGATTATAGCGCCATGCTCGCAAACCTGGCAACCCACTAGAAGGCAGGAGTGTCAGTTAACATGGCAGCGGCTAGCGTTACTCCACAAATAGCCAAGTTTTGATTCAAGGATTATGTTGTCGATGACGCTAATAAGAAGAAGACAGCGGTATGCAGGGTCTGCAGCATAAAGGTCAGTGACACGACCACCACAACATCCAACTTCATTCGTCACTACAAAAAAACCCACAGAGAAAGGTGCGTGCATGTGTTGTGTTAGCTAGAAAGCTAACGTTAAGTTTAAGCTACGTTAGACTTGGTTTCAAATCGATTAAGCAAAGAGAAGACAAAACGGTAAATTAACACTAGAACCGCCAAGGGATTCATTTTGACTAACCCTGATACTGACGGGCTGTCAGGAGAGGGAGAGAGAGAGAGAGGAAAAGAGATGCCTCGTTTATTTCCCCTGTGTTATTATCAGAAGTTACTGTAAACTGTTGAATAATGTAGTTCATCTGCTTTTACTAGTTTGTTTAAATGTTTTAATTATGTTGTTTTTGTTTGTAGAAGTGCATCATTCCTTGATTTATTGTAAAATGAATCTGAACTTTTTGATCTGTTATGATGATAAACTGAAGCAATTTCTAAATTAACCCAATTAAGTGAGTTTTAAATCGTCCTACTTTTAATGTTTATTTTATTATCTTTTCTTTTTAATGACTGATTTTAAATGCCATTTTCTTAATGTCTTTCGTTTTTTGTAAAGCACTTTGAATTGCCTTGTGTTGAAAGGTGCTATATAAATAAACTTGCCTTGCCTTACTTTTAGTTTATAAGGAAATTATGAAGAGCAACAAATGAAATGATTTGAAAATTATATCTATGTAGGTGCTGATGCTGTTGGCGGTTCTAGTGTTAACATACATTTAAATTAAATATGTGTAATTGCAAATGCGATATATGATTTTCTTACCTGGAATTCTGCCTTTTTGAACAGACTTTTTGATTGAGTCCTAGCTATATTGTCTGCAGTTCTAGGGTTAATATGAATCTAATATGATTGTCATCGGTCTAAATTAGATTTCAAATGATTAACTGTGTATCAAATCAAATCAAGTTTTATTTATATAGCACATTTTTTAAACGATTTTTTGTCGAGCCAAAGTGCTGTACATATAATAATTACTTAAGGACACTATACAGCAAAAACAACAGCACAGTTTGTGCAGAATATCAGTATGAGAAAACGACACCCTCTGTCCTTAGAACAACGGCTTGAACAGTCCGCAGGCATTACAGGCTCTGCCCTCGCATGGTTCAGGTCTTATTTGACGGACCGTAGCTTCTCAGTGCAGTTAGGTGCTTTCTCCTCTGCCAAAGCCCCTCTTACCTGTGGGGTTCCGCAAGGCTCGATTCTGGGCCCCATCCTTTTTCTATTGTACATACTGCCCCTAGGTTCAATTCTCACAAAACACAATATCCCCTTCCATTGTTATGCTGATGATGTAGAGATTTATCTGCCTCTCAATCAAAATGCCAACTCACTACAGCAGTTGAAGGACTGCTTAACTGAGATTAAATCCTGGCTGAGCCAAAACTTCCTCACCCTCAATGAGAGCAAGACCAAGGTCATCTTTTTTGGACCCCCAACCAACAGTCTCCCAGGTTGATATTCTGGGCTCCCTCAATAAAAATATGCTCCCCTCTGTCATGAACCTTGGAGTGACCTTCAACAGCGCCTTTAAATTTGATAAGCAGGTTAGCATTGTAGTCAAGACCTGCTTTTTCAAAATACGACTATTGGCTAAGACCAAGTCGTTTTTATCTTTTAAAGACCTAGAAAGGGGTTATTAACGCCTTTGTTACCTCGAGACTGGATTTCTGCAATGCTCTGTATGTGGGTATGGATCAGGCCTCAATTAGACGCCTCCAGCTAGTTCAGAATGCAGCTGCACGTCTTCTCACTGGCCATAAAAAGCGCGACCATATCACCCTAATTCTGGCTTCATTGCACTGGCTTCCAGTTCGTTTCAGAATAGATTTTAAACTCCTTTTATTTGTTTTTAAAGCCCTAAATGGGCTGGCTCCTGCCTATATAGCCGAACTCCTTCATCGCTACACCCCAGGCAGAGTCTTAAGGTCGGCTGATCAGCTGTTTTTGATAGTGCCTAAGACCAGGCTCAAAACCCGAGGGCATCGAGCTTTTGCAGCGGCTGGCCCCAGGCTCTGGAACACTTTGCCCCTCCATGTGAGGTCGGCCCAGACCCTGGGGGTTTTTAAATCAACACTTAAAACTCACTTTTTCTCTCTGGCTTTTGTTTAATTATTTATTTAGTTATTTATTTATTCATTTAGTTCTTTATTTTAATATTTATAACATAACATAGGATTTCATAAAGTATTTTTCAAATAGTTTACACATTATTCAAATATAGGAATAGTAGATAGGATTACTTAAAATATAGTACCTTTATATTTCATCTTTTTTCCATTTAGACCTTTGCGGTTTATTCTTAAAAACCCTTACCCTTACCCACCCCCTCATTTTCCCTCTGCTGGTCTATGGCCTTGTAGAGGGTAACGAGGTACAGAGTCACTTAGATAAGCGGGGGAGTGCATCTGACGAAGAGATAGGTTGTTGTGCTCCCTATCTCTGTTTCTTATCCTATATCTAATAGAACTGCTCGGGTCTTGATAGATTGAGTGGGGAAGTTCATGAGATCTTTCTAGAGGGTTATCAAGAATAACTTTTATCCAATGACCTTTTCCCTCTCTGTCTGTGTCTGTGTATTCTCTTGTTCCGATTAACCCAGCCAAATCTTTTTTCTTGTTTTGTATCTATATCTACGCCGGGAACCAGAGTCGAGGCTGATCCTCTTGCTGTAGTCCTGTGTCTTGGATCCTCTATCCTGAGTTCTGGATTAAGTCGTGGACTTCGGGTCGTGGCTGAACCTGTCTCTGCGGTCCTGCCTTGGGTCTCGTCATGCTGCTTCCCTGATGGCTTCCACAGGATTGTAGCTGACATCCTCGTGGATTCATCTTCTTATTACAGACACATGCATTTCCTAACATTCGGTCTATATGCTGTAAAATGTATTATCTCTTCGATTTACACACGGCATCTATTGCACGTCTGTCCGTCCTGGGAGAGGGATCCCTCCTCTGTTGCTCTCCCTGAGGTTTCTCCCATTTTTTCCCCTTAAACTGTGGGTTTTCTCTGGAAATGTGTCCTTGTACGATGTGAGGGTCTAAGGATAGAGGGTGTCGTTTTTCTCATAACCTTCTAAAGATGTTTTTGATAACCTTCTTAAAGGTGGGGTAGGTAAGTTTCAGAAACCGGCTCGAGTGCACTAAAATTTGAAAGTACACAGCCGAAAAGAATCCGCCCCTTCCTTCATACTTCCTTACAGAGCACCTCCTCCAACACACATGAACGCGCACATGACTTAGGTTGGCTATATAGTTCAGGGGAATTGTAAACCATACAAAACAGATAATTACCTGTCCAAGAGAAAAAGAGCGACCACGGCATCAGATTTCAACTCGGTGTGTATGGGGGTTATTCCCTATCTTTATTCAAGAGCGTGGTATTTACATTTGAGAGCATACTTTATTGATTTCCTTCACTCAAACCCTGTCATCGCACCAAAGACAAACCAAAGAGTAACTGCCCTTACGGGACGCTGTAATAAGTAAAGCGAACGCACCCGCAAGGACACCTGGCCTCCTATTGGTTGAGGGATTTTGACAGGATTGTTGCACAAAAGTTTCGAGCACGCACAGAATAAATCTGAGAGCAGAAAAAATCTGTAAGCAACAACATATCTGAGTGCAAGCGTACAGTTTGAGCAGAAGCAGAGCAAATCTAAGTGCAAGCAGGCACTATTTGAGTGCGAGGACAGGGTTTGAGGGAAATAAATACATAAAGTATGCTCTCAAATTTAAATACCACGCTCTTGAATAAAGATAGGGAATAACCCCCATAGGTGTGTTCCATCAGTAGTCGCCATCGTTGAAAAGCAACTCCGATATTGACTCTGGTTTGAATTCTCCTAGTTTCCACTTTGTTTTTGTTCCTAATTTGCTCCGTTACATTATTTCTTTTGCCACCAGTAGACGATGTTGAACCTAACTCTGCCATGGTGAAAGTGGCCGCCTGTTGCTGGCGAGTCATTGAAGTACTGCTGCAATGCACGCCCAATGACGGCACGCCCAATGAGGGCACGAGATACATTTGTGCGTGCACGAGATGGAAGGCTGACAGACAGGGCGGCAATCCAATCCGTTTAGCCGGCTGTACTTTTTACAGTATTACGGCTTCCACAGATGAATTTTTTTTATGGATTTTTTGTCAAAGCACTTAAGATATTCATTGCTATCGGGATGTTAAGAGCATTCCATGGAATATAACAAAAAGTGTATCTTGAGCCGGTTTCTCAAACTTACCACCTTTAAGTTCTATTTCGTGTATAGCTATGTAAAGGCTATGGCTATTGGGTTATCCCCCTGCGCACCCACGCAGCACTGAAACACTTGTAGTCCACGCCCACCCGCAAGGTGGGCCCCACCCTCGGGCTTCCTTCCGGTATAAATAGGAAGGAGGTCCGGCAATCGGCTCCCTTCTTTCTTCAGCAAACCAGCACAGTTACTGAAGCACAGCAATTGAGAATCATCATGAGCAACAACTGCGTCCGTGATTGTCCCTCATGTGGCTCTGGGTTCATAATGAGTTATGACCAGCAGAGATAAAAGCAGTATGCGAATCCTGCCTGGGGTCAGAGCACGCGTACGCGGCTCTAAACCAGCAGGTAGCATTCACACACTGCGCCCGTCTCCCCTCGGGCGACAGGAAGCGGAGGGCGGACACTCTTGCTGTTGCGGCCGAGGAGGACGATTGGCCCGTATATTGTTCACAAATCTGAAAAAATCTGTGATAGTGAGCACTTCTCCTTTGCCGAGATAATCCATCCCACCTCACTGGTGTGGCATATCAAGATGCTGATTAGACAGCATGATTATTGCACAGGTGTGCCTTAGGCTGGCCACAATAAAAGGCCACTCTAAAATGTTCGGTTTTATCACACAGCACAATGCCACAGATGTCGCAAGTTTTGAGGGAGCGTGCAATCGACATGCTGACAGCAGGAATTTCCACCAGAGCTGTTGCCCGTGAATTGAATGTTCATTTCTCTACCATAAGCCGTCTCCAAAGGCGTTACAGAGAATTTGGCAGTACATCCAACCGGCCTCACAACCGCAGACCACGTGTAACCACACCAGTCCAGGACCTCCACATCCAGCATGTTCACCTCCAAGATCGTCTGAGACCAGCCACTCGGACAGCTGCTGCAACAATCGGTTTGCATAACCAAAGAATTTCTGCACAAACTGTCAGAAACCGTCTCAGGGAAGCTCATCTGCATGCTCGTCGTCCTCATCGGGGTCTCGACCTGACTCCGGTTCGTCTTGAGTGGGCAAATGCTCACATTCGATGGCGTCTGGCACGTTGGAGAGGTGTTCTCTTCACGGATGAATCCCGGTTTTCACTGTTCAGGGCAGATGGCAGACAGCGTGTGTGGTGTCGTGTGGGTGAGCGGTTTTCTGATGTCAATGTTGTGAATCGAGTGGCCCATGGTGGTGGTGGGGTTATGGTATGGGCAGGCGTATGTTATGGACGACGAACACAGGTGCATTTTATTGATGGCATTGTGAATGCACAGAGATACCGTGACGAGATCCTGAGGCCCATTGTTGTGCCATTCATCCACGACCATCACCTCATGTTGCAGCATGATAATGCATGGCCCCATGTTGCAAGGATCTGTACACAATTCCTGGAGGCTGAAAACATCCCAGTTCTTGCATGGCCAGCATACTCACCGGACATGTCACCCATTGAGCATGTTTGGGATGCTCTGGATCGGCTTATACGACAGCGTGTTCCAGTTCCTGCCAATATCCAGCAACTTCACACAGCCATTGAAGAGGAGTGGACCAACATTCCACAGGCCACAATCAACAACCTGATCAACTCTATGCGAAGGAGATGTGTTGCACTGCGTGAGGCAAATGGTGGTCACACCAGATACTGACTGGTTTTCGGACCCCCCCAGACCCCCCCAATAAAGCAAAACTGCACATTATATCTCTCACAGGCTCCGCCCTCTACTGGACTCTATGGGTACTACCTTACCCTGCTAGCATTCTCCCACTGTGACTTCTATAGACGTAGCCGTCCTTGGGCGGGCCTACCTGAATGCGCGCGCATCACACCGTATAAAAGGAGGCCTCGCCTCCTGACTATCATCCTTTTCTCTTATCATATCTCCAGGGAGTCACCACTGCTAGAGACCCGGGCCTGTCCTTCGTGCCCTAGCTGAAATAGCAGGCGCCGATCCCCACCACCTTTGCTTCGAGTGTTTGGGGGACCAGGATATGGCCGAGGCGGTGCCATTCACGTTCGCCATTCCTTCCGGGTCTGGCGTCCATGGAAGTACATCGCCCAGGACTGTACTCTCCCTGGATGATGATCATGGCGGCGGGTGTGTGGGCTACTCACTCATTGCTAGAGATGCCCCAGCCTCACCAGGTCAGAGCGATTATTGGGCCGCAAGGCCGAATAAGTAGCTTGGTCCACGGGCCTTGCCCCAGGCCCGGTTCCCCCGGGTGGCTTCACATGATATAGGGTCGACCCTACTTCATCACAGGCCGCCGCCGCTGCCCGCCGTGTGATGTCCCTAGGATATCACGCCGTTTGGCACTTTCCAAAGAGGACTGTGTTGATCTCCTGGGAGCCCCCGTGTTTACGGAAGGGCTCTTTGGATCGATCTCCTTGCTCACGGGATGAGGAGTAGTCGCAGCGTGGCTGCTTCTTGCCCATCCCCAGAGGAAGAAACACTGTCCTACACTCCCCACCCCTGCTGTATAGGGAGCCAGCAGGTGGGCGTGTGCACGTGAGTGGAATAAACCGAGTGCTGTCAAAGCACTGTGCAGGTTCAAGAGACGCTATTGCCGGCGTGCTGTTGTCAGAAAACACACCTTGCCTGGTATAATAGCTCCGATTAATGCATTTCACCATTGCAATGGGAAATATAGCGTTAATACGTGGGCGCGCGGCCCTCATGAGAGTGGGCGCGCGGCCCTCATGAGAGTGGCCGCGGTGTGTTCAGGGACCCCCGCAGGAGAACGGTGGTTTACGTTTGTAAACTCTAGTTCTGGAGTGAGGTGTGTGTGTGTGGGAAAAATGCATTCAGTAAAGACTATTGCATTTATCCCAGAGTAAGAGTCATTTCTCTCCACAATTCCACTTTTCCCCATAATGTCCGTTTCAAAGAGACGACATTGTGACGGCGCGCGTGGCCCCCCTCCCCCGAGGGCGGGCCAGGGTGCGTTCAAAGACCTCAGTAGAGAGGTGAGACGAAGGGAGAGGTGCCGGCACGGAGATCCCGTGCCCGCGGCGCCCTCCACCTCTTCGGCCCACCCCGTGGAACCCGCGTGCCGGCACTCACGGGGACGGGCTTTCCGTCTTTACGGATCTGACTGGCGGGGGGAGAAAATCTCTCCGCCCTGGACGAGGGGGCGAATCCCGCCTCCTCCCTGTATAATGCACAGATCACTACGTTTTCTAATAAGAATGAGGTTGATCTGTATCCAAATCTAAGTGTCTTTTGTTTCCACAAAGGCTACACTTACACACAATGTTAACCGTACAAATTCCCCATTCGCTGCCCCAGCTGTAGCTCCTGCAAAGGAGGTGGCTAGTGGGCATGCGCAGATGAGAGGGATGAATCGCAGGGAGTGCTATCTAAAGGAGAGCGCTATGCGGGTACAGGGACATTATGGCTAGCGTATTGCTGTCAGAGAACACACTACGCCTAGAGCAAAGACTCCAATGCAGTTTACCGTAGTGGTGAGAACAGCATTAGGGTGGAGCGCGCGCTCACACAAGAGCGTGCAGCGGTGCGTTCAGGGTCCTCAGCAAATAATCGGCCCTTTCTGTGTCAACCCTCCATGGGCAAATCTTCTCTTCGCGGGGAGTTTTTGCGGCGGAACAGGTCACCAGAGAGTATCACAGCTTTATAGCTGCGGCCCCACGGCTGAGGGCTTGTCCATCAACACAATGTTCTGGGGAATGGAAACTCAGCTGTGTGCTAACAAGGTGGAGGGACAGGAGGACCCACTGTACCACATGTCTATACACTGTACCACTGTATCACATGGACCACTGTCTTGTGGGTGTCCCACACCCACCTCTTTTTATGGGCATGCGAGAGGTAAATCTGTCCTCCCAGGAGGAGATGTGTTTCCTCTCAGCAGAGATTCAGGCTCTGGTGCAGAAACAGGCTGTGTCTGTTGTGCACCCTCAGCACAGAGAAAAGGGTCTTTATTCCATGTACTTCCTGGTTCTCAGGAGGACAGGGGAATTCAGACCTATTCTAGATCTCCGCGGCATGAATCGCCACATTTCCTGCAGGAAATTCCGCATGTTAACTATGAAACAGTTAGTGGGGCTTGTGCAGCCAGGCGATTGGTTCACCACCATCGACCTGAAAGACGCATACTTTCATGTAGAAATTGCTCCAGAGCACAGAAAGTGTCTGCGTTTTGCCTTCCAGGGGATAGCCTACGAGTACAACAGGCTGCCGTTCGGCTATTCCCTATCCCCATGCACATTCAGCAAATGTGTGGCCACAGTGCTTAAACCGCTGCGCGCCCACGGCATGAGAGTTCTCTTAGACGACCTCATAGTCATGGCCGGGTCCAGGGAACAGGCAATGCTTTGCACAGCACAATTGATCACACACCTAACCAAATTAGGCTTTGCGATCAATTGAAAAAAGAGCACCCCCATACCTCACCAACATGCGTTGTATTTGGGAGTGGTGCTCGATGCAGGCGCGCTACGCGCCACCCTGTCAGAGAGCAGAAATGCGTCCCTTCTCCGGGCGGTTCACAGGCTGCGACAGGGGGCGACAGTGACAGCTTTAACTGTCATGCAGACTTTGAGTCTCATGGCAGCTGCTCACATTGTGGTCCCGCTGGGGTTACTGCATATGCGCCGCCTGCAGAGGTGGTTCTCCAGCCTGCGTTTGGATCCCAAGAGGCACAAACGGCGGCTGATGACCATCCCCTCCCTCAGTGGAGGGCAACCTCCGGTTTTGGGGGTCCCCGGATCACCTCCGGAGAGGGTCTCCACTGGGACGGATGACCTCCTACATCACAGTGTTCACGGACGCATCCAGAACAGGATGGGGAGGGACCTGCCTGAAGAGGGCTATAGGTGGGCGCTGGGCTCTAACAGAGTCTCGACACAGCAACCTCCTAGAGCTACGGGCGGTAGTGTTAGTCCTCCAGCATTTCATGCCCCTAATTCAAGGGAGACATGTATTGGTCAGGAGCAACAACAGCACCACAGTGGCTTATATCAACAGGCAGGGCGGAGTCCGCTCCGCCGCCTTGTTGGCCACAGCGGAGAGGCTGTGGTTATGGGCTTCAGAGGTGGTGGTATCTCTGAGAGCCCTCCATATCCCGGGACTGGAGAACAGGGGGACCGACCTCATGTCGAGGGGCGGCCCCCTGCCAGGCGAATGGACGCTTCACCCGGAAGAGGTGAAGCAGATCTGGACACAGTTTGGGAGAGCGGAAGTGGATCTGTTCACCAGCCGGCGCAACAACCACTGTGCCCTGAGCGACGACCCGCCCTTGGGGGTGGACACGTTTGCACACGAGCCATGGCCAAGGAAGCTGCTATACGCCTTTCCACCGCTGCGTCACATTGTCCCTCTCCTGGGGACAGTGAGGCGAGAACGTCTGTCAGTCATCCTAGTGGCTCCGGGGCGCCGTGGTACTCAGAGATGACACAGATGAAGGTGGGCCAGCCCTCGGCGGTTCCCCAGTTCTGGGGGGCGATGTCTCAAGAGGCAGGTGCAAGCGGGGCGTTACCCACTCTGGGCCAACCTCTCCAGTGGCTCCTGAGAGGGACAGGCTGAGACTGGGTGGATTGTCTGACAGTGTTATTCAGTCTATCCAGGCAGCTAGAGCTGGATCCACCACAGCCTGTTACAGGCCAAAGTGGCTAGGATTCCAGCGATGGTGTGAGGAGCGGAGAATAGAGCCCCTATCTTGTGAGTTAGGCTCTATTTTTCCTTCTTACAGTTACTGGTGGACAGAGGGCTTGCGCATTACACAGTGTATGCAGCAGCTCGTCCTGCCATGAGGGATTTGGCGGCAGGTTAGCCTTTAGTCAACCACTGATGTCGCGGTTTTTACAGGGGGTCAGGAGGCTGCGCCCAGTAGTGCACGCCTCCACCCCGCAGTGGGACCTGCCCCTAGTACTCGAAGCTCTGGTCTTAGAACCATGTGAGCCTCTGGAGCTCTCCTCCCTAAAAGCACTGTCGTGGAAGACAGCTTTGCTTCTTGCCTTAACGTCAGCCAAAAAAAGTGTTCGAGTTAACCGCTCTGGCGGTGCACCCGAGCTGTTTACTGATTCGGGGTGACCGGAGCGGCGCGACACTCAGACCGAACCCCTCCTTTGTGCCCAAGAGCCTAAGGAGTGCGTTCAGGTCAAGGGTGTTGGAGTCAGAGTGGTTTTAAAACCCACCTCGGCTCCGCGTGTTCGTTTGGTGAGCATCTTGTAAAATCATAAAGGAAGGAATTCAAAGCACCAGATACAGGGTTAAACAATAATCCGTTTTAATGATGAAAGGTAATAATACAAATACACTTCTCAAAGGGGTAGGCCCACCCCCCTGCTCTGGTCCAAATGCCGGGAGAACCTGATCATCTTGACGGCAGGAGAAAAAGAGAACGAACCAAAGGCAGAACAGGCTTACATGCCAAAAACAAAACAGGAGGAGCTGGCGTGTCTTAGCGAATCAGCGCGCGCCAGCCGAGATGATCCGGAAACAAGAGTCCCTTAGTATGAAGCAAAACAACCACATCTGGTGTTCGCTGTCTTATTCTGTTGCTTTCACACACACACATTCTTCAGACTTCCCTCTCTGCTCCCCTCCCCCATCTGGTCTCCTGTCCTGCAAACCGCACCCCACAATGCTTGGAGCAATTTTAGTCCTCACATTTATGAAAGAATAAAACAGAGAAATCAATATAAAACACAAACAAAGTTAGTGTCTGAGCAGAATTCACATATAGCTGCTCAAATAGACACACACTCCTTAGCATTAACAGAAGTTATTTGTTCTTGTCGCTTTAAGGGCTTCTGTGAACTTCCTTTCACCTCGTCAGCGTTTACTGGAATGAATGCATTCATTGACAATTCAGACCGACTATTGTCTTGTTAACTGTGACTCAATTCTCAAGGCCTGCAGGCTGTGTATTATTAACTTAAGAATAATTTAACCATTATATCTGAGGAAAATCCCCCTTTGGCTTCCCCCGCTATTTGCACAGACTATTTATAATTAACAGGGAAACTCAAGGGGCCTCCCTCAATATCTGGAAATTGCAACAAGACTTTCTGCCATTCAAACGTAACACTTCGTATATATCAGGTGATAAAATCTTCAATTACCACATTTCCCCCTTTTTATCTCATTCTCAAGAGATAAACTTACACAAGGCATTTTGAAACATATCTACTATCATTCTTTTCTACTGTGTCTGTCCCCCAATATTGTATGAATCTATCAGAAACTCAGACCCTTTGGGAACAGAACACAACTTTCCATGGCAGTGAAGGAACCATTAGAGGGCAACCTGAGTGCTAGAAAGCAGTCTCCTTGTGTGGTGAATCATCACCCCCCCCCCCCCCCCCCCTCAGAGGAATAGCTGATAGGGAGGGGGAGATGCGGCTTTCCCTTCACTGGTGGAACTGATCAGAGAGAAGTAGACTCCTCTGCTGCCTCGACAAGTCCCCCAGCCCGCTGACAGCCGCTTCCTAGTCGTCTGCTGTAAGGATGTCCTCGAGGTCGTTCTCGTCCAGTCCACTGATGGCTGCTTCCGAGTCGACCTCCTCTGCGAGGGCCACGTCCGTCCTGATGTCGTCCACGGTCCTAGCAGGTGGTTTCCCCGCCGCACACTGGCTCCCGTGGTACGAACTGTCCCCCTTTCCTCCTTGGCGGATGGCATGAGAGATCGGCTGGGTCACTCGGTCGGGGCCGGAGAGCCTGGGGTTGAGCCACTTTGTCCTGATGACCTTCAGCCAGACGAACTCCGCTGTATCAGCCTCCTGGGTCCCCCTTTGGCGCCAGCAACCTGTGTGGAGAAATCTGATACAAATCCCTCAAGCCTGCGCTCAGGGCTCCTCAGCTGTTTGACCCACCACTGCGTATGAATACAGAATTCCAACAAACTGTCATCAAATGTCTTTCTATTATGAATTTAGATGAAATGTATATCCCCATAATGACCTAAACAATAAAGTCTATGGCTTTTACTTCTTTACCAGGCTAGTTACATGATGCTGTCTAAATTAAATGATGTCTCATTACATTACTATGTTTTAGCTTTAACTGTAATATGTTCTTTCTACATTTCAAACCTCAGTTACTTTAATACCTGTTGAAATATTACAAAATGGTTTCATTATCACAGGTCAACTTCTTCAGTATTCCATTCTGGAATTACATCACTCACAGTAGCCCCTTGGCCACTGATTCTGCATCTGTGTTACCTGTTATAACTCAATCAATATTAGAAACATGTCAACCTCCATCAAACAGTATCTTATCCCCAGATATGGAGCAGGTCAATTCTAAAACTGTCAATCAATGGTCAGATTGAACATCCGAGTTGGGGCAGCAGGTTCCTTTCAGTCCCTAAATTAAAAATGTACATTGTGAAGTTTACACTCCCCCTTTTTACACATGAACTCATGTGTAACCAAAATCCTGTATGGGAAGAAAACCTTCAGGTAATAATGGATTATACCAAACATTTTCCCAAATGTACATCCATCATTTCCACAGTAAACACTTCAGTGAAATGAAGTGTTTCTCTCCATCCTTCAGTCCTAAAAGAAACAGAATCTTCATGTTTTAGTTTGAGTTTCACATTCTGCAAACTCCTGTGGGAGTGCACAAGTGCGGTTTTCCAATTCTGTGGAATTGTGTTGAGCCCCAGAATAATGTGTTAGTCCAAAAACATGCTTGATTAGTCATTGTTTTAAATCATGCAGTTGCACTGATCACATGCAGACATACACTCACATTCACACTCACACTGTCAGGTTGTAAAGTCTTGGTCTGGACAGAGTCACCCCAGAGTCAGTCATTGACAGTGCCTTCTCAAGTTACACTGTCGGTCAGGGTCAAAGGTCAGTTGGTCTCAGTCTTTTTGGCCATGTGTCGTGCTCTGCAGAGACTTCGATATTTCAGCACAGGCCAGTATCCTTTGTCGACAAAAATCTGTCATATATGGAGCGCCATCATCAATCAATTCACGATTACAACTATAATGTTCAAGATATCTCTAACTTTTCATCGGAACAGCTGTTCCCCACATTCCCTGAAAAGTGTTAGCCAAAAAATGTCACTTCCTTATTGTACTACTACTGTAGTTCATTAACACATAATCTATATTAACATGTCTAATAGATCTAATTCAGAAACTTGTGCATATAATTATTATCTTGAGTCAAACCATTACTAGGACCTGTGTAGCTTTTCATAGGTCATTATACGCATTTATCTTCAATTCTGGTCTACTTAAAAAACAATGTTAAACTCTTTAGCAGTGTGTGGAACCCCGGGTGTCCGAACACGCAACAATTACTCCCTACTTTATCCTATGGTAATAACTATGGCACAATGGTGAAATCAATACTTTATAGATTGGAATACTATATTTGGCTTGATTAATTCATGGGTAATACAACTTCTTATCTTAACTTATTTATCAAGTCAATTCAAGTTCTTTAAATGTGCGCTTATAATAAGTGTGTTCATGTGTAAACTCACTCATTCCCGTTGATTCCCTTCCCCTCTCCTCTGGTTTATCTCAAGCCGCGACCCTGGCCACCTCACATTCTCGACCAACTCCTCTGATTCGGACTCCTCCCCCTTTATCCATCAGCTGTTGTAACTCTTTGAGGCAGCCATCTGCCCAGCTACATCTGCAGCCCCCATCATGCCACTGTTCTTGCACTGCTTTGCATTTCATCTCCTCCTTCACAGTCTCTCTGCTGCTTTATGGAGGGCGGATTCTGCTCTCATGTCCCACACTTTGCTCTTGTGCCAAATCTTGTCGCTCAGCTTGGAACTTCATGCCCTGCCTGAGGGACTGATGAGAGTAGAGCTCTGCCTGTCAGCAAGCTGTTTGGTTCTGGCTGCCACAGGTGGAGATAGTTCTGGATGCAGTTCTTATTGTTGTTGTTGGGTCAGCTCTGGTTCTCTGTCTGGTCTATTGAGAAGGAGCAGTCTCCTGGTTGGGATAGGCCTTCGCTTGCTCAGGCGGATCGGGGTCTTAGCCGTCTGACAGGCAGAGAGAGAGAGTCCAGGTCTCGGGACGCATTACCTATAGAAATTCTAGCACACTGAGGTTAAATAAATCCAACCCTTTCCACTCTGTCTCTTTCTAATCATACTATCTGTCTTAGTAGTTAACTGCCATCTAAACAACACAATTAATGTCTACTAATCATATTACAAAAACTCCCTCTAATAATCGTTTCATCCATTGTGACATATTTACCCAAACTAAGTTTTTCAACACCCACATGTTTCCAGCATCGCATATTCCACACACTATGAAAGAACCCCTCCGCATTCAAAAATCCCACTGCTATCTAGCAACAATTGTAAAGTTGCAGAGCACACTAATCAGATCACAGTAATGTAATTTGACCCAAGTGTAGGCCTATGTCGTTCCTAAAAATGTTAGCAAACACCAACTACAACATTTATAGATAAATTGATTTAGCAAAATGAAATCTTATGTAATTCAAAATGTGACAAAAGAACAATGATTTGTCTTACACAAGATTGTGGTCTAACACAATGACTCTTGACCTCATGGGGTCAAATACATTGGATGCTGATCATCCTTAACATGTGGCCTGAAGAACAAAAGGACCTCTTAATCATTAACACAATGGACTCTCAGAGATGAGATCTAGCCATGAGGTGGCTGACTTTAAAATGAACTGTGACAAATAAACCACAAGTGTGTGGGTACATTTATAGTTTAGAAATATAACACAAAACAACACTACATTAAAACAATAACCACTCAAATGAGCCTTGGTGAAAAGCATGAAAAACAAAACAACTTAAGGCGAGACACGGCAGGCAAAAACATCGTTTTTCAAGTACTGGTCAATTTTGAGATTTTGTGCTATTTTGATTCTATAACATGTTTTCTTTCAGGCTTTTGGAAGGAAAACGTACAAAATACACATTTAAGTGTTTATTTTACTGTAGTTTGTCTATTTGCGTCTGTAGATTTCTCCTAAATTCACCAAAAGTTAGCATTCTAACGTAACATAAAGTACCGCGGCCGCTGTGTGCACCATGTCAACAGAGATATCGCTGGAAAGCTGTGTCTCTCCTGCACAATCTCATCGGATCCAAATATGGTCATTTCCTTTGTATCAGCAACCAATCGTGAAAGCACAAAGGGGTCTTAAACCAAGAAACGAAATCTCATTGGCTGGTGTCAATTTCTGACAACGTGATTCGTTCAGATGCGTCACGTGGTGTGCTAAAACACTTCCTGGTTAGCTTTCCGCTCGAAATTGAAATCTCAAAATGGCAAAAGAACGGCGAAAAAAACGTTCACAGAGAAGACGACAACAATTGTCACTTGCACGAAGCAAGGTTATACAAAAAACAAATGACCCCGAACATGAAATACCTTCACGAAGTGCGTCGATGTGCAAGCTATCATCCAAAGAACAGGAGGGTTTAGCTAGCGCCTCACTGCAATCTTTAAAGGTCGTTTTCTCAAAATGAGTTTTTTCTCCTACTCTGAGTTCGAAATGTCAACTTCAGTAGCACGTAGAGACACCAAACCTTCCAGTTATATTCCTATCAATATTATGAAGGCTTTTACAGAAGGGTTTGTTCATATATCATTCATAGCCTGAATTATACAACATGTTATACCTAAAAACATGGCGAAAATGGATATTTTAGGGCTGTTGACAGTATTTTCTGATTTATGGAGTGATAAAGAGAGATATCCAAAATCCCTTCTGTAAAAGCCTTAGATACTAATATGACTACAAAATTAAACAAGAATTTTGAACCTGGCTTTATCTAAAGTTCAGATTTCGATTCCTGAAATGTGTTAAAATATGTGCATATTTAATGAGATAATGGATAATTTGCATATTTAAACATGCTATTTCAGAAAACTTGTAATACAAAAGACAATTGCCTTATTGTAAGTAATTAACTGGAGAAATTTCTAGCTGATACCTTTAAGTTAAAAAAATTACCCTATTCACCTGGGGTGTCTCGGCCTTAACCTCTTAAGCCTGAGGGTCCCCCCAGTGGACCCCCCCCACAGTTTTTTTACGAGACTATGTCTCAGGGCTTCTTAACATTTATGAAACTATTAATGTTCCATACCCTTTTAACGCTAAGAAACTCCGCTAACTGACAATGTGAACCATTTTTAGCTAAAAGAAACACAAGAGTAATACCAAGCCTTTGAATTAGCATGGAGCGAAAAAATGCTAACGGATTTTGCACAGCACTCACGGTAGAAATGCCCTTATTACTTATCGTAACTGCACAAACAAGATATACGATTTAAAGCTGAGACTCCACAGATTCCAGACATATAATATCATCACTGTAGGACCCCAAATTGCGGAGCTATCAGCCAGAAAAGAGAAAGTAAACAACATCCGGTTTAAAAAATATTACAATAATTTCGTCTTACCTTTTTTGATTTGTGATCAAAAGTTGTGTTCACCGGAATAAAAACGCCGCTCAAGGTTAATCCAATGTCTTTGTGTCACGTAGAAATTTTGACTGATAATCCTTCATCATATTTATGGCAATATACTGGGTATAACATTTTGCCGTCCAGGCGTGCACTTTCAGATATGCTTTGTTCGCTTCTCTATTACGTCCGCTATGGTAATTTTTACGTGGATTTGGGAACTGCCCATCGATTCTATTGGTTCTGATGGTTAAGAAAAAGGTGTAAATCACACGAATCGACCAATGGGTTCCAGAGATATGGTCCTGCGTAAAGTATAAAGAATGCCAGCCAGTTTAAGTACATTACGCAGCCGACTTCATTTATTGTTTACTACGTAACAGCAGGCATTACAGCAGGACCCAGAGCGCACGGTATCTTTCAGTGTTGAGGTGGGCACCGTTAGATTCTGTGTCTTTACGATCAAAAACGATGTGTTGGATGTGCAGCTAGGATAAGTAATAAGGGAGCTAGGATAAGTAATAAGGGAGCTAGGAGTGATTTTCGGTGCAGTAATAGGTTAGCATTTTTCGCTCGGGGCTAATTCAGATGCTCACTGTTAGCATTATGGTTTTTTTGAAAAAATAAATGAAAAAGATCAGTTAAATGAGTTTTTCCCCGTTATATGGATATAAAATATTCATAGTTTATTAAATAGTAAGGTTCCTTAGACGTTGTTTCCTGCAAATGACGCGATTTCGGTCCGTGGGGCCTATAAGTGCTATATAAATAAACTTGCCTTGCCTTGCCTAAGAGGATAACAGAGTATGTTCTTATATTTTATTTTTATTTATTTTCACAACAGTTGTATTTGGATGGAATGAATACCTATAGTGAAAATTCAAAGTAATAAAATGATTTTTACAGTGAAAAAGTTCAAATGGAACTGATTGTTCCCAAATTACCCAGAGGTGAGTCCGCCTGGACTTTATTTTTCTAAACCTCTCTAAAAAGGTCAAATTTAACTTGTTTTGCATCAATCTTGATACAGGGTATTTATTATATGTTATAGTTTGGATTACTAATGCTTTTAGTCTACTAACCCATCATTCAAGGGTGGTTTTTACTATAAGTAATGTTTTTTTTTAGGCGGACATTAGAATTTACATGTTTTTACTATGTTCCATCTGAATTTACTTTAAAATAAAAACATCTATATTGATTCTGACACTTCTACATCCAACTCACAGATGTAACCTTGCTTTGAGAGAAAAGATTATTAATTTACCCCTTTTAGAAGTGAAGATATAGTCTTTGTTGTGTTAGTGGCATTTTCGAGCCTGAAACCTGAAAAACAGGCTCAGGGCTTAAGAGGTTAATCTACTCTCCTTGTTCGTGTACATCTTTACTCCAACTATTTCACCATCTAGTATGCCAACTTGCTGGCCAACTAGCTTAGCAGTATAGCACTGGCCCCATGTGACTGGGGGAAGGGGAACAGTCAACACATGCGGATAAAAACCACACTGCTTGGAGACTGAGTTCAATAAAAATCAAACCATACGCCTTGTAGTCTGGTTTCAATAAAAAATGTAACCAGCCAAAGCCAGTTCATAACACTTAGAGCTGAACTTCACTGTTGTATGATCAATACAACTCCTAAATAACATTACAATATATATTTCTTACAGTGAGTTTGTTATCTAATGTTTAACAAATTGTCCTCTTTTTATGTCTAATCTAGGTGGAATAATCCACTATTATATTTAATTTGAATCAAACCTTAACCTCAATGTACTTCATATACTCAGCAAACCTCTTTTTACTTTCCCTCAACGTTACTGTATGCAACTAAGTTCCTCTGAAATATAATTAAGTACAATTCTCAGTTAATGACAAATACCACAAAATTCACAATGCAATGCAATAGTAACAATCAGTTCTCAAAACTTCTCATAAAAACCACAATGTGACGTAACTGTATCCCTCAAAAACTATGCTAAAAACAACAAATTAGTTTCTTATTTATTTCAATATCTACCACCTCAAATCACACATTGATCTATTACTTTTCAATGTTATTCCCTCCAACTTCAGATCACTCGTTGATCTTTCACTCCTTGCTTTAAATTAAAAAAAAGGGGGGGGGGGGGGGTACTCTCACAGACACCCCGGCTGGAGCAGGCATTCCAGGGGAAGGGGGGCTTTCTTGAAACAAGAATGACTTCGTATTTTTTTTATCTGACTAAGGCTTTTCTATGTTCAATAATATATTCTATTCATTCACAAGCACATAAATATATCCTCCACGCTGTCTGTTCAGCTTTTAAGATGCGATATTTCTTTCAACAGAATGGGCGTTAAACTCAACAGAACAAGACAGTGAGAAATCCGTTAATTTCAATGGCTTTTGAAGTTCGCGTTTCTGCTCTTGGATTTTTTACATATAATTTCACCTCCAACTTCTATAAGCCTTGGATTTGTTATTCAGATTGGTCACGGATGGAGACTCGATACAACCATTTGACCCCCCCAGGAAGTACAGCCTGTGAGAACTCAATATCTCCACTATATCCTTCCAGCCGCCAGAGACTCAATACCTGACGCTGAAACTACTTCGCTGCTTCACTTGTAGCTAACGTGTTTAGCCGTATGATTCTGAAAAATCTACGAAGCTTTTAACCGTTGCTTTATTTATCTTATAACTTACCTACCTATGCTAAAATATGTATTGCATTATACCGTAAAACCAAAACACTGTGAATGTCCTTGACAACTTCTAAAATGTTGTTTAGTACAGCCAATCACAGATTTTTTATATAAAACAGGCATCTGTTTTACCTCTTTCGTTGTCAGAGCCCTGTTGTCAGTTGCGGACACCTGGACCCAATGCGGTCGCTGTTGCTCCTTCCTTCGAAACCCCACTCCCAAACGTCGGAGGTCGCCACTTGTGGTCACATCACTCAGAGTGGTTTTAAAACCCACCTCGGCTCCGCGTGTTCGTTTGGTGAGCATCTTGTAAAATCATAAAGGAAGGAATTCAAAGCACCAGATACATGGTTAAAAAATAATCCGTTTTAATGATGAAAGGTAATAATACAAATACACTTCTCAAAGGGGTAGGCCCACCCCCCTGCTCTGGTCCAAATGCCGGGAGAACCTTATCATCTTGACGGCAGGAGAAAAAGAGAACGAACCAAAGGCAGAACAGGCTTACATGCCAAAAACAAAACAGGAGGAGCTGGCGTGTCTTAGCGAATCAGCGCGCGCTAGCCGAGATGATCCGGAAACAAGAGTCCCTTTGTTTGAAGCAAAACAACCACATCTGGTGTTCGCTGTCTCATTCTGTTGCTTTCACACACACACATTCTTCAGACTTCCCTCTCTGCTCCCCTCCCCCATCTGGTCTCCTGTCCTGCAAACCGCACCCCACAATGCTTGGAGCAATTTTAGTCCTCACATTTATGAAAGAATAAAACAGAGAAATCAATATAAAACACAAACACAGGTATTGTCTGAGCAGAATTCACATATAGCTGCTCAAGTAGACACACACTCCTTAGCATTAACAGAAGTTAATTGTTGTTTACTGGAATGAATGCATTCATTGACAATTCAGACCGACTATTGTCTTGTTAACTGTGTGACTCAATTATCAAGGCCTGCAGGCTGTGCATTATTAACTTAAGAATAATTTAACCATTATATCTGAGGAAAATCCCCCTTTGGCTTCCCCCGCTATTTGCACAGACTATTTATAATTAACAGGGAAACTCAAGGGGCCTCCCTCAATATCTGGAAATTGCAACAAGACTTTCTGCCATTCAAACGTAACACTTCTTATATATCAGGTGATAAAATCTTCAATTACCACAAGGGCTATTCAGTTAGGGGGTTTTAGTCTTCCCTCCCAGGGTGGGAACAGGGAAGCTAATCTGCACCTCCACTGCCCGGTGCGTGCGCTAGCATGTTATGTGGAGCGCACGGCTGCCCTTAGACGCACCGAACAGCTGTTCGTATGCTTCGGGGGCGGGGTGATCGGGAAAGTTCTGTCCAAGAAACGCCTAGCAGGCTGGCTCTGCGAGTGCATTGCACATGCCTACGGACAGGCAGGGAGAGCCTGCCCCACGGGGGCTTGTGCGCACTCCACACGGGCTGTGGCTGTGTCGACAGCCTTTTTCAACGGTGTGAGTGTGGAGGATATATGCACAGCGGCGTCTTGGTCGACGCCAGGCCCCTTCATAAGGTTTTATCTCTTGGACATGTCTGGCTCTTTCTCCTCGTCTGTGCTTGCTGGGGCAACACAGGATTTGTAGGGGGGGGGTTGCAGATTATCATCTGATATTTGGGAAGTGTGTTACATTTGAAATGGCAGAAAGTCTTGTTGCAAATTCCAGATATTAAAAGAGGCCCCTTGAGTTTCTCTGGAAATTATCAATCGTAGCAGTTAAGTGAATACTGTTTAAACAATACCTGTGTTTGTGTTTTGTATTGGTTTCTTTGTTTTATCCTTTCATAAATGTGAGGACTAAAACTTGCTCAAACATTCTGGGGTGCTTGGAGTGAACAGGTTTTATTGCTCTGTGGGGGAGGTATAGATGGCAGGGTGAGAGTTGGATGAGAGTTCCTTCTGCTTAAGATCTCCAGTATGTCATGTTTCAGGGAAGTCAACATATCTTGAATAGTATATGTGTGTGTTTGATTACTTTGTATTCATATGAGAGTATTAATATGTATTATCTTTGTGAACAAAGGGATACAGCTCAGGCCTCTGGAATGTGCAGGAAAGTGTGTGTGTGAAAGTCTATGCAGGAAAGTGAGATAACGGACGCCAGATACATTTTATTACCATCTCAGAGACACTTGTTTATTATCCTGGCTGGCTCGCGCTGATTCGCGAAGAAAAGTCATCTTTTACATCTTCCAATGAGATAGACTGACTCGGCTCCTCCAGTGATTTTTGGGTATAAAAGTTGGGTTTGAATTTAGTTCATTCTCTTTTTCCTCCTGCCGTCAAGATGAAAGGTTCTCCCGGCATTTGGACCAGAGCAGGGGGTGGGCCTACCCCTTTGGAGAAGTGTATTTGTATTCTTACCGTTTATCATTAAAGCAGATTCTTGTTTAACCCCTATCCTGGTTGTTTTGGGTTTCCCTTCTTTTAAAGCAAACTCATATATGATCGGCGCGGAGCAGAGATATCTGCCACAACAGGTTGTGGGTCAGTTGGCATCTGACCCCCTCCCCGGACGTGATGCCCTCTGAGGGTCCCGGGATGGGCGAGGGGCGCGCTGGGCCCTTACAGGGAGGGGGGTAGCCCTCCACACTTTAGTCCACACACACTCTGCACGGGGTCGGTGTAAAGTATTAGCTTCTTTAAAAAAAAATGTTTTTCGGATTTCATATCGCATTAACACCATATCCCTACATGCTTTGTGGCTAAAACATCCAATCAGCAAGCTTAAACCATAGCTGAGGATCTTGGGTAATCCAGTTCAGTGGCTGTGTATCGCAATGATGCTCGAAATGTCCCTTATAGGCCTACCTCTGTTTCCGGTTATTTTTATTTTGAAGTTCCTGACGGACGCCAAAAAAGCCAGAGATTATGGAATTAAACAAATAAACAAAAACAAGGATAATTGTGTGTTATTGGTGAGGAAATAACAGTGTGTTATTTAGAAAATAATAACAAATTAGAAGGAAAAAAAGATTTAAAAAAATACAGATTTCAGTATCCTGAGGCTCTGAGCCCCATTTATTTTCCTCACAGACGACAAAAAAAGTCCGACATTATACGATTTAAAATAAAAACAATAATCGTGGCTTGATATTGAGTAAGAACATGTTTTTATGAACCACACAGCTTCCGGTCTTCCAAAACCCGAATGGACAAAAATACGTGCTATCAGGCACGAAGCATACTACCAATAGAAATACATTGCTTTTAAAATCGTTCTGTGTGACACGAAAAAAAGGGGGAAATCGTGTTGGTGAACACGAATCAATAGATTAAATTTCGTGACTATAACACGAAATGCCGTGAGACTGGGTTGGATGCGTGGATAAGTCCCAGAAGAAGCCGTCAGGTATTCTTTTTAATGGACAAGCGCACCACCACGCTTTCCCCGTCGTCTAAAGCGCTTTCAGTGAGGCAGGATGCAGGGCAACCGGCGCAGGTAGGTGGGAATATCCGACAGTAGAGGGGGGGGAGACGATTTACGGTTGCCAGATAAAGGTTTGGGCAGCAGTATAAACTCCAGTGAGGGTCTGAGGTGGAGGAGAGCTATCATAGATGAGCAGAGACATTTTGACATACATAGAACAAAAACAGGATGGCTAAAGGCAGAGAGCTGAGGGAGCGGCATGCCGACACAGGCGCCATTTTGCACCAGCCATCCGTGTATGTAATGAAGATCATAGTGTGGGTTGAATCTGTAACCCACTGGATAAACCAAGGTTACAAGGTTCTTGTATTTTGTTTGTTAATAATTATTTATTATTTATCTAGTTATTTTATAGTATATTTTAGTTCAATGGTCAACTTTTAAGAACTAAACTCATTGATTGCTGTTGGACAAAAATCCGCCAAGTCCCGCCTCCTCACTCAGGTTAGGGAGAGCACGTTGAAGACGTGTGTGTGAGGGAGCAGCGTCAAGCTGGAAGAACAGAGACACGTGTGAGCATTATATGCACAAAACAGCGCAAATTAATAGTTTTACCGGGACGGCGGTGGACCAATCTCTGGGGCTGTTGTTGGAGGTTGGAGCTGCTTTGGAAAGCGGGAGTTTTGATTGCTATTTTGTTTTCCTCGGTGAGTGAAGCAACACGCTACATGCTACATGCTACATGCTAGTTGCTGCCTGCATGCTGCGGCATCGTGGTGTGTTAGCCACTAAAGCAAACAGATATTGTTCTAAACTGTATTAAAGTAAACAGGTATTATCTTGAACTGTATTGAAGTGAACATGTATTATTTGGGACTGTTTTAAAGTAATCCTATATATATAACCCTTCTCACATACACTCACTGACCCAGATATCAGCACACACACACACATACACTTTCCCCCCCACCAGCACATGCACATGTTCTTATTCAAGGTTCTTCCTGGGGCCAGTATAATCTCAAGCACCAAGATATCTGTGTACAATGTTTGATTGTTTTGGGAAAGAATAGTTTGTGTGAAATCTTCCCTGGGAAAGTAAAGGAGTGAAGTTAGGTGGAAGATAAAAAGTGATTCTGACCTTGACTAGTTCCGAGGCTCTCACGCTTCACTTAGGAGTAAAATGGGATGGAAGAGCCGACCCACATCTCCGCCCCAAAAATGTCCATATATACTGTTGTTTATTCATGCAAAATGCCCCCCTTGTTTCTGACTGGCTGGTCCCGATACCTGTATCGCACAGCAGTAGAGCTGGGAGTCCAGAGTACACTGTAATTTGTATTGGTGTTTTTTACTATTAAAATCAGATTATTGTTATAACTTTTATGCCGGTGTTTTGAACTCCTTCTCTTATTAATCTGATCAGGCTCATCTAACGAACGGCGCGGAGCAGAGGTGGGCTTTAAGCCACCACTACTGTGCTTGTTCCAACACCACCTAGCTCTTTTGAGAGTTCAGTTACATTTAGCAAAGAGTTATGGTTGATAGAGTTACAGTAGCTATATATTGTGTATTACTATACAGTGCTAACAAGCACTAGACATTTATTTCGTTTACTACAATGTTTTGAGCAATAATGTTTAAACTGTAAATGCTTATCTTGATCTACATTTCATGATTTCATGGTTATTGAAGTCAGTGTGTTTTTAGTAGTGCATTTAGAATGAATCTTTCATTTACAATGCAACAGTTTTCCATATTATGGTATCTAAATGTGTTGTATATTTGCATTGATAATTTAGCACTGCACAGTTATGATATTTGATGCACATGTGTTGAAGATACATTTACAATGTTTTAAGCCGTGTTATATTACACAGGCTGGGTTTTTATGATACCCTTGGATAAAGAGATTCCGGATTTCCTGGATTCTGGATTGTGGACTCTGGATTTTCTCCCTGACGAGGGGGATGGCGAGCTACCATTGATAACCTGAACACCTCATCTTTCCGCTACCAGTGGTAGGATTTTGAGAAGAACTTACAGGAACTGAACAAAGGACAATTTTCTTTTGGGGGTTTATTTTTATTTTTATTTGGGGTGCACCCAAGTGTCAAGCGCTTTAAAACAGTTGGAATTATTAGGAAGAATGTTGTTTATTCCTGTGCCAATATATATGATTTTATCTTTATAAAATCTCAGTATTCACTTCATGCACTCTGGTGTTCGACTTCATGTATTACCCATCCTTTAAGAACCAGGAATACTGGTCCAGTTTTCACACACCTGACACTCTGGTTACAAATCAATTTTCATAACCACTGTCTTTTAAGGCAAGGCAAGGCAATTTTATTTATATAGCACTTTTCAGCACGTGGCGATTGAAAGTGCTCTACAGATTAAAAGCAAAGGACATTTAAGAACAAATACAGCATAAATACATTATTAAAAAGGCATTTAAAAACAGGCATAATAAGCAAAGGTAATGAAATAAATTAAATAAATAAACACAGCAGGTACAGAATACATGACTAAAAGACATACTGTAGTGTGAGTATGGGCAGCTCAATTAAATTAAAAGCAGCGGCAAATAGATGCGTTTTTAGTCTGGATTTGAAAATCGAAAGTGTTTCGGCGGACGTGCATGATTTAGGCAGTTTGTTCCAGATTGTTGGGGCATAATAACTAAAAGCTGCTTTTCCATGTTTCGTGGTTATTCTCGGAACAGAGAGCAGACCCGACACAGAAGACCTGAGACTCCTCGATGCTTCATAGTGATGGAGGAGGTCGTCTATATACCTCGGTCCTAAGCCATTTAGTGATTTAAAAACTTGCAGTAGTAATTTAAAATCAATTCTTTGGCAGACTGGAAGCCAGTGTAATGATCTCAGAACCGGAGTGATGTGATCCACTTTTCTAGTGTCAGTGAGTACTCGAGCAGCAGCGTTCTGAAATAACTGATTTAAATGTGGAAACTGGGCTTATTCATCAGAATTTTGTATGGCTTGACTTGACCTGAGCAATGACTTGATTTGCTTGACTCTCACCACAGTGACTAGAGACTTGCAGGTCAAGACTTGAGACTTGCTCGAGACTTGCTCATGACTTGCGCATGTAGGACTTACTCCCACCTCTGCTAGACACCTTAAACAGACAGTTCTTACGCATTATCCTACCTTTATTTTTTAAACTTACAGCTGTGAGGACTTGTTTGGCTTCCAATAATGTGTTGATGTTGTGGGAAAAAACGTTTCACACATATTCAACAAAGAATATAGGCCTTTACATTAGTCAAACACATCAAAACAAAAGAGGTAAACAGATAATAAATAAATTAAAAACAACTAAGATCGTCTTTTTTTCTTCACTTTGTGTCGGCTAATACAACCTAACGGTTAAAACTGTGCCTCAACGGCGTCTCTCGCTCATATCTGTGTCTCTTAAGAGGCGCCGTGGGAAATGTAGTCTATTATACTCTCGACTACAGAGGTCATGATGAGTAAAAAATATTTGGCCTTTTTTACACATTGAAAAGAATGGCCCTAACTATAGGTTACTAACGTAACCCCAGTTCTCAGAGTAACATGAAGTGAGATGTCTCACTATGGGATGCGCCTCAACGCGTATGCATCAGAAGCATCAATCTCATTACGCCAATCCTGATTGGCTGGTGATCTTGACGACTACGTCAGGGAATCCACCCACCCTTTAAGTAGCTTGCGCTACGTCGCAGCGTCATTCAAAAATAAGCACCTCTTCTCGCTTCGCCTCAGCAAGAAGGGCCGTCTGGTGAGACATCTCACTTCATGTTACTCTGAGAACTGGGGTTACGTTAGTAACCTATGGTTCTCATTCATAACACTCCGTTCGATGTCTCACTATGGGATATTGAGACTCCCGTATTGCTAGACATGCTTATCTCGAAATCACCAAAACAAAACAGTACTTAACAGGTAGAACCCTGTCCCAACACGGGGCCCAGCACTGCACGGGCCACACTTGGAGCAGAGACATCTAGTCTGTAAAAGCGGACAAAAGTGAGTGGTGAAGACCAGCTCGCTGCTGCACAAATGTCCAGGATGGAAACACCCTTGAACAAAGCCCAGGATGTAGCCAGTCCATGAGTAGAATGAGCACGCAGGCCCGTTGGTGCCTGCAAACCCTGACTCGTATAAGCCAGAGCTATCGCTTCCACAATCCAGTGGGAGAGCCGTTGCCTGGTAACGGGCTTGCCCTTATGAGGGTTAGCCCAGGATACAAAGAGTTGGTCATTGCATCGAAACTCTTTTGACCTGTCCATATAGGTGCGCAAAGCACGAACTGGGCACAGCAAATTTGGCCGCTGTTCCTCAGAGGAACATAGCGGTGAAGGAAATGCCTCAAGGTCAATGGGGGTGCATGAGCCAAACACCTTGGGCACAAGGGCAGGGTTGGGCTTCAGCAACACTCTCGTTTGCCCCGGGGCAAACTGAGTGCATGAAGGATGTACAGAGAGCGCGTGAATGTCACTGACTCGCTTGGCAGATGCCAGAGCCAGTAACAACACTGTCTTTAGTGACCGGTGTTTTATGTCAGCTTCTTCCAGGGGTTCAAATGGAGGTCAAGTGAGCCCATCTAAAACCACTGCCAAGTCCCATAAGGGCACCAGTGACCTGGAAACAGGGAGGAGCCTGCGAGCCCCTTTCATAAAACGGCAGACCAAGGGATGTTGGCTAGCCGTCTTTCCCTCAAAGCCCACATGGCATGCGGCAATAGCAGCCAGGTACACTTTAATCGTAGAGAAAGCTCTGTGTTTATCAATCAGGTCCTGTAGAAATGATAGAATCACACCGACAGGAC
Source organism: Pogonophryne albipinna (assembly GCA_028583405.1). Taxonomy (NCBI): domain Eukaryota; kingdom Metazoa; phylum Chordata; class Actinopteri; order Perciformes; family Artedidraconidae; genus Pogonophryne; species Pogonophryne albipinna. The sequence goes on from CM053256.1 coordinate 30,833,543, forward strand.
ATTGAAAAGAGATGTGTCCCTTTTGAAGGCACCACTCCTCAAACACCCTCCACTTACAGTCATAGAGAGACCTGGTGGAGGAAGCCCTTGCACTCTGAATAGTGTTTATCACCTTCTGAGGAAGCCCCACTGTACTCAAATTATACCACTCACGTGCCAGGCCCATAGTGCCAGGCGCTCTGGGTGTGGGTGAAAAATCGTCCCCCCCGCCTGAGACAGTATGTCCCTGCGTAGTGGGAGCTGCCACGGCTGCCCGCACAGCAGCTGATATATTTCCGCCAGCCAGTACATTGCAGGCCAGTGCGGAGCTATCAGGATAAGTGTGTGGCGTTGTTCTCTCACTCTGGCCAGAGTTGGGGGTATTAGAGCCAGGGGTGGGAACGCGTACAGAAGGACCGGAGGCCAAACGTGTGCGAGCGCGTCCACGCCTAACGGTGCGTTTAGATCGCGCATTGAAAAGAACAGCTGACATTGAGCATTTTCTTTTAACGCGAACAGATCTACCGCGGCCCAGCCGTAACGCACCCACAACTGACTCACAATTGTTGGATGTAGAGTCCAGTCTGCATATAGTGGTGCACCTCTGGACAGCAGTTCTGCCCCGAGGTTCATCACTCCTGGTACGTGCGTCGCTCTCAGAGAGAGGAGACGTCCGCAGCTCCATAAGATCAGTTTGCGTGCCAGCATGTGTAACTGGAGAGAACGCAAACCCCCTTGGCGGTTTATATACGATATTGTGGTCGTGTTGTCTGTCCTCACGAGGACATGATGTCGCACTGATTCTGTTTGGAGGGTATTATGGATATGGCTTTCTTTTCTAGTAGCGAGAGAATCTCCTGCTCTAGAATATGAGCCGACTCTCCCCGGGCTTGTGAATGCACAATGCCCGAGAAGTGAGGGGGGGTGCTTGTGAGCACCTTCCACCTTTCGCTTCTCAGAGCGAGTGGAGATGTGATCACTTCCCTGTTGTCTGCTCTCTGTGTCTTTATTTGTTGTGTTATGGGACCCTCTAGTGTCTGAACACGGTGGTATCCCAGGCTGACAACCTCGGTCGACACTGCGCATGCGCGCGGCGATGATGCGTTCACAGACTCGGTTACCGTCCGCATTCTGAGAGAGGCAACAGCCACTCTCAGAAGCGGAGCAGTTACCTGACTGTTTATAGTTTTTATTGTTTTTCTTTTCATTATTTTTGACTGCGTCCTTGGCTTTAAGCCTGGAAACGACAGTGGAAAATGTTTTATTAGAAAACAAGGACATGTGTTTGTGTGACTTGAACGAGCAGCAGAACCTGCTGTCTTTGACGTGAAGTCTATCTCCCTCATGGCGCGAACTTGAGGATGACGTTCTGACATCACTCGAAGCGGCGGGAAGATGGGGGCGTGGTTGCACCCCGGAAACACATGAGCATTGAACACGTGTGGAACACGTTCTGGGGCTGGAAAACAGGGAACTTCCAGCTCTTTCACCGAGGAGAGGAGGGAAGGCTGTCAGGCTGCTCTCTTCTTTTTCCTCACCTGATGGCCGAAGGTCTGGGCCGGCTGTGCCTGTGCGGCTGCTGCCGGAACCGGGGACTTTCTTGGCCAGCTCGTCCTCGTCCTCGCCTCGTGTCTGGGCGGGAGACCCGGGGCGGGCTGTGGCTTTTGTCGTTTCGAGATCTTGAAATGGGAAGGACGTGAGGCAGCCTGAGTGAAGGTCTGTCGCGGGGCCGTTGGAGGCGGCGGCGGGACCTTTCGGGGAAGACAAAGCTGGAGAGCCTCATCCTCCTTCTTTTTGGCCTCACACCGCTGCTGCATTGAAGCCAGAGCGGTGCCAAATATGCCCTCGGGGACAATTGGCATGTCCAAGACGTCCTCTTTTTTTTTTTAAGCCACCTGGCTCTCTCCTGCACCACCATCATCCCCAGCGATTTGCCCGTGGCTTGGACTGCACAGTGTTGCACACGGAGGCAAATGTCCGTGATCGCTGTGATTTCGTCCCACAAGGCAGGCTCAGGTTTGTTCGTCATGTCCTCACAGAGCTCCGCCTGTTAAGCGGTCAGCATTGACGAGACATTGAGCGCCCTGACGGTCAAAGCTGCCGCTTTGTAAGCCCGTTCGGTCATTGCTGACTGGAAACGGTCTGCTTTTGTCGGCAGCGTGGGGTTCCTGCTAGGTGCCGAAGACAGCCGCGGTTGGAGGTGGGCTGCCACAAGCGGCTCCATAGGGGGCATGCGGAGCAAGCTGAGCTTCTCCATGTCCTCAAAGTCCAAAGAGGAGGCTCCCTGGATTGGGGCCTTGCTGCTGAAAGGGCGGTCTCTCCACGAGACAGACACCTCGTCCAGCAGCTCTGGAAAGACTGGGAGAAGCTGCCTCGTCATCCTCGCGGCTTGGGGCAAGTTCTTCCCCTCATAGCGAGATCTGGAGGTCTCCTTGGCTACTTCAGGCCAGGGGATGGCCAGCCTGGACGCAGCGCGTTGGCACACGGCCTGCAAGTCCATGCTGAGGCGGGGCGAAGTTGGCGCGCTTTCGCCTGGGGGAGCGGACACCGCCTCCTGCTAGGCAGCCTGAGCAGATAGGACGAAGATGTCATCTTCGTCTGAGTCGGATATGAGGAACTCAGAGGTATCCTCTTCATCTTCCTCCATGTAATCCAGCTCCAGGACATCCTCCTGCGGGTGGAACCACGGTGAGGTCCAGTTGGGAGCCCCATGCTTGTCACAGCGCAGGGCTCCATTCCCGCGGCTGCCGCCGCCGTTGAGCCCCAGCTTGACACAGCGCGGGGCTCAACTCCCGCGGCGGTCGCCACCATGCCTTGATTGCTGGCCGGCAAATCAACAGGCATGAAGGGGTCTTGTCCCGACAGGCTAGCTTGGCGCGCTAGCCGTCGGCGGAGGCTCTTGGTGGTGAAGCGGGCACAGTGTCCGCACGAACCGGGGGCGTCGATAGCCTTTCGGGCATGTTCCAGCCCAAGGCAGGACGAGCAGACCTGGTGTGAGTCCGTGCTCGAAATCTTGAAGCCGCAGAGTCGAGCTTCCGAGCCTCCGTCTCCTCTGGTGTGAGGGAGAGAAGGGTCCATCCTCGCTCGCCGGGGTGTCGACGTGGAGGGACAAACCAGTAACAGGTATGTTACCGTTTAAAAAAAAAAAAAAAAAAAACCTTACCGTTATTTCGGAAAAAAAAACGGCGGGGCAGATTTTAGTATTAACAGTGTGTTAATAAATCAAATCTTTGTGCGAAGCAAAAGTAGCCGGCAAGCGTCCGGCGACCGAAGGTTAGCTTGTGGTTCAGTCTGTGGACAGTTAAGCTAGCCCGGCTACTGATATTTTGGAGATGTGCTCCGAAGCGAGAAGAGGTGTTTGAATGACGCTGCGACGTAGCGCAAGCTACTTAAAGGGTGAGTGGATTCCCTGACGTAGTCGTCAAGATCACCAGCCAATCAGGATTGGCGTAATGAGATTGATGCTTCTGATGCATACGCGTTGAGGCGCATCCCATAGTGTGACATCGAACGGAGTGTTATGAATGAGAACATGTATTGTTTTTCAAAGACATTCCTGAATTGAACACCCTTGCAATCTTGTATTGTTATACCACTTGTTTGTGGTGTTAAAAGTGGCCAAAAGACTTGAGGCAAGAGGGCGTCATTGCAATGCCAATCTGACCTGAGTCCAGACAAATAATGTGAAAGTAGAGCTCCAAAGACTCGAGCAGAGTTTATTCCACAAAGTGACAAAATGGTGGTAAGGGTTTAGGTTGTTAATGTAAAATAACAACCTGGTTTTTGCACTTTCCTAAATATAGATTTTATGACCCAAAATACTAATATAGCTAACCACTGTATGTGACAAGTGGTGCTGTGTATACCTTTGTAATATTGCTTCAATGCCTTGCCTGTATTCAGCCTAGGAGAACAATTATTCCGTCTACAAACTATCCTCTTTATGTCAGTGGCAGGCTATTGCAGTTGTTGTAACTCAATTTAATTGGCTGCCACAACCAGTGAAGTAAAAAAAAGAAAAGGAAAGACTTAATCATATTGATCCATTCTTCAAGGTTTGCAATAAAGCTTCAGGAAAAATGCAAAAAGATGACTACGATAACCGAGCCAGAAAAAAACATCTCAGCCCGTGTTGTATGTTCATTTAAATCATGTTACATTATGTTCCCCTGGAGTTGAAAAACAACAGTTTAGGACGTAACAGTGTGTTATGGCTTTATGGGTCATGCTTAGATCACCTCCAATGAAAACTCTTTTAATGAGAAGGCCTCAGGGGAGCCTCATTAAAAAGTGAAACAATAAGCAGCACCAGCCAGCTCTGAGAGTGTGCCGTCCCAAAGGGTCACCCTGTTTTAGCATCCAAATGAAATCATTAGTTAAATTGTGTTGGCATAAATGGTTATCTAATAGACAATCCCTTATGATGTAATCTATCACTCTCTCTGCACTCAGTGAGCCATTCTTCACTTTCAGGTGCTGCATTAAAGTTTCTTCTCCAAGGTTGTCGGTCACTTCAATACATTTAAAAAAAATCAATTAAGAGATGTTTTTATTCTTTAATTATTAGCCCTCAATAGTTCCCCGGAAGTTAGCTTGCCGCTGACTTCCGGGGAACTATTGAGAGTTCCATGATCTGCGGCTAGCAGCACAGTTGCAGCATAATAGACCGTTCGTGATGGGCTTTTAAAGGTAAGAAGACGTTTAAAGATTTATATTGCGGATATTATCAACACATCTGAGTCAAATTAACATGTGTATTAAAGGATGTTAGTGGATTATCCCTAAATCTACTGATTTAGGGATAATCCACTAACAAACTAACGTTTAAAGATAACAGATTAGGCTAGGATACCGGATAAAGTTAGCAACACACGTTAACCATGAACAGCCTATTAATCCGTTCTCCTAATGTTATTTCATCCAACGTTGTGGAATTAGAGAAAAGGGGCTTCTTAACGTGCTTTTATCCGGGGTGGAGGGAGTTAAATATGAGTTAAATATAACATTGGGGCGTGTGATTGTAGTGGGTGAAATGAGGATATCCATTTTGGAGTTCAAGCTAGTATAACATACTTAACGTTACACAATAATAAGGAAGAGAGCTATTTTTTTGATACATCGCTATTGATATGGATTTAGAGTGGATATTTGAGACTTCTAAACCGTAAACAAAAACGTAACTTATGGGTGAGTGTTTTTAGCAGAGCCATATAATGTCCTTGTGATTCTCTTGATTATTACCTGTCTGTATTATGTTGCAGCTCAGCGGATTTTGGATTGATGGCAAAGGGAGAGAGACTTAAGTGAGAGTGAAAACACAAGGTAAGTTTCAAATAGGTCAGCAATTTCCCATCCTATAGGTTGCATCTAACCCTTTCTCCTGTCTTTGTCTCCCTCTCTCAGCACAAGAACCCCAGGGGGATTCAATGGAGCCTGAAGACCTGCAATGAGACCCTCACCCTGCACCTGAGTCTCAACTCCCAGAGTTTTGCAAGCCTTTCCCTGTTCCTTATTTTGATTAAACAGACGTTAAGCTTCCCAATGGTGTTGTCTTCGTTTTGTGAAAAATATGATTACCTCACATATTTTGTTGCTGTTGTTGTCTTTTGTGATAGTTAAATTGCTCCTGCTGACGTGAGCAGCCATTCTTTCTTCCTCTCTGTGTCAGTGTGGAAACTTTACATGTGTACTCCTTTCTCTGAGCGCTTGGAGCATCCCCAGGCAGCACAGCAAACCATGGGGGAGACTATATGCCAGGACAACACGGAGGAAAAGGCACAGACAAACTGCATGGCATTGAATTCCATTTATTTACAATGGATGTTCCTAAAACAACACATGTAACATCATCATGCTGCTGCTGCTAGCCCTTTGACTCATTGTGCTGTCAGTTGACAATCATTGATTGGCACCTGTAGGTCTCCTGTCCTTTCTGAAAGTCATAAAGATTACATTAGTCATTTAGATTACTTAGGTCCTCACTTACCATGGGATTACTGAAACCACCATGAATGAAAGAAATGGTAGAAATGATTCTAATCTGAATTTTGAAACCTTCCTTCCCATCCCCTCCCTCTAAATATATCAATAAACATTAGGATGTGATGTTCTTGACTACCATACAAGTTTAAGAAGATAATATTTGTTTTAAAGAATTCAAAGCAATAAACAACAGCAACAGGCTATTTAACCAAGGCAACGTTGGCCTAACATGTGTATGTTAACAGGTAAGATGTCACGATCTGTGTTGTGTTGTGTCTTTTTCTGTCTTTGGTTTCATGTTTTATTTTGAAAAGTCTTCACCTCCTGTCTTGCCTGTTGCTGTCTGTCTGTTTTCCCTCCTACCTAATTACCCGATTGTGTTCACCTGGTGCCCCTGTGTTTTCTCCTCCCTCCTCACCTGTGTCTTGTTTGTGTGATTAGTCTTGTGTGTATTTAAGTTCTGGTTTTTCTGTCGGTCATTGTTGGTTCATCGTTTGTCTGTGACTGTGTTCACCGGGGAGTGTTCTGTTTATCCGTGTATCCTTGAAATAAAGGCATTTTCAGTGTTATCTGCATTTGGGTCCTGCTTGCTTCGCTCACCCGTAACAGAACGACAACCACAAATGGACCCAGCAGATGATCCATTTGAGATAGAATTACAGCATTTTACCTTTTATCTGGCTTGCTGCTTTGATTGGTGGAAGGGAGCGTCCAGTGTTCGGCAGAAGGGGGCCGCTCTGGTAGAGGCGCACCGGTTGGCGATGGAGAAACCAGGCTTGGTGACATTTTTACCTGGCTGGATTTTGAACTTCCTCTGGGTGTGTGATTTCCAGCCTGCTGACTACAAACGTCTCGGTGTGTTCTGTCCGGAGTCAAACCCTGCTTCTTCCCCATGTCCTGCTCCTGTCCAGGAGCCGTTCTCTGGAACTCGTCTCGCTTTTGGAGGTCCACGAAGCCTCCAAATGGCTCCTAAAAGAAGGAGTCGCAAGGCCAGGCTAGCAGCCCGAGCCCCAAGAGCCATGGTTCCGGCCCAAGTTCTGGCCCCATTAGCCATGGTCCCAGACCCAGTTCTGGCCCCAGCAGCCATGGTTCCAGCCCCAGTCCCGGCCCCAGCAACCATGGTTCGGGCCCCAGTACCGGGTCCAGCAGCCATGGTTCCGGCCTCAGTTCCGGCCCCAGCAGCCATGGTTCCGGCTTCAGTGCCGGCCCCAGTAGCCATGGTCCCTACTCCAGTTTCGGCTCCAGTACTGGCTTACCGGCCGACGCCAGCTACCCGAGTCCTGTCGGTGTACCGGCCGACTCCAGCACCTCGTCTCCTGTTGGCTCTCCAGCCGATGCCAGCTCCCCGAGGCCGACTCCAGCACCTCGTCTCCTGTTGGCTCTCCAGCCGATGCCAGCTCCCCGAGTCCTGTCGGCGTACCGGCCAACGCCAGCTCCCCGAGGCCTGTCGGCGTACCGGCCGATTCCAGCACCTCATCTCCTGTTGGCTCTCCAGCCGACACCAGCTCCCTGTGTCCTGTCGGCGTACCGACCGACACAAGTCCCCTCTCAGGTCCCCTCTCAAGTCTCTTCTCGAGTCCCCTCTCAGATCTCTTCTCGAGTTTCCTCTCGAGTCCCCTCTCGAGTCTCCTCTCGAGTTCCTTCTCGAGTCCCCTCTCAAGTCTCCTCTTGAGTTCCCTCTCAGGTCCCCTCTCGAGTCTCTTCTCGAGTCTTCTCTCGAGTCCCCTCTCAAGTCTCTTCTCTAATCCCCTCTCGAGTTCCCTCTCCAGTCATCTCTCGAGTTCCCTCTCCAGTCACCTCTCGAGTTCCCTCTCAAGTTCCCTCAAGTCATCTCTCGAGTTCCCTCTCAAGTCACCTCTCGAGTTCCCTCTCAAGTCCCCTCTCAAGTCCGCCCGAGACCCCCACCATGGACTCTGCCTTGCCCCTGGGCAGTCCGCCCGAGACCCCCTTCTCGGCTTCTGCTTTGCCCCCGGGCCGTCAGCCCGAGTCCCCCACCTAGGACTCTGCCTTGCCCCCGGGCCGTCCGCCCGAGTCCCCCTTCTCGGCTTCTGCCTTGCCCCCGGGCCGTCAGCCCGAGATCCCTTCCGGGTCCTCCGCTGTGCTCCTGGGCTGTCAGCCCAAAACCCGTCCTCCAGACCCCGTCCACCCACCCTGGTGGCCCTAGTTTTGTGTCCCTCCACCCACCCTGCTGGACGTTTTTTTTTTGGACATTTGTTTTGTGTGTTTTGGGACGTCTGGGATCCGTCCCTTGGGGGGGGGGGGGGTGGTAATGTCACGATCTGTGTTGTGTTTTGTCTTTTCTTTTTCTGTCTTTGGTTTCATGTTTTATTTTGAAAAGTCTTCACCTCCTGTCTTGCCTGTTGCTGTCTGTTTGTTTCCCCTCCTACCTAATTACCCGATTGTGTTCACCTGGTGCCCCTGTGTTTTCTCCTCCCTCCTCACCTGTGTCTTGTTTGTGTGATTAGTCTTGTGTGTATTTAAGTTCTGGTTTTTCTGTCGGTCATTGTTGGTTCATCGTTTGTCTGTGACTGTGTTCACCGGGGAGTGTTCTGTGTATCCGTGTATCCTTGAAATAAAGGTATTTTCAGTGTTATCTGCATTTGGGTCCTGCTTGCTTCGCTCACCCGTAACATAAGATAGCTGTTCACACTATGTCTTCTACTTTTTGTAATGCTATTTTATTTCTATTTAAGATGTTTACATTTTCGATTGTTTAATTCTAGTCTTTTAACTTCTCTAATGTACAATGCCTTGTCTTTTGCTGCTGCAGCGTAAACATTTCCCCAATTGGTATCAATAAAGTACTTCTTATTTTATCTTTATCCTCAAATATTAGCACATTTTACTTTAAAAAAACAAAACACATTGATGTAACTACATACACATATCGATATGTTATATAAATATTGCAAATCAAAACCTTTATTGACCACTAATTACCAAAAATTGCATTTCTATCCTGTTATTAATGCATTCGAATCGTGATTCAAATGGCCCGCCACGAACTTCGGGGAACTTTCTGAGTCTCTCTGAACCATGTGACGATCAAGCATTTTTGGACTTCCGTTGATGTAACTCTATCTATATGGCGCTGGTTTGGCCCAATTCACGTATTTAGGAGTCCTCAGCCCCGTTTACTACACCAGAAAGGAACCTACCAACATCCATGGTAACACAAAGACAACGTTGAATACAAACTAATACCTGTTAACTGTGCTTCAATGTGTGCAACTAAACTAAACCAAACAATGTCAGGTTTAAAGGAAATAAACAGTTTACCAAAAGTTTTTGAAGTATTGCCATTTGAATGAAGTGAGTGGTGTTAAATGTTGCGTTGTTGACTGCAACTGGAGTAAGGTAAAACTATGGGATGTGAGTGTTCAGTGTGATTGCATTACCATGTGTGGCTGTGGCCATCACAGACACATATTAAAAGTCACTTGATCCGAGTCGCAAGCAGAACTTTTTGATGAATAAATGATCCTTTTCCAGCTGTTATGATATATTTTTTAAGATATACTTTCATAAACAGAGCCCCATGCTAATGCCGCTCGACTTCTTGACAGATGGTCAATGTAACGTCAGACTCAACACAACAGCAGTGAAATCCTCTGTCTCTAGCAACCATGCCCTTGTGGAGCAGCTTTCTTTTTTCAAGTGTTTCTGTTTAGACTTCAAAGAGCAGCATTATATAAAGAACCCTCTCAGACTGTGTTGAGTTGAAATGAACAAAAGCCATCTATCAGAGTCAGAGTTTCCTCCAAGATTAAACTGTCGCACTGAGAGCACAGTGTCCCCTGCATCCCCACTCTCTGCAGCCTCACCATTATAAAACATTTATTTGCAGAGAAACGCACAAGTGCAAGTGGATAAAAATAATTACAGGGAAGGAGCAGTGGCAGTGAGGGAGCGCAGCCCCTGACAGAGGACTTTTCCAATTAATTGCCTTTAATGCAGCATAATGTGGTGTTTTCCTCTCCCACTCCTCATAATGGCTGCCACCTGACTGCTGTATAGTCAATTAAAACATAATACAAATTGACTTAAACAGTCAGCACTCAGAGATTAGTGTTCCCAAAGACAATTACATTTGAGAATAGTAATTCATGATAAAAAAAAATTCTTCATTTCCTGCTGTGAAATTAATTTCGTTATATTTGATGGCATGTCGGCAACGTTACTGCGAGTCGCTTACAGATGTTCATAATCATGGAGGTGTCTTGATTGACCTATGCACATGCAGCGGGAAGCTATTCAGTGCGCTGCAAATGTGTTTGCTGGAGTTGTGGCTGTATTATCTCTTTGGCAGTGATTGAGTGTGGCAGTAAAAAGGCAGTGAGAGACACAGGGATGTGGGATGATTGCCGGATGGCTTCGCAGAGAGCCGAGGTAATTTCCCTCGCCGCCAACCCCGCTCCGCCGTTTGTCAGCCTCCACTTGCGCCGCTGGCAGCTATTGTGCCAACAGCAGTCAATCACGCAGCTTATGAATCCGAGCTGCAGTCAATCGCCCTGCTTATGAATCCGAACAGCAGTCGATCGCTCAGTGTAGGAATCCATCAACACATCTGGCGCTTCCAGCTGGTCACATGAATACCTCGACAGGACCTCCTGGAGGCTGGCGGAGATTAATCGCAGTGCATACCTCCAAGAAAAATGTTTCTCTGTGTGACTAAAATCCCTTCAATAACCATATCATCTTTGTATTCATAGTCAGAAATATGTACAGATTTGCAAATACGGAATCAAAACTGACAAACCTTTCATCATAAGTTACTATAACACTGTGTGTAGTTGATGCAGTCGTATAATACAGGTTAGTTTATCATAGGTATATCAGTCTACATGAGTTCCCTCTGTGTGTTCTGCACCGCCTGTAGAGAGGACGTTCTGAAATGTACCAATAGGTCATGTTGAGGTGCTGAAACAGTATTATGTAATGTTATGCAATGATAATATAAAGGTTGTGAATATTGAAGTCTTTGTTTTTTCTTTTCCATTGTCCTTTGTATGACTTCTGGAAATTATTCAAGATTATTAAGCTCTCAGTATATTATTAGGCTTTACGGTGATAGGTGTTTGTATGTGCAAAAAAGCATGTAGCCTACTATGTGTTTGAGAGCTTTGGTTGCAAAAACATCCGTACGGTACACTGCAGAAATTCCCTTATTAAATGTAAGTGAAAACTATGTAGATTTAAGCTTTCTTCTCTTGAAACAAGCTAATGTGTCTGCCAGTGCAGTAACTCAGTATCCGAGTGTCCAGCTACTAAAAGTCTAATATAGGAAAAAAAAAAAAGGATAATTTCTCAAAGCTTGAGAAAACTTAAAATAAGATGAGTGTTGCTCTAACAATACTCCTCACAGAGAAGTGCTGTATTCTTACATGGTCTTGCATCTTTAAAAGTACATGTTAAAGCCTTGTACCCTTGTATTTAGTTCACATCTTGGAGTCTTTGGAACTGTTCTGTTCAAAGACTCGTGACATTGATTGGGGTCTAAAATGCAATACCTTACAACGTTTTTTCATCAAAATTCCCAACAATACCAATAACGTATATAATAGATGTCATTTTTATTTATAAAATCCAATACAATTAAACATTTAAAATAATTAAAATCAATAAAAAAATAATAATTTATGTTATCATTTTTTTTAAAGGTCCCATGTCATGCTTGTCCGGTTATTACCCATCCCCTTGTGTGTTATGTATCTTTTTCTGCATGTAAATGGTCTGCAGAGTCACAAACCCTCAACGTACACCCTGTAGCGAGTAAAACTCTAACACAGAAAAGACCTGTCTATGCTGCCCCAAAACGCCTCGTTGGAGATCTTTCTTTTTCCATTTTTTTCTTCCTTGTCACAGTGACTTAACGACGACCAAATGGACCCATTGGTCCAAATGGACCAATCCGTGGAGCTCCTCACCAACACACACTCAGCCTTATTTTTTCTCAGGCTGTGAGTGTGTGGCGAACTGTGTGGCGAACAGCCTGGCGGTGAGTGTATGTGTGTGCTCAGGCTGAGTTCCACGGTGTCTCACTGTCTCGCAGACCCCACGCAGCAACCGGGAAACGACACCAGTAATCCAGCTCACACTGTCCGCTCCTCGAGCCAAAGGGCAGAGCAGCGAGCCCCGCAAAGTCCCGCCACCACGGCACCCAGACCCCACGCAGCATTCTCATCTGTTTGTCATTACTGGTGTCATTTTCTGGTTGCTAACGCTATTGTAACACATAAACACTGATGTTCCGCTGTAACGGTGGTGGACTCATCAGAACAGAGTTGACCAATTAGAGCACAGTGAGCTAATAGTGAGGGGGAGGCAGGAGCTCCAACAAGCCGTTAAGGACTGAGAGTGAATACACATACTATACAGAGATGCTGTATAAGAAACCAATGTGATTTTGGAACATTGAACAATGTAAATCTATTCTAGTAGACTGTTGGGTTCAGAATTCCAGAAAAGACAGACAACTTCTAAGTTTAACTATTTATTGTAAAGAGAGCAAAAGATATATATTACTTGTCCAAGGACTCATCACGTCTTTGGGAATCACAGGCAGCAAAGCTATAATCTGTAACCACCAAATCCGTCAAGAGCCTTGTGCGACAATACATTTTATTACACAGGGCGTTGCCCGTACATTTACGATTGGTCAAGACTAGCTGAAGAGATACCGCGGTTTAGACTTGGTTCTCTTTGGTTGGTGCGCAGACTCAGATAGAGTCTCTTGGCAACACGATCCTCCAATCAGCATTCGGCCGGCCTGTGGAAGTCCCTCCCTACTCTGGCACCATCATACGTAATTTGTTTTGATGAAGTTTCTACAGAAAAGTGTAATCTTGGTTATACTGATTCCCAGCTATGCGTGGGCGCGGAGCTAACCCAGGCGGCCAAGGCCATAGCCTCAATAACTCAATTGTTTCTACAGTGCCTGCATCTTGCTTCTGCTACTTTCTATTGCAAGCTAAAACTTTCTTCTGACTATTCCCTTCATTGGTATCTAACCCATCAGAACCTGGGATTAGTGATTGTGTCTATTTATTCTATAGTCATTGCAATCTCATGAGCACAATAAGCATATCATGTAATAATAAGAATCAGTCTTGTAATGTTATATAAAACTAGACTCCACAAGACCTCAACAATGGAATTATGATCAGTAGAAATGGCCATGTCATGGGACCTTTAAATTATTTTTATTACGCAAATGACTTTAATGGACATTACAAGTTTAAATATAAAATGGGTCCATTTGACCGGAACATCAAAAGGGTTAATGGTTTTATGAACAATGTTTGTGTGTAGCAGATAACACATCTCGTGCTTCTAGTGGCACTGCAATAGCTGAGTGGGGTTAATCATGAAGTAATTGGGGTGATGAGTTGGAGGGGGGTGTGTTCCCTGACCTGGGAAAACTGGACTCCTCCGTCTCTGCTTCCTCCTCCTGCAGCCTGGAGGCTTCCCTCTGCAGTGGTTGGAGGTTAAAGTGATTCAAACACTGCCACTCTCTTATCATAACTGTCTGCTATTCTTTCAGAGCGGACCACAAATGCAATTCCTTAACGTCTGGGTAGACTGGTCCTGCATCTGTTACACTTAATAAAGTGCTGACCTAAATGTAACTCTACACTGAGGTACTCATGTGTTCCAAGGGAACCAGGGAGAGGCGCACCTTCTGTTTATGACTGCTGCCTCAAGTGTTTGTATATTTATGAACAGGGACAGATATTTGAAATAAAATATGGCCTCATCCGTAGGCCTACATTGTGTAGCAGTGTCAGAAGGATGGCGACTCAAAAGGCAGACACTAGCATTGCAACTTTTGACCAGACAAATAACAAATCATAGACAATTGAGTTGTAATTTTTAATTTTTTTTAATTTGAGAGCTTGTGGGTTTTGATTAGATTGAGTCCACCAAACCCACTGACCTTTAAAGTGTCGATGACTGAGTGAAGTCTTTCAGCATGTTTTTCAACAGGATGTGCCAGTGTGGTGCAATTATTATACTTGTTACTATGCAGTTTGGAAATGATGATCGTGACAGACAAACAGTTGTAGCTTCATGTAAGTTACGCTGCTTATTCAGAATTTAAAATGGTTATTCTGCCTAATTTTCTGCCCTTGATGTAATACATTTACATTCATAATTGAATAAAGTAAACAATAGTTACGTATGTAACTACGGTTCTATGAATCCTGGATGACATCCAGAGGCGGTGCTTAGCACTGAATATCTTCTGTCTCGTGCATGCGCAGGTCGAATATTTATATCAACAAAGTCACGTGTGACCTCGTATGACCCCGGAAGGCATAAGTTCCGGTGTTGTCAACGAGTTCAGTCCTATGGAATCTTCTCGCGGAAACACGAGATTCCGAGTGACCAAGAACTCTGGCGGTCATCCAGGATTCATAGAACCGTAGTTGCATACGTAACAATCGTTCTATTTCATCCTTACTGACCGCCAGAGGCGGTGCTTAGCACTGGATGACCTATACCAACAGAGTCACAAGGAAGTCTGAATACTTACCCTATAGCGATGGCCTAGGTAGACTCTGCAGGAGGACCACACCCAGCGGGTGAGGGGCGGCAACATTCACCCTGTAGTATCTGGCGAATGTTCTCGGAGATGCCCATGTGGCCGCAGCACATATGTCCTCCAGGGGCACACCTCTCAAGGTCGCCCATGACGTGGAGACACTCCTGGATGGCAAGAGACGGTCCTTCGCCTTGTATGCCTGGGCAATGACCAGAGGTGGGACCAAGTCATTGTTTTGCAAGTCCGAGTCAAGTCTCAAGTCCAAGTCAAGTCCAAGTCCTAAACTTTGACAAAACGAGTCTTAAACAAGTCATTATGTGCTTTTCATCAAATGTAATGACATCGATCAACAGAATAATATTTAATAATCAAACTGCTCTTTATTAGTCACATTAATAATTTAATAATCAATTTTCTCTCTGCTGGTAAAGTAACGTGTGTTTTTCTAATTTAAGAGGGATCAGTAAGGTAAGGCTACCGTGACGGTTTGATTCAGAAGGAGTTTAATGGATAAGATCCCTGATGTTGAGGTAACCAGAATGTTTATTTCCACTGTGTACAACATGTTATAAGGGACCCACAATCTATCTTTATGCAAGGCATAATATGCAGCGAGGCGGTCTCTATGGGGAAAAGAACACCTGAATCTAGATCCCTCTGCAGGTGGTACTTTAACTATGTTTTGATGCTAATACTTCTCTACTTTTACTTGTAACATTTTGAATGCAGGACTTTTTATTGTACAGGGTTCCTGCAGGTTTCGCCAACTCAAATGTAAGACTTTTAACACCTTTTTAAGACCACTTTGAATAGAATTGAAGACCTATTTCACGGCAATAAAGTATGGAAAATTTATATGAAAGAAGAAATACGTCCCATAATCACTTACAAAGTAAATGTATTCATGTTCAACATAAGAACAGTGACTAAACATAACAGCATAACAGTACAGAACTGTGTTAGCGTGTTAGACAAAAAGTGTGTGTGTTAGGGCTGTGCAATTAATCATATTTTAATCGCAATTACGATTTTGGCCTGCCACAATTACGAAAACAACATAATAAAAAAAAACGATTATTTTGCTTTGCTAGGTTGTGACAGTGCACTACAACATATTTGATCTAATTAATTTGTAGTAATGTATCATTTATTTAATACATTTTTGTATTGGTTTTTCAGTTGAATTATACGTTCAGGGTAATCAACAGTTAAAAAGATATGTTCAAATTATTATTTGTTTTAAAGTTCAATAAATGGATGTTTTCAAAGTCAATGAATAATCGTATTTAATAATCATGATATTAATTATTGACCAAAATAATCTTGATTATTGCCATAATCGAGCAGCCCTTGTGTGTGTGTGTGTGTGTGTGTGTGTGTGTGTGTGTGTGTGTGTGTGTGTGTGTGTGTGTGTGTGTGTGTGTGTGTGTGTGTGTGTGTGTGTGTGTGTGTGTGTGTGTGTGTGTGTGTGTGTGTGTGTGTGTGTGTGTGTGTGTGTGTGTGTGTGTGTGTGTGTGTGTGTGTCTGAGAGAGAGTGACAAGAGCTATATTTAGAGCTCTGCTGCCTTGGCTACACTATTTCATCGTTGCTGTTGTATGATTGGTGTTTAGCTACGGTATTTAGCGTCTACAGCACCTCCGCTTTTAGGGTTGACGTAGACCCAAACTTCGCCCGGAGGTCCCCCGGTGTTGTTGCGGGAGCTGCTGCACTAGCTAACGCTACATTAGCAAAACAAACGCTAATTTCTTTTGCAAAAGGTGCAGCTGGCTTCAAACACGTTCCCTCCACTGGTTTCAACCAAGCACTAAATTAGATGTTTTCCAACCAAATACGGTTGAACTTACACTTCCCCATATTTATTTGTAAGTAGATTCAAAGATAGGCTACATGAGCTGAAGCTTGGTTGCTAGGTTACTAGCTGGGTGTTCTCCAATAAGGGGCCGGGGGAAACAAAGTTAGTGATTACTGGTTCCATGTTGATTTAATTGAATACAAATTGTTGGGGGGAACTGAAAGGCTATTACCGTACTGGTTACTTTGCAGCCCGGACATTTACCCCAAAACACATTTAGACGCTATCGCAACACAGAAGTACCTTTCAAATCCGATAATTTTTAAGACCTTCTAAATCATATTTAAGACCTTTTTAAGGCCTTAAATTCAGATTATCAAATGTAAGACTTTTTAAGCCTTGTTAAGACCCCGCTGGAACCCTGATTGTAACTTTTTTAATTGTCTGAACTTCTCCCACCTCTGACAATAAATCCTGAGTGGTTACCAAAAAAAAACCCTGCTCTGAAGGTTATTTTCATTTTACAAATCCTGCACTCAGCTTTGCTTTCTCCAATATCATTGAAAAGCAGCCAGATGCTGCTTCTTTTTTCGGTTTTTGCTAATTTCTTGACTTTTTCCGACGCGCTTGCATTTAAATACGGCTCCCCGTCGCTCTGTGCAGCTGGCCTGTACCACTACACATGCTGTGCCCCCCACCCTTCTTTCACATAATGGTATGATCCTAGTGTGTCCTCGCATATGATTGGCCGCATGGTGGCCCAGCTAAATAAAGACCCGCCCCTGCCTGCAAGGATTCTCAGCAAGAGTAGGAGCGGCTGAAGATTCTGCTTTCCCCGACGGGAGTCTGCTCTTCTAACGGCAGCTCGCGATCGGCGTGTTGGAGACCTCTGAATTAAAGTATCAAGTCACCTCAAGTCAGAAGGCTCAAGTCCAAGTCAAGTCCCGAGTCATTGGTGTTCAAGTCCAAGTCGAGTCGCAAGTGTTTTGTGATGTTGTCAAGTCGAGTCTCAAGTCCACACCTCTGGCAATGACGTCCACGATCCAGTGGGACGAGAGCGCACAGCCCTTTCTAGGACCACCGTAACACAGAAAGAGCTGTTCAGACTGACGTATGCCTGCGGTAGTCTGGACATAAGCTCTATTGGCCCGCACCGGGCATAGGAGTCCTGACCTCTCTTCCCCCTCTCCTGATGGGGGGTCAAACCGTGCCAGCTGGATAGGCCGATTAAAATGAAAGCGTGCCAGCACCTTAGGGAGGACCGCTGTGTTCGGCCATAAGGTGACACCTGAGCCATCTGAGTTCCACCTCAGACACAAGCTGTTCACGGACAAGACCTGAAGCTCGCTTACACGCTTTGCTGAGGTGATGGCAAGAAGGAAAGCAGTCTTAGCTGAGAGCCACCTCAGTTCTGCCTGTAATAAGGGTTCAAAGGGAGGCAAGCATAGGGCATCCAGCACCAAGGGCAGATCCCATGTAGGAGCCCTTGGGATGTTCGGGGGGCGAAGCCTCAGAGCTCCCCTTAAAAAGAGGGATACCAGCCTATGGCTCCCCACTGTATTGTTGTCAACCCTTGCGTGTTGAGCTGATATAGCAGCCACATACACCCTGACGGTAGCGGGACACCGGCCGTCGTCCAGGAGGGACTGCAGGAACTCAAGGGTAGTAGGCAACGAGCAATGTACTGGGTCCTCATTTCGCCCTTGGCGCCAGTCAGAGAACAGTTTCCACCTGTTTTTGTACTGCTTTCGAGTAGATGGTGCCCTAGCATTGAGAATAGTCCTCCTGACAGGCTCTATGCAGTCGCTCAGCAGTGGGTTGGTCCCTCCAGTGGCCATACCCACAGCTCGAGGCGGCAGGGGTCGGGGTGCCACATCCGACCCTCCAGCTGAGACAAGAGGTCCTTCCTGTTGGGGAGACGCCAACCTGGCTGGCCAGAAGGGGGCCACCAGAAGAAGCCTGTGGCCCTGATGAAGCACTCTGAGGAGTGTTGGTAGGATCAGAGGAAGGGGTCATGAATGAGCCAGGGCGTCCTGACCCAAAGGCCTGGTCTACTCCATCAAGGAGAACCATAAGGGGCAGTGGGTCGACATCTTCGAGGCAAAGAGATCTACCTCTGCCCTGCCGAAGAGACCCCAGATGCTGGCCACCAACTCTGGATGAAGCCGCCACTCCCCTGGTGGAGGCTTGTGACGGGAGAGGAAGTCGGTGACTTGGTTCTGCTCTCCGGGCAGATACATTGACCGTAGGCTGGCCAGGCAAGGAGATGCCCAGGTCAGGAGAGTCTGGGATACCTCTAGCAAGCGTGCAGGTTTGGTGCCCCCCTGGTGGTTTATGTGATACACCGTTGTAGTGTTGTCCGAGCGGACAAGCACATACCTCCCCCTCAGGTATGGCAGGAAGTGCCTGAGTGCTAGGTGCACAGCTTGCAGCTCTAGCACGTTGATGTGTTCTGTGCAGTCCTGAGCAGACCACTGCCCACTGCTGTCCTGTTTTGCCACACCGCACCCCATCCCGAGAGGCTGGCATCCGTCGTAACGGTCTCTCTGCGGAAAGGGACGGGGGCCATGGCCACGCCCCTCGACATATACGACCTCTCCCTCCATGGGGATAGAGTGGAGAGGCACTGTTGTGACACCCTGATTTGCCTGTGCCTGTGCAACTTGGGGTCTAAGTGGAGGCCGTTCAGCCATCTCTGCAGGGGGCGCAGTGACAACAAGCCCAAGGGAACGACAGTTGAGGCAGCTGCCTAAACTGTCGTTCTCTTGAACCAAGAGGCGGAGAAACAGGATATATGCCAGAGACCTGCCCCTTTTGAAGAGGGGAAGAAGCTGGAGGATGTCGTCCAGGCGCTGAGCAGATGGACAGGCCCGCATAGTGACTGTGTCCAGAGCCACCCCAATGAAGGTAAGGCTCTGAGAGGGGTTCAGACAACTCTTCTCCATGTTCACCCTGAAGCCTAGCCGGGCGACATGAGAGAGAAGGAGAGCCGTGTCCTGGGTCGACTGCAATCGGGATGGTGCACAGATTAACCAGTCGTCTAAGTATGGCAGAATCTTCATACCCTGAGACTGCAGGGGCGAGAGGGCTGCCGCGACACACCTGGTGAACACCCTTGGGGAGAGGGAGAGTCCGAATGGGAGCACCCTGAACTGGAAATGATGGCCTCTGAAGGCAAAGCGAAGAAACTGCCTGTGATGAGAAAATAAGCGTCCTTCAAGTCGACGGACATGAACCATTCCCCCCTGGCAACGGTACGAAGAACGTCCGCTGTGCTCAGCATATGGAAAGGTAAAATCTTTAGGAACTTGTTGAGTCCCCTCAGATCGAGGATTGGGCGAAGTCCAGCGCCTTTCTTCCTTACCAGGAAGTAGATCGAGTAGAAGCCCCCGGGCTGTGAGATGGGGTCCACAGGTTCAATTGCACCCTTGGCAAGGAGGACTGACAGCTCCTGGTTTCAGGCGATTTATTTTGCCGGGTCGCTTATGGTGGTCATTTTGACCGGGCTGTAGGCTGGAGGCCGGCGTCGGAACTGAAGCTTGTACCCCTGGGTTAAGGTGGAAAACACCCAGGGGTCTGAAGCTTGAGCTACCCAGTAGTTGAGCTGCTGCTGGGAGAAATAACCGACAGCCGGCCCCAGACCCTCAGTACCTTGCCCCCCGGCCTCTGGAGGTGACGGTTAGGCACCGGATACCGAGGCTGCCTTTGTCACACTCCCAGGTTTATGTGACGGTTTTAGTGTTGTCTGTCTGGTTATGGGTTTTGTAAGTCTGTTCATTCGGTGTTTTGACTTCCTCCTTGTGTTTTGTCTGGTCCTCCTCCCTGTCGTTAGTTTCCCTGGTGTGTCTGATTGTGTTTCTCCCTCCCCTGCCCAGCTGTGTCTTGTCCTGTGATTACCCTTCTGTGTATTTAGTCTAGTCTTCCCCTGTGTTCCATGTCGGTTCATTGTTTCCCCTCCATGTTATTCCACGGTCTGTGTTTGTTTTGGATACTGCCTTTTTTTGCCACAGCTTTTATTATTTAATAAAGCTCGCTTTTCGTTAAATTCTGCATTTGAGTCCTACCTGCTTCACCCAATCGTAACAGATTGAACCGACCAAATTTGGACTCAGCAGATTTTAATGTTTTGGCCCCATAGGCGGAATGTCTTGGGTACTCTCTGGAGTACATTTTTTACACCTGGAAGAACGCCTCATCTAGACGGGGTAAAGAGGCTGCTTTGTAGGAGGCACGCCGGGAGGTTGCTCGCAAGCCCTTGCTCCGGAGCTTGTTGCCTGAGTGGCTACAAACTTTTACTAGTAGCCCTGAAGACTTGTCACAAGCTTCTAACCCTTTCCTGGGATCCGACTACTGTCCTGTTGGAGGTCCACGGAGTCTCCAAAAAGCCTCTAGGAGACGCAGGGCCAGGATTCCAGCCCGTGCTCCAACAGCCATGATCCCGGCTTCAGTTTCGGTTTCCACAGCCATGGATCCATGCACCAGTACCGGCCCGCAGAGCTATGTTTCCTTGCTCGATTACCTGGCCCACACAGCCATGGTCCAGGCCTCTGTTCCGGTTCCAGCGGCTCCAGTTCCAGCCTCAGACCTTTTCTCAGGAACCCGTCTGGCGTTTGGAGGTCCACGGAGCCTCCAAAAGGTATCTGGAAGATGCAAGGCCAGGATTCCAGCCCGTACTCCAGCGGCTCCGGCTCCAGTGCCGGTCCCAGCAGCCATGGTTCCGGCCCCAGTTCTGGCCCCAGCAGCCATGGTTCCATGCTCCAGTGCCGGCCCACACAGCCATGGTTCCGTGTTCCGGTTCCGTGCCCAGCAGCCATGGTTCCGGCTACAGAACCGGCCCACACAGCCATGGTTCCAGCCCCAGTCCTGGCCCCAGCAACCATGGTTCAGGCCCCAGTACCGGGCCCAGCTGCCATGGTTCCGGCCCCAGTAGCCATGGTCCCGACTCCAGTTTCAGCTCCAGGACTGGCTTACCGGCCAACGCCAGCTCCCCGAGTCCTGTCGGCGTACCGGCCGACTCCAGCACCTCGTCTCCTGTTGGCTCTCCAGCCGACGCCAGCTCCCCGTGTCCTGTCGGCGTACCGACCGACAAAAGTCCCCTCTCAAGTTCCCTCTCAAGCCCTCTCTCAGGTCCCATCTCGAGTCCTCTCTCAAGTTCCCTCTCAAGACCCCTCTCAAGTTTCCTCTCGAGTTCCCCCTCGAGTCCCCTCTCAAGTTCCTTCTCAGGTCCCCTTTCGAGTCTCTTCTCAAGTCTTCTCTAGAGTCCCCTCTCAAGTTCCCTCTCAAGTCTCCTCGAGTCCCCTCTCGAGTTTCCTATCGAGTCCCCTCTCGAGTCCCCACTCAAGTCCCTACTCAAGTGCCGTTGGAGGTTCCGCTGGGGGTCCTGCCAACTCCATGTCCTGTCCCGTTGAAGGTCCCGCCGACTACTCTTCTGCCGGGGGTCCTGCCAACTCCATGTCCTGTCCCGTTGAAGGTCCCGCCGACTACTCTTCTGCCGGGGGTTCTGCCAACTCCATGTCCTGTCCCGTTGAAGGTCCCGCCGACTACTCTTCTGCCGGGGGTCCTGCCAACCCTATTGTTACGTCCCCAGCTCGCTTAGGGTAAAAGGGAAGCAACACGAAACCAGGTGTTCTTGGTAAGAGGTTGATTTGAATAATAAACTCAAAATAAAGATATAACCAAAAATACAGGCTCTTAAAACCAGCTATCTGTTCACAATAACGCTACACAAAACAAAGGCCACAGATTATCACAGTCATAGCACACTATGGGCACTTAAGGCTAAAATAGTGAGGCGTCTCGCACAAGTTCGACGCAGTCACAAATCACAGAATACACACAAAACACACCCTAACTAACCACTGTAGCAGAACTAGCACAGAGCTACACAGAACTGACACACAACGCAAGGAGAGCACCGAGAGACGTCTGACACAGATTCAGACCTCTCCTGTCTAACTGAGATGCACACACTCTTGTAAGAGTCCCCAGAAGGTGTGTGCAGGGATTGGTGAGTCGGGCCCGACCTGCTCCAATCCAGATCTTCGGTCACGCCTACCGGAGGAGGGACAGGAAACTGGCATCCAATGGCGTCCGGGCAACGGCACATCTCATATACATATAACATACACAGCTGAAAACAATCCCAGACAGGTTAACGAGCAGCCGTGACACCAATACACATAACGACCAGGGTCGTAACACTATGTCCTGTCCCGCTGGAGGTCCCGCCGACTGCTCTCCTGCCGGGGGTCCTGCCAACCCTATGTCCTGTCCCGTTGGAGGTCCCGCCGACTACTCTCCTGCCGGGGGTCCTGCCAATCCTATGTCCTGTTCCTCTGGGGGTCCCGCCGATAACTCTTCTGCCGGGGGTCCTGCCAACCCCTTGTCCTGTTCCGTTGGAGGCCCCACCATCACCTGTCTCGCCGGGGGTCCTGCCAACTCCTGGTCCTCTTTTGTGGGGGATCCTGCCGAAGCCTGTCCCACTGGCTCCGGTTCCTGTTCGACCGACACCGGGTCCTGCCCGGCCTCCGGAGCTGTCTGGTCTTCGCCCTCGAGCCCGGCCTCCTGAGAGCCGTGGTCTTCGCCCTCGAGCCCGGCCCCCTGAGAGCCCCGGTCTTCGCCCTCGAGCCCGGCCCCCTGACTCTTCCTGCCGCTGCTTTCGCCCTCATGCTCGGCCCCCTGAGTTTGCCCGCTGTGGCCTTCGCCCCTTTTTGAACTCTGCCTTTCCCCCGGGCCGTCCGCCCGAGACCCCCTCCTTGGTCTCTGCCTTGCCCCCGGGCCGTCCGCCCGAGACCCGTCCTCCAGACCCCCTCCACCCACCCTTTTCTTGGCCCTAGTCCAGTCTGGTGTGTCTGATTGTGTTCACCTGTTGCCCTTGTGTTTCTCCCTCCCCTGCCCAGCTGTGTATTGTCCTGTGATTACCCTTCTGTGTATTCAGTCTAGTCTTCCCCTGTGTTCCATGTCGGTTCATTGTTTCCCCTCCATGTTATTCCACGTTCTGTGTTCCTTGTGCTGCTCGTTTGTTTTGGATATTTTGGATACTGCCTTTTTTTGCCACAGCTTTTATTATTTAATAAAGCTCACTTTTCGTTAAATTCTGCATTTGAGTCCTACCTGCTTCACCCAATCGTAACAGCCTTGGGGACAAATTAACAGGACCGTAGCGTGCCGGCCCCCTCGTGGAACGCTGAGGCCCATGGCGGGCACCGGGGTGAGCCGGTGGATGTGAGCGGCCTCGGAAGGCAGACGCGGAACCTCTAGGCCTACCGGGGGGGGAGCATGTCTCTGCGAAGAGCTGAGAACTGTTGCCTGGTCTGACTAGTTTGAACAGTCCGTTCAAGCAGCTGAACCGAACAGCTCCCCCGGCTCCACTGGGACAGCACGGAGAGTCCTCCTACATGCCTCTGATAAGGGTGACTGTGCCAGCCAAACCTGGCGACGAGAGTGGACATCAGGCGCCCAAGCTCTCTAGACATCAGAGCCAACACCTGTAATGAGGTGTCACTGAGGCTGGTAGAGGAAGCGCTAATAGCCTCCTGCTGCAGGGAAGCTGAGAGGGGGAATTGCCTATACGGCCCATGCGCGCCGCTGCATCGTAAGCCTTAGTGAGCAGGTTGTCAGTGACCCGACATTGGGGTCGAGGGCACCTGGCCTCCGACCTCAGAGCTTCATCAGGGGAAACTATGAGGGAAACAATAGTAGGCTCAACAGCCGGCATGTGGTCAAGGCCGACTTTTGCCACATCCTGCATGTCTGCCAGGGCTCGGCCATCGGACGTAAGACGGGAAAGAGTCTTAGTGTCCCTCCAGCATGCATGTAACTCCCTCAGATACTCACAAGAGGGAGGAACGGCAAAGGTGGCGGGTGCCAAAGTGCGCCTGAAGAACGCACTGGCAGGCGCTGTTTTGGGCTGCTGTACATCCAGCTGCTTGCGAGCCAGTGCCATGCGAATGACGGTACCCATGGAGCCGTCATCTGCCCCCTCCGAGGATGCATGAGCTGAGGTACAGGAGCCAGGCCCAGAAGCATGGGACGGGCCCTCCCCGTCTTACTCATTAAATTGAGTGGCTGAAGCTGCCATCGAGAACGCATCGTCATCTGGAATCAGCTCAGCCATGGGTGGACTGGGTGCAGCGGCGTGCTCTGTACTGGCACCAGAATGGAGAGCCAAGAGGAGTGACTTCATCTGGGCTAGCTCAGTAGTGAGTAGGTCCACCCTAGTGGGCAGCCTATCAGGCTTAGTCCTCTTCTTGGGCAGGGCACCCGCAGCCTCTGCTGCCCGACGCCTAGGACGGGTAGGTTGGGCTGTAGTCGACTGTGCAGGGGGAAGGCCACCCTCGGCTAGTCTAGCAGCTCTTACCGCACGAGGCATAAAGGTGCAATTCATGCACAGGTCCTCCGAAAGGCCCTCCCTCAGATGCTCGAGGCCAAGACAAGAGGGGCAAAGGTCATGGCCATCCTCTGGTTGAAGAGAAGCCATACAGGTGTTACAGCCGTTAAACATAGCGACAGTACCAATGGAAAAACTCCAGACTAATTGCTGTTGGCAGCTTAAGTCAGTCTGAGGGAGAGCACTCAGCTGACTGTAAATAACTGGGCCAGGAAACAATATCCGCAGTGGAGGGAAGTGAGCACAATAGTAGTTAGCGTGAGCACTCTGCTAACTGGGGTGAGAAAAAAGAAGTCAGTGGTATATATATGCTGTGAGAGGAGAGCGGGAATACAGGCCTGTCTCTCTCTCCCCGTTCCTTTCTAAAACACTTGTCTTTAAACAACTCTCCTGTTATCTCCATCAGAACAACCTTCTGGATCCGCACCAGTCTGGTTTCAAGGCAGGTCACTCCACAGAAACTGCACTCCTTGATGTCTCTGAGGAACTGCACACTGCTAAAGCAGCCTCCCTCTCCTCTGTCATCATCCTTTTGGACCTGTCTGCTGCATTCAACACGGTGAATCATCAGATCCTCCTTCGCACTCCAAAAACATGGAGTTTCAGGCTCTGCACTTTCCCTCCTCACCTCATACCTCAAAGACCGTACCTACAGGGTAACTTGGAGAGGGTCAGAGTCCGACCCTTGTCAATTAACTACAGGGGTCCCTCAGGGCTCTGTTCTTGGTCCCCTCCTCTTCTCCTTGTACACAATCTCGCTCGGATCAGTCATTAGCCCGAATGGTTTTTCATACCACTGCTACGCTGATGATACCCAACTAATTCTGTCCTTTCCCCGCTCAGAGACCCAGGTCGTCGAACGCATCTCTGCTTGTCTAGCTGACATCTCTCACTGGATGTCTGCTCATCACCTCAAGCTCAACCTTGACAAGACTGAACTGCTTTTCCTTCCGGGAAAAGATTGCACCACTCTTGACCTAACAATCAACATCGGCACCTCTGTTGTTTCCCCGACTCAGACTGCAAGGAATCTGGGTGTGATCCGAGATAACAAACTGTCCTTCACTGCAAACATCGCTGCTACAACCCGCTGCTGCAGATACACACTTTACAACATCAGGAGGATACGTCCCCAGCTGTCCCAGAAAGCAACGCAGGTTCTGGTCCAGGCTCTCGTCATCTCATGCCTAGACTACTGCAACTCCCTCCTGGCTGGTCTACCTGCATGTGCCATCCGACCTCTGCAGCTCATCCAGAATGCAGCGGCTCGTCTGGTCTTCAACCTTCCAACATTTTCCCACACCACTCCGCTCCCTTCACTGGCTTCCAGTAATTGCTATAATCCACTTCAAAACAATGGTACTTGCATACCATGCTGCGAATGGATCTGGCCCTTCCTACATCCAGGACATGGTTAAACTGTACACCCCAGCACGTGCACTTCGCTCTGCATCAGCCAAACGACTCGCTGCACCCCCGCTGCGAGGGGGACCCAAGTTCCCATCAGCAAAAACACGTGGGTTTGCTATCCTGGCTCCAAAATGGTGGAATGAGCTCCCCATTAAAATCAGGACAGCAGATAGCTTGCACATCTTCCGGCGCAGACTGAAAACTCATCTCTATCGACTCCACTTTGAGCGATAGAATTACTAACAAAGAACTGCTAACAGAGCACTTATATAGCCAGTTGAGTAGCACTTGAAATGTTTGGCTCTATGAAACTTGATGTACTTATATGATTCTGTTTTCTTCAAGGTTGTATCTTCCTGGTCGAATGTACTTATTGTAAGTCGCTTTGGATAAAAGCATCAGCTAAATGCAATGTAATGTAATACTCTCTCCACTAGCGCCGTAGCGAGTTAGCTTGAGCGAGAGCACTCTGCTAACTGGAGATGGAACGGGTATTAAACCAACTGTGTGCAGTGAGAGGGGAGCGGAAACAGTCTCTTCACTAGTGCTGTAGCAAGTTAGCTTTGAGCGAGAGCACTCAGCTAACTGGAGGATGGAACAGGATCCAACTGTGTGCAGTGAGAGGGGAGCGGAAACACTCTTCACTAGCGCTGTAGCAAGTTAACTTTGAGCGAGAGCACTCAGCTAACTGGAGGATGGAACAGGATCCAATTGTGCGCCGTGAGAGGGGAGCGAAGACCCTCTCTTCACTAGCACTGTAACAGTTAGCTTGAGCGAGAGCACTCAGCTAACTGGAGGATGGAACAGGAACCAATTGTGCGCCGTGAGAGGGGAGCGAAGACACTCTCTTCACTAGCGCTGTAACAGTTAGCTTGAGCGAGAGCACTCAGCTAACTGGAGGATGGAACAGGAACCAATTGTGCGCCGTGAGAGGGGAGCGAAGACCCTCTCTTCACTAGCGCTGTAACAGTTAGCTTGAGCGAGAGCACTCAGCTAACTGGAGGATAGAACAGGTAAGGAACCAAATGTATGCAGTGAGAGGGGGGCGTAGACGCTCTCTTCACTAGCCCCGTAACAGTTAGCTTGAGTGAAAGCACTCAGCTAACTGGACGATGGAACAGGTAAGGAACCAAATGTAAGCAGTGAGAGGGGGGCGGAGACGCTCTCTTCACTAGTGCAGTAACAAATTAGCGAGAGCACTCGGCTAACTTGTACACAATTATCTCATTAGCTTGAGAATAGATGGCACAATCAGCAATAAATGGTAGCGATCTCACCGGCTGACGTGCAGGAGCGTCCGCTCTTTACCGGTCCGGAGCTCCTGGGGTCCCCTCCCTTGGGCGGGCGGACAGCTCGTCGCAGCCTTTGGAGGGCGAGTGTTTTTCTAGCCCGCTCCGATCGAGACGATCACAAGGCTACAGGTAGCGATGAGCTAGAATCTTAATTTGCAATAAGCTAGCTTGGCTTCTACTCATAAAGTAGTAACCTGTGCAGCGAGAAGATGAAAAAGGACTGAACTCGTTGACAACACCGGAACTTATGCCTTCCGGGGTCATACGAGGTCACACGTGACTTTGTTGATATACATATTCGACCTGCGCATGCGCGAGACAGAAGATATTCAGTGCTAAGCACCGCCTCTGGCGGTCAGTAAGGATGAAATAGAACACCCTTTGCACCCCGGGCCGTCAACATTTTGCATTTGCCTGTACGATGGGCGCTGTAAGTGATGAAAGTGGGGGATGTTGACTTATCAGACGCCCGCAGCTCACAGCCAAAGTGCGAGCGAGCAAGAGAGAGAAGGCGCACATCGGTACCGCGGATTGAGGCTGATAACTACAGCTCAGTGAGGTAAAGGATTCTGAGTGTTTGGTCACAATTTATGTAAACAAATATTTCCAAGGCACTCCTTTATAATTATTAGGATAAATAACAACAGGTTTGAAATCATTCCAATGTATACTATAGGACAGTAAACCAAAAATGTCGTTTAAAACTGGAGATATTAAAAAGAAATGCATGAATAAATAAATGTTAACTAGGCACCAAATCATAATCTCGCCTAGGGCACCAAAGTGTCTAGGGCCGGCCCTGTAACAAAGTATGTCATTACTTGAAGTTCTTATGTGTTTTAAACTTCCAACAGTATTTTTGAACCTAAGGCAAACCATGAGCCTTATGCTTATTCCTGTAAAATGATAAAGTAAAGTCAACATTTCAAGGTGATTACTGTGTTGTGTGGGGTTATTTAACATGTTTGAATGGTGATGCACATTGATAGATGTCAGAATGAGAATCAAAAACAGGTTTATTGCAAGGTAGTTTTACACATACGAGGAATTTTCCTTGGTGTACATGGTGAATACATAAACACAGTTAAAGAAAATGTAAATTTAAACAGTTTAAATTATTATACGTTAAGATATAGAAAAATTATTTACATGTAATCTGGATATACAATAAATAAACTATGTGTAGTATACTATATACTATTGGCAAGTACTTAGAATAATAAAGTAAAATATGTGCAGTGTTGTTATGGAAAGTGGATGAGAGGTATCAGTTTGTGGGCATAACCGACTATGCACATTGCATGAAGGTGTATTTATTTAAAATATTTTCATATAATCTTGCTTATTGTGATTGATGTGGATTATATGTTTTGATATGAGGCTGAGTGCAAGCAATCATTACTTTTCATTTTCATATTCAGACTAGTATATATTCTACAGTCCAAAACAACACATTTATGTATATCCTTAAATATTGATGATTACATCAGTTGAGTTTTACAGCATATCATGGTTGACGAAGCGACAGTCATTGTACGGTGTGTATTCAGCTCATACCTGGTTACGTCATCACTGAGGATTTTTTCTCTTTGCTACAATTCTCAATTAAATTGACGGCTGATCCTGGCGTTTACCCTTCATGTGATATTGATGCTGAAAAAAGCAGAAAGTGGCGAGAAACCTGCAGAGGAGAGGGAGCGAGGGCAAAGAGCTCCTACTCTCCCGTGTAGATTTACTTATCTGTCAGCCGTTTATGTGGTTGAAATGGAAAAGAGAATTGGGCTATGTTTACAGCACCATAAACCTTTCTTTTAAACCCAAGGACTTAGCCACCCTGAAACTGTAGCGCAGCAGCCATAAAACTGAGGCTAACGCCGTCTTTTAAATCTGATGAAACATTTATCGATTCTTTTTAGATCTTGTTTTATTTGCTCCTCCTCTCCCACCGTGGGGTTAATAGAAACAAATAAAAGGACTACAGAAATACTGAGGGTAGTAAAGGTTTGCATGCTAACACCACGGAGGACTAAAATAAAGAACGATCACTTTGATGGCTTAATGGTTACTGCGTGTCTCTGTCACTCAGTACCAATTATGTTTGTCCATTCTGACACAAAACATTCAAACAATATATAAGAGACATAACACTTTGTACAATAAATAAAGTTGAGTAGCCGACACCATTCTTTTAAAGTTTTTGCCGAAAAATAAGAAGTCAGCAAATAAAACCATGGACAGTTGGATAGAAACAAACACAGCCAGCAAACGTAACACTAACCAAGCAGATAGCAAGGTAGAGTTCAATCTAGCCAGTGAAACCAACTCTGATCTGTTCGAAACATCAACACCCTAAAACAATATAACGCACAGAAAAAGTTACGCAAAATCCAATAAAGCTGTTTAGTTTGATGTGTCCTAAATCATTTATTTTGTTGACACAGGAGGAACGGTAGGTTACGTAACATTACATTGCATTTAGTTGACGCTTTTATCCAAAGCGACTTACAATAAGTACATTCGACCAGGAAGACACAACCTTGAAGAAAACAGAATCATATAAGTACATCAGGTGTCATAGAGCCAAACATTTCAAGTGCTACTCAACTGGCTATAGATAAGCCAGTCCTTTATTAGTATACAAGTACTCTGTTAGCAGTTCTTTGTTAGTAATTCTATCGCTCGAGGTGGAGTCGAAAGAGATGAGTTTTCAGTCTGCGCCGGAAGATGTGTAAGCTATCTGCTGTCCTGATTTCAATGGGGAGCTCATTCCACCATTTTGGAGCCAGGATAGCAAACCCACGTGTTTTTGCTGATGGGAACTTGGGTCCCCCTTGCAGTGAGGGTGCAGCGAGTCGTTTGGCTGATGTAGAGTGTAGTGCACGCGCTGGGGTGTACAGTTTAACCATGTCCTGGATGTAGGAAAGGCCAGATCCATTCGCAGCATAGTACGCAAGTACCATTGTCTAGCAGTTACTGGAAGCCAGTGAAAGGAGCGGAGGAGCGGTGTGGTGAGGGAACATTTTGGAAGGTTGAAGACCAGACGAGCCGCTGCATTCTGGATGAGCTGCAGAGGTCGGATGGCACATGCAGGTAGACCAGCCAGGAGGGAGTTGCAGTAGTCTAGACGTGAGATGACGAGAGCCTGGACCAGACAGGCGGAGCCCTCTACTGGACTCTATGGGTACTACTCTCATCAATGATATGCAAGCGTTCACACACTGAAGTTGTCCTTGTACCGTGGAGAAGTCGGGGCTTACCTGGCTGGGTAGAGCCTAATCGGTCTGAATAAGCCCATAGCTCAACCCTGCAGGTGTCAGCGCAAGTGACTACACACTGCGCACCACGTTTCCCAGGTCCCTAAGGAGCATGGGAAAACGTAAGGGTATTATGTCCCAGGGGGTCAGAAACAGCTTACTGACCCACAGCTTTCACCATTCCTGCGTTGCCCCAGCAAGCACAGACGATGAGAAGGAGCCAGACATGTCCAAGAGATAGAACCTTATGAACGGGCTTGGCGTAGACCAAGACGCCGCCCTACATATGTCCTCCACACTCACGCCGTCGAACAAGGGTCTCGATACAGCCACACCACGTGTTGAGTGTGCACGGACCCCAGTGGGGAGAGCCTTCCACCCCTGTATGGAGTAGAAGACTAAAGCCGTCTAGCTGTATAACCCTTCATGGAGGAGAGCTCCAGAGGCTCAAACGGTTCTCTAACCAAAGCCTCGAGCACCAATGGCAGTTCTCATTGCGGGGTGGAGACATGTCCACATGTCATTGCGGGCTGTCTCCTGATTAGGGATGGGTACCGAGCCCCGGCTGAATTATTTAAGAACGTGGTACCGTTAAAGTCCGACGTTAACAGTCTTTTTATCGGTACTGGAGACATGCACAAAATATATGTCATGTGTTTTATTGCTACACAAACATTATATTGCAGTTTTAGTGTCGCCAACTCCGTTTCTAATACGCAAAAAGACTGCAAAATGCTTCGATGATTATTTTTTGTATTTTCGATCTCTCTCCCCGCCTGCTTGCGAGGGGGCGGGGCAGTTTACACACACGCAGCTGCTACATGCAGCAACACACACACACACGGAGGAGATGGCGGAGATAACGCGCTCCGAGGTGTGGTTAAATTTTACCCGTCTCGATGTTCGTTGCCGAAAGTGCAATAAGAGTTTAGCATGTAAGGGCGGTAACACGAGGAATTTGTCTAAACATCTTGCAAAAGCGCACCACATTCAGACGGAGAAATGCACCGGGTTCGACTGTCTTTTATAGCTCTGTAGCCCCCTCCAGGAGTAACGTTTCCACGTCAGGTGTGAAGTAAATTGAAGTAAAGTGTTACGGCAGAAAGTTTAATACAGCGTATTACAGGTAGATTCATTTTATTATGTCACCTGATATATAAGAAGTGTGTTTTTATATATTCATGTGTGTACTTAATTACTTTGTATTTAATAGTAGCAGTTTGTATAAACAAGAAACTGGAGATATGAGAAGTGAAAACTTCCCTGTTAGAAGTAAGGGAGAGGGGAGAGATGAAATATCCTTATATGGGTACAGCGTGGCAAACATCTGGAGGACAGCAGAGTAGAATGTGTGTGTGTGTGTGTTCATTTCAGTGGCTATATATGCTGTATAATAACTGCTTAATTATACTTGTGTTTTATCGATTTCTTTCTATTTTATTATTTCATGTTGTGAGTACTAAATTGCCACAACATTGTGGAGTGGTTGGCTTAAACATGCTTAATTACTCTGTATGAAGTCGAAGCAGCTTTTCATGACAGAAGACTAGAAATGATGGGGGAGGGGACCAGAGAGGGAAGTCTCTGCAAAATGTGTGTGTGTGGAGGCTTCCACCAGATAACGAGCTTGTTATTCAGAGCAGGTTCGAGCCGGACACCAAATGTGTCTGTTTTACCTCAAATGTTAAAAGACTCTTGTTTCCGGGTCCTCGGTTGGCTCACGCTGATACACTACGAAAGCCCATCGTTTGTATATGGGCCAATAGATGACCGGTATGGGAGGAGAATCCGACCCAGCTCCTCCCGTTGTGCTTACAATATCTCCTGTTGAGTCCTTGTGTCCGGTCTCTTTCCTCCTGCCGTCAAGATGATGATGTTCTCCCGGCATTAGGACCAGAGCAGGGGTGGGCCTACCCCTTTAAAAAGTGTATTGTATTCTTACCTTTTATCATTAAAACAGATTATTGTTTAACCCTGTATCTGGTGCTTTGAATTCCTTCTTTTATGATCTGACCCAGCTCACCAAACGACACGCGGAGTTGGAGGTGGGTTTCAGACCCCTCCCACTCCAACAAATGGAGACCCCGACGTTTGTGAGTGGGGTTTTCAGAGGAGGGAACACCAGCGACCCCATTGGGTCCAGGGGTCCGCACCAAGAATATCTTTGACAACAGGGCCCTGACAACGAAAGAGGTCAAACAGATGCCTGTTTTATATCAAAAATCTGGGATTGGCTGAACTAAACTACATTTTAGAAGTTGTCAAGGACATTCACAGTGTTTTGGTTTGATGGTCAACAATACAATACATATATAAATATAAAAGTGAAGCAATGAGGTGTGTAAGACGATGGTGAAAGGCCCCGTAGAATTTTCCAGAATTCATACGGCTAACTCATTGGGGAAGTTCAGTGGTTTTCTAAAGACTCCATCCAGAACAAAACAGAATAATACTTTCCAGTCTCATAGGAGCTGCAGTTGTATTGTAAGTAACAATCCAAGAGGAGAAAACGCGAACTTCAAAAGCCATTTGAAACGACCGGAATCTCGTTATCTCTTGTTCTGTGGGGTTGAATCTATAAGGCTAAACGTGACGATAAAGAGATTCTGTTGACCTGGGTTTTGACCCCATGAGAATGCCACATCGCTGAAAAGCGGTGTAGAAGCGCGTTTAAAGGTCTCCTAAATCTGTTGAAATAAACATTGCACTATAAAAGCTGGATAGACTGTACGGGGAATAATTTTCTGTGAATAATTACTAATAGATAAGGGAGAAAGTCAGATAAAGACGCGAAGTTTAAGCTTGTTGCTCTCAGAAGCATTCTTCCCCTCAGTGAGGTGGAACTCATTCCTGGTCAGGTGCCGCCATCAGGGTGGCCAACAGGGTGTGGCACAAAAGAAAGACAGACTAATGGTTAGGTATGGTTTTCTGGCTCCATCTGCTGGACGTATTTTGTAGTATTTCTTGCATTATTACATTACATTTGACTGGCGCCTTTATCCAAAGCGACTTACAATAAATGCGTTCGACCAGGAACATACAATCAAAAACAAAACAGCATCATTAAAGTATATCAGCTTTTATAGAGCCAAACCATTTCAAGTGCTACTCAACTGGCTTTAGATAAGCCAGTCCGTTGTTAGTATATAAGTGCTTTGTTAGTACTTCTTTGTTAATAATTCTATCATTCGAAGTGGAGTTGAAATACTTGAGTTTTTACACTCAAACTATTTACACATTTAGATTGAGGGCAGGGCAGTTAAATAAATACATTAACTACGTTAGGAGTAACGACAAGCATTGTCCAGTATAACAATAAATACAAGTGAACACATATCAACCTAGTCAGATAAATAAGATACAACCACCATGGAGGGACAGTTTCAAAAAAATGATTTACACGTCCCAATTCCCGGAAGTTTCCGAGAACAATGGGGACAGACTGAGAGATTGATTCTCAGTGGAATAAAACAGGGAGACAAGAAGAAGGCTTGTGCCGACCTCCGATTCCTCCATAATAAAATGATAGAAGAAGACAGAGTGGGAGGAGATGACACTCTGGGAAATGTAGGCTCAGCTCTAAGTGTTATGAACTGGCCTTGGCTGGTTACATTTTTATTGAAGCCAGACTACAAGTCGTATGGTTTAATTTGTATTGAACTCAGTCTCCAAGCAGTGTGGTTTTTATCTGCACATGTTGAGTGTTCCCCTCCCCTTCCCCCAGTCACATGAGGTTAATGCTATACTGCTAAGCTAGTTAGCCAGCCAGTTGGCATTACTAGATGGTGAAATAGTTGAGTAAAGATACAACCGGTAACTACTGATTAAATACACAGTGATGGTGTACACGAACAATGAGAGTAGATTAAGTTGTTTTGTTTTTCATGCTTTTCACCAACAGTCATTTTGAATTGTTATTATTTTAATGTAGTGTTGTGTTATATTTCTAAACTATAATGTACCCACACACATGTGGTTTATTTGTGACAGTTCATTTTAAAGTCAGCCACCTCATGGCTAGATCTCATCTCTGAGAGTCCATTGTGTTAATGATTAAGAGGTCCTTTTGTTCTTCAGGCCACATGTTAAGGATGATCAGCATCCAATGTATTTGACCCCATGAGGTCAAGAGTCATTCTGTTAGACCACAATCTTGTGTAAGACAAATCATTGTTATTTTTTCACATTTTGAATGACATAAGAGTTCATTTTTCTAAATCAATTTATCTATAAATGTTGTAGTTGTAGTTTTGTGTTTGCTAACATTTTTAGGAACGACAGCACCAGGAGATGAGTAAACTCAAGAATCCGTAGAGTGTAAATACATTGAGAGACAAATGTTTACACTCAAACTGTTTGCATATCAGGAACAAGAACTTTAGATTAAATAAATAAATGTTCACCAAAAGTAATAATTATAATAGATAAAACATAGGCCTACTCTTGAGTCAATGTGCATTGTTGTGATCTGTTAGTATGTTCTATGCTGGTTTTACTGTTGTTCTAAGTAACAGTGGGATTTAAAATATTGGAGAATATGTGGGGATTTTCTTCTTGTGTGAAATATATGGAGCTTGAAATATGTGAGTATTTAATTTATAGGACAAAATGGTTTACTGAGAGAGTTGTTTTGAGTAAATATGTTACAAATGGTTGAAATAATTTTTAAGGACTTCTGTAATATCATTAGGCATTTTGGCATTTAACAACCAAGACAGATAGTATGATTAGAAGAAGACAGAGTGGAAAGGGTTGGATTTATTTAACCTCAGTGTGCCAGAATTTCTATAGGTAATGCGTCCCGAGACCTGGACCCCCTTCTCTCTGCCTCTCAGACGGCTAAGACCCCGATCCGCCTGAGCAAACAAAGGCCTATCCTAACCAGGAGACTGCTCCTTCTCAATAGACCAGACAGAGAACCAGAGCTGAACCAACAACAACAATAAGAACTGCATCCAGAACAATCTCCACCTGTGGCAGCCAGAACCAAAGCTCCATAAAGCAGCAGAGAGACTGTAAAGGAGTAGATGAAATGCAAAGCAGTACAAGAACAGTGACATGATGGGGGCTGCAGATGTAACTGGGCAGATGGCTGCCTCAAGGAGTTACAGCGAATGGATTCGAGAGCTGATGGACAAAGGGGGAGGAGTTGGTCGAGCAGAATGTGAGGTGGCCGGGGTCACGGCTTGAGATAAACCAGAGGAGAGGGGAAGGGAATCAATCGGAATGAGTGAGTTTGCACATAAACACACTTATTCAAATAAAAAGAACCAAATTTAAAGGAATTGAATTGACTTGATAAATAAGTAAAGATAAAAAGTTGTATTACCCATGAATTAATCAATTGGTAAATTAAAAATAGCAGTAAAGAGGAAACTATTAAAGTAAAATGAGAATCATCCTAAAACACACTGAGGGATAAAGGGGGAGACATGACAGAGTAGAACCATATTCTTCAATCTTTACATCATGTTAACAAATTATTCTTTAAAGAGATTTTTAATCATGTGTGAATAAAGTAGGTGGAAACTAGGGGTTACCCCTAGATTCCACCGAGTCCGTCTGCGGCGCATTACGGCTGCGCCGCGGTTTTGGTCCGGCCTCCTCCGGCGTCATACCCTACCGGCCGCGTTTCAGAAGCATTTCAGAAGCGGAGCGTCTTGCCTGCCGGCTCGCAGTTTTTGTTGATTTGGGCATATTTCCTGGACAGGCTACTTTGTACAGACAAAGTTAATAATAATTGTAATATCCCAGTTATAAACGACATGAATCAAAGATGTGTTGCTGTATTTTAGTGGTAAAAAATGCATTCATCATCATAATTATTCTTTATATATAATTTACACAGTGCCTGTAAACCGGAGGAGAACGCTGGCATTTCTCCTCCTACTTTGTGTGTGTATATATATGCTCTGAACGTTCCACTTCCTGCCTGCCCGACATTACCTTACGGCTGCGTCGCGTTGAAAAATAGACTTCAATCCTATTTTGAGCAGAGCCCAGCGGCGAGACGCTTCTGGGACGCTTCTGAGCCGTAACGCGGCGCGTCTGGTGGAATAGCACCCATTGACTAGAGTGGCCGCGATCCTGGCGGACGCCGCGGCACAGCCGTAACGCGCCGCAGACGGACCCGGTGGAATCTAGGGGTAACCCCCAGTTTCCACTGGGTCTGTCTGCGCGGTTTTGGTCCAACCTCCTCTAGCGCCATAACCCACCGGACGCGGCCCAGAAGCGTTTCAGAAGCGTAGCGTCGTGCGTGCAGGCTCGCAGTTTTGTTATTGATTCGGGCATCCTGGACATTTGTACTTCTACAAGAAAGTAAGTAGGCTACGTAGTTAAATGTTTTATTTTTGTGTCTGTTTAAATTGTGTTTATTGAATGGCTCTGTACTGTAACTACAAGTATTAATTAACTTTAAAACATTAATATGTAGTTGTTACCTTCCACTCCACAAACTGCAGCGACTAAAAACCAGGCCTTGTCCTTTCTGATGTTGTCCTTGTAGTAAGCATTGGTTACATCATATAAAATAGTGTGTTTTTCCACTTCCATGATGAAAACCTCGTCGTCCATTGTGCGTATCGTAGTGGAGGTGTTGTGATGAAGGAGGGGGGTCTGCTAAATTAGTATATGTGGGGGATGGGCCTGGCCCGGATGCTCACCTTTCCACTTCCTGCGAGGGGGGGCTGCCTACCCGACCTTACATTACGGCTGCGCCGCGGCAAAAATAGGATTCATCCTAATTTTAGAGAAGCGCTGCGCCGAGCCGCTTCTGGGACGCTTCTGGAACGCGTCTGAGCCGCGGCGCGTCTGGTGGAATAGCACCCATTGACTAGAGTGGCCGCGTTACTTACGACCGCCGCGGCACAGCCGTAACGCGGCGCGGCGCAGACGGACCCGGTGGAAACTGGGGGTAAGGGCCTATGAAGATTATTTCACATTTGTCGCAGGTTTTGGTACTTTTTTTTCTTTAAAAGCAGGGTGGATGTTTTGAGTGAGAGCTGTTCATGTATTTCCAATGAAAAGTGATTCACAATTCAGCCCACAGTGACTTCTGTTGTCATGACAGTGCGAGGAGTTTTCAAAGGTGAACGCAGTAAAGAGACATTTATGTTATCAATTGTAAACTGAAACAGCAATAATTGGCTGTTAGATATGATTCAACAAAACTCCACGACAACACAAAAACACAACGCCCTCCGTCACTGCCGCAGAGAAACAAAATGTGGAAATAGTAACCAGGCGAAAGCATGGAAATCAGAGCATATCCATTCCTGATTTGTGCCATAATGAAATATGACAAATGATTTATGTCTGGCATTTATTATGCTGTGGGAGGTAATTTGTTACACTGCAAATGCACAGGCACCCGGTTATAATTGAATCACACAAAATAATGAATATCCTACTTTGTTTAGTCTGGCTGTTTGTCTTTGTTCTATTGTTTTGTTTGCTCCTAGAAATTAATTATACCATACATTATGCAAGTACCTTTGATTAAACATGGGTGATAGTTTTACATTTCACTAAACAACTGTTTAAATTGTGAAACTGCAGAGCAAAATTCCCACCTCAAAGTAAAGTTAAACTGATATTAATTTACGTATTTTGGATTCATGGTACTGATGTCGGAAAAACATTCAGTTCATCATATATATTAAAAACACACTATCAATCTAAACTTATGTCTTACTTACAAGCCTTTCCAAAAATATTGGATTATACAGCCTCTTTCAGCAAACCTGAACAAGTTCCAAATGCTGATTAAGTCATATAAGATTGTGAAAAGAGGTTTAGCATATACAGACTTTGGATGACAATAAATGTGATAAAACAGCTTTAGGAATGACCTCAGATCAAATTGAACATCTGTGCTATAGGAACTAAGCTGGCTTTGTATTGGCAACATACAGTATAATCCATATGTTCTCCTGGCAATCAAAAGTTGAGATTTTCCAGAAGAGAGCTACCAATTGGTGCTTGTTGTATGTTGGACAAATTAACTCAAAAATAAGCAACGTCAATATTCAAGCTGTGGAGCAGATGATCAGCCATGTGTACCATTTCAATATACCATGGCATACCATTCTAGCCCAATTAAGGGAATCTGCATTAGCTTCCCTTTCAATCTCGGACCATTAGAGTGCTCTTTTGTTGTCACTTCTCACCAAACCTATTATACTGCTAAAGCTCAACGAGTTGACATTAGTCATAAGGCCATCTTCCGTTGATTAGTGTGAATATTTGGACAACTGAATGCATGATAGCTATTAAGAATCGCATGAAAGGGCCACCTGATAGCTCAGGGGTTAGAGCTGGGGGGCATGTGCAGTCACTGCCACCTAATAGGCCGGTTTGAATCCTGAACCAGTCCTCCCCTCTGTCTCCCCCGTTTACTCTAATACAGGGGTCTGCAACCCTAGGCACGGTACCATAACAAGTACCACACTAGGAATAAGTGTGCAAAAATATTTTAATTATATTTTCGGATCCTGAACAAGAGCGCATCTCCCCGTTACCTGCAGAAGGAAGCCATGCACGCAACGCAGTAGAAGGAAACAACAACAAATTCAAGAAATCTAGACCACAACAGAATTAAACAAGCGACTGCCTGTTTTTCCTGACCAAGGACAGGTTCCTTGAACACAACACGAGCGTAACGTGTAATTTTACATTGTGCCGTTTAAAAAATATAATAATAAAGGGCGGTGCCGGCCTTTTTGCGCAACTGTCACTCAAATGTGTGTGTTTGGCACGAGCATATTTTGTATGTATTATTTGTTATTAATAAACAAGAATCGGTTTAAAAGGGGAGTGATTTGTAAAGTGTCCATAAAGAAAATCTGTTTACAGTTCTGTTTCATATGGGTGTTGAGAGATGTATCCATAGATCTCTTAATTTTGCTCTCAAAGTGCACCAGATTGATGCATTTAACTTCAATATTAAAAAAAAATCTTCTTTTTTTAAATAATTCATAATAATAATTCATTTATTTTATATAGGCGCCTTTCAAGGCTCTCAAGGTCGCAGTGACACAATGACACTTCATATCAAAAAGGTTGCCGACCCCTGCTCTAATATCTCCAATAAAGGCCCTCTGGCCCAACAATGGAATTAGAAGAATCACACGAAAAACATGTACACAACCTCAAACAGGAACATTTATTTAGTTTGGAATTTGCAATTGGAAAAAAGTTTGCTGATATATTTATAAAACAAATACAAGGGTGAATTCTGTAGACAATGGCCGGGAACTTTACATTAAAAAATATGGCATCCAAGTATCAGTGATTTTAACCCAGGATGCTGATGATCTAGCCAATATACTGCCTCATCAGTGTTTACCTTTTTCTACAGATGAGGAACAAGCCCTGCATGAGATCGTTAGAACTCGTATTGGAAACACATTGAACACAGACCATTTAAGGGGAAAAGTTTTATCTTGAGGGGAAACTCTTTGGTCATAAACATAAATGGTCGATCCTCTGAGAAGCAATAAGCCTGATGTCTTTTAGATTTTATTAGATATTTATTGTACACATTTCAACATTTTGGCCTGAGGAGGGCAGTGATGTAAGCCACTAAAAGCCTAAAACAAAAATAGATCTGAGGACTATCAAGAAGATGAAGGAGATTTGTTTTTTTTAATTCATCGTCATTGATCAAAGTTCTGGTAACATGGAAGTCTTGGCCTGGTAGACTAGACTAGAGGGAATCTGTCCCTCTATTAATCCTCATATGGAGACATAGAGTACTCATTACAGCATTCATTATACCTTGGCCAGTTATTGCTGAGAACACCAAAGAACGATATAACATTAAGGAAGCTAATATCAGACTTTTACATATAGTGTTTTTGAAGCTACAAACCATAAACATTACATCCAAATGATTTGTTACTTTTCAAAACATGATTGTGCACATACTGTGTGAATGGGAACACATCAGTGTATACATCGGCACATTATGAAGGGTTTACATTCAGCCATCGCTCCCTAACAGTGTTGGGCAAGTTACTTTTAAAAAGTAACTAGTAATAGTTATAGTTACTGCTCTCAAAAAAGTAACTAGTTACTGTATTAGTTACTAAATTATAAAAGTAACTTGTAACAAGTTACTTTACTTTAAAAATAATAACAATAACATTGAAAATGAAATGCTTTCACTGGTATTTTGCTGACTAGTTCTCTGAAGGCAACAGACTCCATTGTTGCGATGGGCAGCATGTCCTCAACAACATACCTGGCAATCAATCTTTTTAGTTGACTCTGGGTGACATGTGACGATTTAAAAAAATCGTTTTTTGGCTGTTTAGATGGTGTTGCTTCATCTGGGTCACTGCCGGTGGTTGAGACGGTGGGGTCTTTGGCGACTAGTTTTATAGCCCCATGTACATTACTTAGGTGCTTCAGGAGATTGGCATTGCTGTTATTCGATGTGGACAATGCTTTCTGTCCTGCACACAGTTTACATTTGACCGTAATATTTTTTGCGTCCTTTATCCACACAAATCAAGTTTTATTTACGTATATAGCACATTTATAAACGATTTTTGGTCGAGCCAAAGTGCTGTAGGCCTACATATAATAAAAATAGCCTACAGTAGAGACACTTTACAGCAAATACAACAGCACAGTTTGTTCAGAATATCAGTATGAGAAAAACGACACCCTCTATCCTTAGACCCTCACATCGTACAAGGAAAAACTTCCGGAGAAAACCCACAGTTTAAGGGGAAAAAATGGGAGAAACCTCAGGGAGAGCAACAGAGGAGGGATCCCTCTCCCAGGACGGACAGACGTGCAATAGATGCCGTGTGTAAATCAAAGAGATAATACTTTTTACAGCATATAGACCGAATGTTAGGAAATGCATGTGTCTGTAATAAGAAGATGAATCCACGAGGATGTCACCAAATTGAAAATAGTGGTTATATTTCCAAGTTGCAAATGCGCTGCTGCTCTCGCTGATACTTGCATCTGCCATTGTGTGTGTGTGTGTGTGTGTGTGTGTGTGTGTGTGTGTGTGTGTGTGTGTGTGTGTGTGTGTGTGTGTGTGTGTGTGTGTGTGTGTGTGTGTGTGTGTGTGTGTGTGTGTGTGTGTGTGTGTGTGTGTGTGTGTGTGTGTGTGTGTGTGTGTGTGTGTGTGTGTGTGTTAGCATTAGCAAGTGTTCGTGTGTATTTTACCCATAAGTCAAGACCCGCCCAACTCTGTCTCTGATTGGCTTACCCTGAAATGTTACCCCGCATTAACCAATCATCACTCCTCTCTGGTTACTTTCACTTTTCCATGGTGCTGTGAGAGGACATCGCTGTATTCATAAGTTAGATCCGCAGCGAGATTCGGTTCAGTTGGATCGCATAATGTAATGCAGTAATGCACCCATTTAAATCACAGTAACTATAACGGCGTTACTTAATGGGAATAGGTAACTAGTAACGATATTAGTTACCGCAACAAGTAGTTGCATTACAGTAACGCGTTAGTCCCAACACTGCTCCCTAACCAATTGACCAGAATAGGAATTCCTGGGTGGATAGTTGGAGATGCTATCAGCATTCAGCTCCTGTACGACATCACTCACATCAGTGAGCTCTTTTGTGATTACTTTAGTGCTATCAAAGCCCTGCTATTTTTTTCACAGTGTTAATTAGTACAACTTTAATTAAGGACTGATTCACCCGGCACTTTCTGACTGTTCAGTGCGGGGACGTCCACTTCCTGGAGGACAGCAGCAGTGAGAGAACCCGGCAGCCTGTTGGAAATGATTATATCCACTGATGATTGATGGTGTGTGCGGCGGCTTTAGCCATATTTTGGTCACATGACTGTCCTCATGCTTGAGGATTGGCTGGCCTATAAAGGCCTGTAATGGCTGCATCATGATCTGCTGGAGGGGGAAAAAATCTCATTAAAAATGACATAGGGATTATTATGCAATTTTCATCATACACTGCGATACCAAACGTCATTAATTTGTAGCCTGTCTCCTCACCATCAGCAGTCAGGATGAACAAACACTGTGTTTCATAAATGCATTGCCGGAGTGTAAAGAGAAGGATCTTCTATAGTGCATTACGATGGGTCCAATATGTGTTACCCATCAGTGAATAAAGTCAGGAACACACATTTAACACTGAATAAATGTATATATTCACTCTATGTCGATCAATTATTTTAGGTTTCACGAGGACAACTCAATATGTCGATGTGTCCTTGGGCAAGATAATTAACCCTGAGTTGCTCCAATTGGCATGGCCAGCATTGTATGAATGTGGTGTATGATTGTTAGCTTACTTGAGAAAAATGTCAAATTTCTCTGTATAAAGGAGGTGTGAATGGGTGAGTAATAACTTGTACTGTAGTATGTAAAGACTGGATAAAGTGCTAAGAATAAAAAATATAAGTCCATTTTTAGCATTTACCCTTGTATAGCCAAAGCTTTTTTAAGATTGGCCTACAGTGCTCTGAAACACTGGGGACAGCTCTGTAGGGCGCACTACAGCACTATACAGAGGCAGACAACACACATTTCCAGTTACCCTTACAGGAACTTTGCCTGTACTTAGATGGAAGAAAAACAGGAATCTCATACGTTGTGTTCAGCAAACACAGAGGAGTTATTTAACATGTCAATCTGCTTATAATTATCATAGTAAACATTCGGAGGTCCACAGATGGTGTGTCTACTTTATGTTTAGTGACTGTTTCTAATAATATCTTTCAGTTAAAGAGCCCAGGAGGTGAACTGGCTCCTCTCCAGCTACCAGTCGGCACTCTATATCAGGTCCGCTGGGGACTTTAACCGGCGACCCTTTGGTTCTCAAGCCAAGTCCCTACAGACTGAGATGCTACCGCCCAAGTAACGAGACAGGCAGTGTATTTTTGCTTAGGGAAACTGCCTCACAAAATACTCCATCAACAATCCAACCTAAAACCATCTGACTGTGATCCCAGATCTGAGCAAAACATTAAAAACCCTCAAAACTAAACTAAAAAAAGTCACTTAATTGACCCTATAGAGGAAGTTCATGATGTCTTTCTCTGTGTCCATGTTTCAGATCACCTCTCCTTATCAGGGCTTTTTTTCATCATCTTCCCCTGGTTGCCAGAGGGGACATCTTTATTAAAATGGATGGCAGTGTTTGCTCAGGGGCGGGCGAGACTCTATCTTGTGGACTTGAATGGTTATTCCCAGCCACTGTTGACTTATAGCTGGCTGCCTGGTAATTAGGCTGGGTAATAGCCTGCCGTGAGCAGCCAGGGAGCGATCACAGCCAGATACTGTGCTGTGTCGCAGCATACAGGTGTCAAAGCATGGACTTTAGCTGGGGTCAGTGAGGAGACAGCAGGGTGTGATGGCTGCTGCCTGAAGCAATGACTGCAGGCTGGTATTGGAGAAAAGCAAGAGATTGTGACAGGGAGTGAAGGGCAATGTAGACATCAAAGTGCATCAGGTAAACATGGTTTGTTTATACTTTATCTTGAGAAAAATATAGAAAACTGATGCTATGACATATTGACTGTGAGTCACTTGGCTGTGTGTGAGAACAAGTACAAAAAGTGATATTATTCCCAGATTAGTCAGCATTATAATTTGATGAACCTTTTTCTGTTGAGTGCTCAACTGCATTAACAACTTGGCAAATCATCTTGCATTGTGCTTCTTTCAATACATCATAAACACTTCTGCAGCCAAAGAAGACTAACGCTGCTATTATCTGATAACTGCTCCGTAACTGAGAGGCTTTTGTCTCCAGCTGCTTTTAAAGGGCTAGCTGTAAGCTTTATCACGCAT
The DNA here is from genome assembly GCA_028583405.1 of Pogonophryne albipinna. Lineage (NCBI taxonomy): Eukaryota > Metazoa > Chordata > Actinopteri > Perciformes > Artedidraconidae > Pogonophryne > Pogonophryne albipinna. The sequence continues at coordinate 30,877,986 of CM053256.1, forward strand.
TGAAGAGGTTGAAAACCATTATTCGTTGCCAGTAAATGACAGCTCGAACAGAAACCCATTTAAAGCTTACTTTCTTCATCTACTTAAGGTAAACAAAAAGCTAAATTGTGCTTAAATGCAGAAATGAATAAATATCAATACTGTCAATGAGTGATGATGAGAGCGAGTCAGAGAGGCATCACAGCAGCGCTCCGGCATGCTAACATCATTAAAATTATTTATTTAAGGCTAAAAACAAGTACAATTACAGGCAGGAGCACTTTACAGGTACTGTTCTGCAGTGAAGACTTTATTAATAACTGACGTTTCTGCCATTATGCCTTCCTTATAGACTGTCACGATGCCGGAGCGGCCATGGAGGCAAAGAGAGAAGACTGAGTCCAAAGGTTGTTTCAAATTGAATATTTTCCTTCCCCAAAACATGGCTGCCCTCAACCACACGCCACACCTCACCGACACAGTATGGCCCCCTTTTATAGAAGCCTCTGACCTTGATTGGCTGGGTCGTACCATTCACAGGCTTACACTTACAATACATTCAATATCTACACCAAACCATTAACCATAACTATATAAATACTAGGGCTGTCAGTCGATTAATCGCATGATTGTCCATAATTAATCGCACATTTTTTATCTGTTCTAAATGTACCTTTAGAGGGATATCGTTTTTAATACTCTTATCAACATATGAGTGGACAAATATGCTTTATGCAAATGTTTGTTTATTATCATTTGAACGATGACTCATGAATAATTAACACAACAACCTCTGAACATTACAAATATTCGCCTCAATTCAAGTGTGTGTGTGTGTGTCGGCGAAATGCCGCTCCTCTGTTTTCATAACTGTCAAAGCATGAGTTAATTTTGGCAGCTGTTTTTGATTTAGTCTTAGTCTTTAGACGAAAATGGTTATTAGTTTTAGTCACATTTTAGTCATTCCTATCCTTCGTAGTTTTAGTCTAGTTTTAGTCGAAAAAACTGAAAACATTTTCGTCAACTTTTAGTCGATGAAAAATTACATTTTAGTCAACTTTTAGTCGATGAAAAATTATATTTTAGTCAACTTTTAGTCAAAATGTGTCTCTATACTCTCTGAACGCTGTCTGTTAGGCCCCGCCCCCCGCACAAAGAGAGCGGAAATAATGATTGCAAATTAGAAACGTAAGATGCATTTTGACAGACAAGATGGACACTTGGGGGAAAATATGCTGCATTTTGAATGTCCGATAGTCCACCATTAACACCTTAGTCCCGTCTCGTCAACGAAAACTAAATATACATTTCGTCATAGTTTTCGTTATCAAGAATCTATTTTTAGCTCGTCATCGTCTCGTCTTAGTCATTTAAAAAAGGTTGTTGACGAACATTTTTCGTCATAGTTTTCGTTGACGAAATTAACACTGCTCTGGAAGGCAATTCATAAGTGCAGTCGTTGGATGCGACCCGAATTATATCACGCAGCCCCTTGTCATCCACAATGTTAATTGGCCTGCAAGCTGTCGCCACCCATTTCGCGACCTTTGTTGAAAGTTTGCTGCTCGTAGACGTGTCCAGGCGTCTCCCCCTTTCAACCCGTTCACGTATATCTAACAGATATTCCCCACTCAGCGAGACACCCACTGAGAAGCAAACTCTGGTTATTGGTAGCTCTATTATGAGACACGTGAATTTAGAGACCGAAGCCTCCACAGTCACATGCATTCCGGGGGCCAGAGCGGGCGACGTTGAGGCGCATCTTAAACTGCTGGCTAAAAATAAACGTAAATACAGTAGGATTGTTATTCACGTCGGTGGTAATGATGTTCGTTTACGCCAATCAGAATGCACCAAACTTAATGTGGAGTCGGTGTGTAGTTATGCTAAAACAATGTCGGACACCGTAATCTTCTCTGATCCCCTCCCCAATCTGATCAATGACGACATGTATAGCCGCATGTCATCATTTCAGCGCTGGTTGTCTTGGTGGTGCCCAGCAAACAATGTGGGCTTTGTAAATAATTGGACAGCCTTCTGGGGAAAACCTGGTCTGATTAAGAGAGACGGCATTCATCCTACTTTGGAAGGTGCAAATCTCATTTCGGCAAACATTTCAGGGCTTTGTGGACTTAATCCATGACAAACTGGAGTTGAGATCAGGAGGCGGAGTCACAGTCTTACACGCTTCTCTGCGCTCTCTCCTAGGCAGTCATCCATAGGAATCCCGAACCCAATAAAATACCCAATATTAACGGTGTGTGTGTCTGCCCAAGGACAATTTAAGGTAAAACCTAATAGAGGTGTCATACATAATAACCTAATAAAAGTAAATGTAACAACTACTACAGTGCAACAAAACAGGAATATTAAATGTGGTCTCTTAAACATAAGATCTCTAGCATCTAAAGCAATATTGGTAAATGATTTAATATCAGATTATAATATTGATATATGCTGTCTCACTGAAACTTGGTTGAGACATGAAGAATATGTCAGCATAAATGAGGCCACTCCACCCAGCCATATCAATACTCATATTGCCCGAGGCACGGGCCGAGGAGGTGGAGTTGCAGCAATCTTTGACTCAAGTTTACTTATCAATACTAAACCAAAATTAAATTATACCTCCTTTGAAAGTCTCATTTTTAGTCTTATGCATCCGACCTGGAAAACTTTGCAGCCAATCTTATTTGTTACAGTGTAGCGTGCACCAGGTCCTTATTCAGAATTCTTATCAGAATTCTCTGAGTTTTTATCAACTTTGGTACTTAAAACAGATAAAGTAATTATCGTAGGTGACTTTAATATTCATGTTGACGATGATAAAAATAGCCTTACTGTTGCATTTAACTCTATATTAGATTATGTTGGTTTTTGTCAGAGTGTAAATAAACCAACCCACTGCTATAATCACACTCTCGACCTTGTTCTGACTTATGGTATTGAAATTGAGCAACTATTAGTCGAAACGCATAATCCTGCTTTATCCGACCATTTCTTAGTAACTTTTGAAGTACTGTTACTAGACTACAAAGCATTAGTCAAAAGCACCTGCAGCAGAAACCTATCTGTTAGTGCTATAGCCAAATGTAAGGAAGAGATTCCATCAATACTTAACTCGATAGCATGTCTGCATGTAAGGGAGGAAACTTATACAAAATGTACACCACCCCAAATTGATCATGTTGTTGATAGTGCTACAGATGCGCTGCGAATAAAATTAGACTCTGTTGCTCCTTTGAAAAAGAAGAAAATAAAACAACATAGATTAGCTCCATGGCATAATGCCGAAACCTGCAAAATAAAGCAAAAGTCGAGACAACTTGAAAGGATATGGCGTTCCACTAAACTTGAAGAATCTCGTTTAATTTGGCATATTACTCTCATGAATATAAGAAAGCACTGCGTAAAGCGAGAGCAGCTTACTACTCTTCATTAATAGATGAGAATAAGAATAATGCAAGATTTATTTTCAGCACTGTAGCCAGGCTGACAGAGAGCCATAGCTCAATTGAGCCTTCTATTCCCATAGCACTCAGTAGTAATGATTTCATGTGCTTTTTTAACGATAAAATTGTTACCTCTTGCCTTTGACCAGTATAGTGTTATCAACAGCTCCCGGAAACGTAAGTTCTAATATTACACTAGATAGTAAACTAGAATGCTTTTCAGCCATAAACCTTGAACAATTAAATTCAATGATTCTCTCTTCTAAACCATCAACGTGTATGTTAGACCCAATTCCAACTAAGCTGTTGAAGGAAGTTTTTTGATACTATCGACCATGATATCTTATTGCAAAGATTAGAGCACTTAGTTGGCATACAGGGAACTGCTTTAGGCTGGTTTAGGTCCTATCTATCTGAACGCTCTCAGTTTGTACGTGTCAACGATGAATCTTCCACGCAAACCAAAGTTAGCCATGGAGTGCCACAGGGCTTAGTGCTCGGACGTATTTTGTTCACATTATATATGCTTCCGTTAGGCAATATTATAAGGAATCATTCTGTACATTTTCATTGTTATGCGGATGATACTCAACTATATTTATCAATCAAGCCTGATGAAATTAATCATCTAAATAAAATGCAAGACTGCCTCAAGGACTTAAAAACGTGGATGACCTTAAACTTTTTGATATTAAACACGACCAAAACTGAAGTTATTGTACTTGGCCCGAAGAATCTACGAAACAAATTATCTAAAGATGTACTAACTATGGATGGCATTAATTTGGCCTCCAGTGAGACTGTAAGGAATCTTGGTGTTATATTTGATCAAGATTTATCCTTTAACGCCCACATAAAATCAATTTCAAGGACCGCCTACTTCCATCTACGTAACATTGCAAAAATCAGGCATATCTTGCCTCAAAACGATGCAGAGAAACTAGTCCATGCATTTGTTACTTCAAGGCTGGATTATTGTAACTCTTTATTATCAGGGTGTACCAAGAAGTCAGTCAAGTCGCTTCAGCTGATTCAAAATGCTGCAGCTCGTGTACTAACCAGAGTTAGGAAAAGGGACCACATTACTCCTGTTCTGGCTGCCTTACACTGGCTCCCTATAGAACACAGGATATAATTTAAAATTCTTCTTCTCGCCTACAAAGCCCTTAATGGGCAGGCGTCATCTTACCTTAAATAACTCATTATACCCTACTGTCCTACTAGGGCATTGCGTTCCAAGAATGCAGGGTTGTTGGTTGTTCCAAGAGTCTCTAAAAGTACAATGGGAGCCAGAGCCTTTTCTTATCAAGCTCCACATTTGTGAAATCAGCTTCCAGTTTGTGTTCGGGCGGCAGACACCCTATCCGTTTTTAAGAGTGCGCTTAAGACCTTCCTTTTTGATAAAGCTTATAGTTAGGGCTGATTAGATTCAGCCCCTAGTTTTGCTGATATAGGCTTAGTTTGTCGGGGGACATCTTACTTCTTCCTTCTCTCTGTACTCTCATGTTCCGATTAACCCAGCTTCCCCAAATGTCTTCGTTTTGATGTCTATATACGCCGGGATCCGGAGTCATGGATGATCCTGTTGCTCCGGTTCTGTGTCCTGGATCGCGAGCCCTGGATCTTGAGTTGTGGTTGTGGTCCTGGATCATAAGTCGTGGATTCATCTTCCTCTTATACACACATGCATTTCCAAACATTTGGACTACCTATGTTGCAAATGTATTATCTTTTCAATTTACACACGGCATCTATTGCACGTCTGTCCGTCCTGGGAGAGGGATCCCTCCTCTGTTGCTCTCCCTGAGGTTTCTCCCATGTTCCCTTTAAACTGTGGGTTTTCTCCGGAAGTTTTTCCTTGTACGATGTGAGGGTCTAAGGACAGAGGGTGTCGTATTGTCATACTGATATTCTGTACAAACTGTGAAGTCCACTGAGACAAATGTAACATTTGTGATATTGGGCTATATAAATAAACATTGATTGATATGTAATATCCCACCAATAATAATACTATAGTTTAGTTCTAACTGAATGCACATCTTAATCCGTATTTATGTACCATGGCGAGATGGAACGTCCCAGCGTCCGCGCTGTGAAAGTTAAACATCAGCAAACAAAACCAGTTATCAATATATACATTTATAAATATTTCCTGTGTTTTTATTACCTATGAATATAATGTAATTGTGTGTTAATATTGCAATTAATGATATGTATTATTGTGCGCTCTAGTAACGGCACCCCGTTGTTACATAGACCCTACATCATATAGCTTCCAGGGCACCTGAAGATAAAGGGAATAGACCTATAATTTAATAGTTTCAACAATAGTGTCAGTCAGCTTATCTTTTTAATCCGTTCACCTGATGTAAAAATAAGCTACACAATAAAACACGATTGGTCACTTTCTGAAAGATATCAACTTCAATATGAAGAGATATAAATGACAGTTTTTCTTAATTGTTTGCACTGTTACGTAATAATCCATTAACACAGCCTATTTATCTTATAGGCTACTTTAGTCACTCTTTGTTTTAGGAGGTTGGTAAAAATAGAAACTCCAGTTTAGAATGATGGAAATGGGATCAGTTTTAGGATTTAGTGTCATGGGAAGTGGTAGCAGAGAGCACTGGCGGTTCTACGGGGTGGCAGCTGCCATGTCAGAAAATTGCCTTGCCACCCTAAATGTAGGCAATGAATTTATTAATAATATTTTTTTAAATGTTGATTATAAATGTTGGTGACATTTCTCCATAGTTCGTGTAAACGTTTTACTCAACAGTTTAGAATGAACTCCCCCCACCCCTAAATAAAGAAAACAAATGGTTGCACCCGCCACGAGAAAATCGTGTCTACTAGCACTGTTGCACCCTACTAGAAAAAGTCCACGGAGTCGGTCGGAGTGACAGTTAGCCCAGCACCTGAAGGTGAATCAGCTTCCCTTGGGAGAATTTCCCCTTCGACTAGTTTTGTTTTTTACTAAAGACGAGCGCTTAAAACAAAAATATGAATAAACGCTGCTGTTTGAATCGATAGCGTTTAACAGACGGTCGCTGTTTGAGGCGTTACTTTACAAAATACTACGCAGACAGCGCTACCTGGGAGATCGATCACTTTTATTTGCTAAACTACGCGGTACTATTAAATCCACATCACAGCAATGAGGCCAGCTAACTTAAACCAGGATACATCCTTTACCGTCAAACTGGATCTAAACACAGCTGCCTGTGCGTTTGATAAATACTTTCTGATTTTATATTTATTATATGCTACTTATTAGCTACATGGTCCGAACATGTAAAGTTATAAAAGCATTTGTACCAGTGCTTTTCACAAGTAGACTCTTGCAGGCCAGAGAAGCAGGAGTGATTCAACAACAACAAAAATACATATCTGAGAAGTGATCAGGACGAACAGAAAGAGGAAAAGAGAGTACACTGAAGAGACCAGGAGGGTCAGAGCAGGAGAAGCCAGGAGGAGATGAAGACATTAGTGAAGAAGAAATGTATGTGAGGAATAAAGATAAAGTGTCAGAAAGAGGGACAGAGGCAGTGATCAGGAGGCAGATGAAACTCCAGTTGGACCACATGGTATGTTTTTATTCTCCTTGCATACATATCCCATTACAGCAGCACAATCTAGCGGCTCTTAGTATTGACAAATATTTATTGAAATGTGTTGCTTCACAGGTCACCTTTAGCTCTCCTAAGAGATGGGTGATATCATGAGTATTGTCTGCTGTTTTATAATATATTTGAGTTTGTTTGTCAACACAACACTAGGGCCACCAGGGTGGGTGGAGGGGGTCTGGAGGACGGGTTTTGGGCTGACAGCCCAGGAGCACAGCGAAGGGCCCGGAAGGGATCTCGGGCGGACGGCCCGGGGGCAAGGCAAAGTTCAAGGTGGGGGTCTCGGGCGGCCGGCCCGGGGGCAAGGTAGAGTCCATGGAGGGGCGAAGACCACAGCGGACAAACTCAGGGGCCCGAGAATGAGGGCGAAGGCAGCGGCAGGAAGAGTCAGGGGGCCGAGCATGAGGGCGAAGACCGTGGCACTCAGGGGGCCGGGCTCGAGGGCGAAGACCGCGGCTCTCAGGGGGCCGGGCTCGAAGGCGAAGACCGCAGCTCTCAGGGGGCCGGGCTCGAAGGCGAAGACCGCGGCGCTCTGGGGGCCGGGCTCCAGGGCGAAGACCAGACAGCTCCGGAGGCCGGGCAGGAAGGCGCTGACGGGACAGCTCCGGAGGCCGGGCAGGAAGGCGCTGACGGGACAGCTCCGGAGGCCGGGCAGGACCCGGTGTCGGCCGGACAGGAACCAGAGCCGGTGGGACAGGCTTCGGCAGGATCCCCCACGGAAGAGGACCAGGAGTTGGCAGGACCCCCGGCGAGACAGGTAACGGCGGGACCTCCAACGGAACAAGACATGGGATTGGCAGGACTCTCAGCGGATCCTCCAACGGAACAGGACATAGGGCTGGCAGGACCCCCGGCAGAAGAGTCGTCGGCGGGACCCCCAACGGGACAGGACACAGGGTTGGCAGCACCCCCGGCAGGAGAGCAGTCGTCGGGACCTCCAACGGCACAGGACATAGGGTTGGCAGGACCCCCGGCAGAAGAGTAGTCGGCGGGACCTCCAACGGCACAGGACATAGGGCTGGCAGGACCCCCGGCAGAACCTCCCATGGCACACGAGTAGGGACTTGAGTGGAGACTCGAGAGGAAACTTGAGAGTCGACTTGAGCGGGAACTTGAACGGAGACTTGAGAGGGGACTCGATAGGGAACTCGAGAGGTGATTCAAGAGGGGACTCGAGAGGGAACTCGAGAGCTGACTCGAGAGGGGACTTGAGAAGAGACTTGAGAGGAGACTCGAGAGGTGACTGGAAAGGGGACTCGAGGGAACTGGAGAGGGGACTCGAGAGGGAACTGGAGAGGAGACTCGAGAGGGAACTGGAGAGGGGACTCGGGTAGGAACTTGAGAGGGGACTCGAGAGGGGACTCGAGAGGGGACTGGAGAAGAGACTCGAATGGGAACTGGAGAGGAGACTGGAGAGGGGACTCGAGAGGAGACTCGAGAGTGGACTCGAGAGGGGACTCGAGAGGAGACTCGAGAGGTGACTCGAGAGGGGACTGGAGAGGGGACTGGAGAGGAGACTCGAGAGGGGACTCGAGAGGAGACTCGAGAGGAGACTCGAGAGGGGACTGGAGAGGGGACTGGAGAGGAGACTCGAGAGGGGACTCGAGAGGGGACTGGAGAGGAGACTCGAGAGGGGACTCGAGAGGGGACTCGAGAGGGGACTGGAGAAGAGACTTGAGAGGGGACTCGAGAGGGAACTCGGGAGGTGACTCGAGAGGGAACTCGAGTGGAGACTCGAGAGGAGACTCGAGTGGAGACTCGAGAGGAGACTCGAGTGGAGACTCGAGAGGGGACTTGAGAGGGAAGTCGAGAGGGGACTTGAGAGGGGACTTGTGTCGGTCGGTACGCCGACAGGACACGGGGAGCTGGCGTCGGCTGGAGTGCCAGCAGGACACGAGGTGCTGGAGTCGGCCGGTACGCCGACAAGACTCGGGGAGCTGGCGTCGGCTGGGGAGCCAGCCCTGTAGCCGAAACTGGAGTCGGGCCCATGGCTTCTGAGGCCGGAACCATGGCTGTGTCGGCCGGTTCTGTTGCCGGAACCATGGCTTCTGGGGCTGGAACCATGGTTGCTGGGGCTGGAACCATGGCTCTTGGGGCTCGGGCTGCTAGCTTGGCCTTGCGACTCCTTCTCTTAGCAGCCGCCTGAAGGCTCCGTGGACCTCCAAAAGCCAGACGAGTTCCACAATACGACTCCTGGACAGGAGCAGGAACTGGGGCAGAAGCATGGGTTGACTCCAGACGGAACACACCGAGACGTTTGTAGTCAGCAGGCTGGAAATCACACACCCAGAGGAAGTTCAAAATCCAGCCAGGTAAGAATTTCACCAAGTCTGGTTTTTCCATAGCCAACCGGTGCGCCTCTACCAGAGCGGCCTCCTTCTGCAGAACACTGGACGCTCCCTTCCACCAATCATAGCAGCAAGCCAAATAAAAGGAAAAATGTTGTAGTTCCACCTCAAAAGGATCATCTGCTGGGTCCATTTCTGGTTGGTTCGTACTGTCACGGTTGAGTGAAGGAAGCAGGACCCAAATGCAGATAACTCTGATAAACCTTTATTTCAAGGATAATGAAACTAATACAGACAAAACAGAACACTCACCGGTGAACTCAGTCACCAACAAAAGACGAACCAACACTGAACACAGGAAGAGACAAGACTAAATACAGGGAGGGGTAATCACGAGACGAGAAACACAAGGACAACAGGTGAACACAATCAGGAAACTAACGACGGGAGGAAAAACACAGGGAAAAGGACCAGACAATAACCCAGCAGGAAAACATGACAGCAAACACCCAAACATACAAAACTACAAACGTGACATAACATGAGAATTGTGACAAAAATGCTTCAATCTGGTGCACTTTGAGCAGAATTACAACTCTAAAACACCCATATGAAAAAGATCGGTTTACATTTTAATAATCAAATAAGTATGTGAACATAGCCAATAACAAATGAATGTAACGTATTTTATTTTTGTTGTTCATTCATCTTATTTTACCTAGTTAACATTTATTTATTCATGCATTTGTTTTTAATATCTCCAGTTTTAAACGATATTTTTGGTTTACTGTCCTATATTATACATTGGAATTATTTCAAACCTGTTGTTATTTATCCTAATAATTATAAAGGAGTGCCTTGGAAATATTTGTTTACATAAATGGTGACCAAACCGTTTGAGACCCACTGAGATAACTTAGACTAAAGTGAACTATCCTATACTAACTGTCCTTTACCTCACTGAGCTGTAGTTATCAGCCTCAATCCAACAACAATCCGTGGTACCGATGCGCTCTCTCTCTCACTCGGAGGCTCGCTCGCACTTTGGCTGCGAGCTGCGGGCGCCTGATAAGTCAACATCCCCCACTTTCATCACTTACCGCGCCCATCGTACAGGGCAAATGCAAAATGTTGACGGCCCGGGGTGCAAAGGGTGTTTACATGATTCAATTATTAATGTAAATGTATTATATCAAGGGCAGAACACACATTTTAAAGCACTATGCAGCTGTACTTTTCTCTATTTGAAATGTTATGTTTGACCCTTTTGGCAATTTCTAACGTTTAGATGGCATGATATTAACCTTTTTTAGTGTAAGTTAAAGGAACTATCTGAGCAGTATATTTCATGTTGATGTGGAATGGTTTTATTACAACCTGCCTGTTGAGCAGTCAATTACCCTTGTAGAATATCTTATTTAGTACTATTAAGGCGAAAGTTATGCATATTTTCACTGTATAATATATTGAAATAATAGATTCTAATTATACTTGTACTTTTGTATTTCTCTCTCATAGACCACACATATACATACACTACGCCTGCTCCAAGGCTGTACTGTGACTGTTGTGTTGATATCATGAAGTAAAAGGAATTAACCGCTACCAAGACTCCTGCGTTCTTACCGACACCCCAAGGCGTTCGTCACTCCAAGTGGAACCTTCCTTATACAGTCCTTCCAGAATTCCCTATTCTACAGTTAGCAAAGTATAGGAAAACTTAATCTACACATATTTTTAACCTATCCTATACCCTCAAAAAGGGTCACTACTGATGTAAAGAAATGGCACTAGCCGTTGCTTTTTGAGGATGCTATATGTGTAGCTTTATAACATCTGCATCCTATAGAGCAGTGCTTCTCAAAGTGTGGTCCGCAGACCACTGGTGGTCCGTGAGCACCCCCTAGTGGTCCGTGAGTATATTGGTAACATTTCACATTTGAAATAAATACATACATTTAAGTTTTACGCACTCTCGCGGGAATATCTCCGCAATGGAGCGAGCTTAAGTTTATTTCGATTGCATGATATAGCCCAGCGCAACACCTTCATCACACATGTTGCCACTTGTTTGTACCATTTTCAGGCGTTTTGTAATCTGTTCTAGAAAAACGATGTGATTTTGGATATTTGTGGAGTTAGGTGGTCCGCGAGTGTTTTTTTATTGGTTAAGTGGTCCTTGGTATCAAAAAGTTTGAGATGCACTGCTAGAGGGTATACAATTATAACTAATAAGACAAAAACAGCCCAGCACATTTGACTGTGGTCCCACTGAACACCATAATATGTGACTGGATACTTTCCTTGTGTGTGGTTAACTGAACCCCTCATCAGCAGTCTGACAGCCTGGTGCTAATGTCTAATTGGTTTACTGTGGGCTTTAGGTCACAATAATTGACCTCACACCAATTCCCTCTCACAACGCACTGACTTCTGGCATCATTAGTTCTTACTTTGAAGCACAAAGAGGACAACCTTCCTGACCAGATAATTGGCTGCTTGATTCATACAAATTGATGTTTGGCTGGCTGTCTGTTTCATGGCCCTCACTAGCTCTCAGCACTTTGATCATTTTTCAAAGCAATAGGCTACACAGAGACATAAGTCAAAGCTTTTACACAGCCTCTGGGATACAGTTAAGGGGGGACACTCGTAGGATACAGCACCAGTTAAAGGTCTGTGACTCTACCTGTTCACTCAGCAGTATTGCATTCATCAGACGACAGATGCTAACCAAACAGCAGGGAGCTTCACTCCAGCAGAACAACCCTGATGTCTGTAATTGAGCACAAAGGGGAAGAAAAATGTATTGCAGCAAAGCATGTGGAACCAAACATCAGATGGTAGGTTTTATGGTAGTGGGGTTGTACATTTGTTATATGCATTCAACAATCTAATCATACATTCTTAGTCTTTATTTTTTAAGTACCTAGCAAGGCAAGTTTAATGTTAACATTCCATTATGTTTTTCTCTTTTTTCTTGCTAGTGCGTCACTTTTTTTGTACTTGTAGCTAGAGATGTTCCGATCCGATCACGTGATCGGGGATCGGAGCCGATCACGTGATTTTCAAAAGATCGGGAGAAAAAAAATCGGGGATCGGGATTTTATTTTTTTTCTTTTAATTTTTTTTTTTTATTGTATTTAATGTTACAAAACAAAAATGACCATGTTCACGTCTTAAAGTCATCCTGAGGCCTTAGTTTTGGTTTGAAATGACACAACATCATGTATGTGTTGCTTCTTTTGGGCTTGTTTTCAGACCTGGTTGCTTATTTCTCTCAAAGCTGGCAACAGAGTGGGCGCGCAGTGTCTAGCAGTAAGCTAACGAGAGGCTACGTTCAGCTGGTGACTCGGGACTCGGGACAGAGAAAATGTCAGGAGTTTGGAAGTATTATAAAATTGAAAGCGAGGGCAGTGTAACAGCCAGATGCAATGTTTGCAAGGCGGAGGTTCCGCGTGGTGGAAAGAACAGAGCTACGTTCAACACGCCAATCTAATACGCCACCTGAGAAACAAACACCAACAACAACAGGACGAGTACACAGCGGCCACTCAGGTAACGGCACTGAAACAACCGACACTTTCAGAGACTTTTAAAAGGAAAGAGAAACTGCCCCAGAACAGTGAAAAGGCCAAACAAATAACAGCCAAGATAGCTGAACTCATCGCGTTGGATGACCAGCCGTTATCTGTTACCTTTTTTTTCTCTTAATGCATTGCATAAAGATCGGATCGGGAAAAATCGGTATCGGCAGATTGTCAAAATCAAATGATCGGAATCGGATCGGGAGCAAAAAAATGTGATCGGGACATCCCTACTGTAGCAGAGAGTGGGGTAAGATGAGCCAGTGGGTAAGTCGACCCACCCCCTTTATCTAGGGAACTGTGCACGTTTGTTGTCATGAGACCATCAATCCAGGAAGCACCCTTCATTTCTATCTGGCTGTGATGGAGAGAAGCTCATGGTAAAGTGGTTAATATGTTTTTTCACAATAAATAAATAAATAGTTTGGCTTGTCAAAGTACATTTTCAACATGTCAGGTATAATTACAGTAATGTCAAAGCAAATGTAGACGTTGGTTATTCAGCAAGGTGTAAAACCATGTGACTAATTTAGCTAAAGATTAGCATGAATGACTAAGATAGACAATTTTCTTTCCAAAAAGCGGCTGTGGGGCAAAGTGAGCCACATGCTGTGGGGTAAACTGAGCCAGTGATTCACCCCCCCCCCACTGGAGTTAAGTCTCTGTAGTATAATATGGTATTTCAATGTAGTTTTACACAACTGATTTGTTTTAAACATTGTAGAAAAGCCATCATGCCAAGAAAGTCCAAGAGAAAGACTGATGAGATGGCGAGAGCCACTGATGGAGAGGCTGGAGCATCCATCAGAGCAGTGGCAAAAGACAGAAATATTGACAGGTCAACCCTGCTTAGAGACATCAAGAGGAAGGAGGAAAGGAAGTAAAAACAGGAGGTGCAGAGGAACAGCAGAGGAAAGAGGGTCTTCACACAGGAGAGAGAAGGGGCTTCAGACCAGATCCAATATTTAAATCTTCCACAAAAAGCCCTTAACCCATAATGATCAATCAAAAAGTTCACTCCAGGGTTTATCATTTGTTTTAAATAGTCCACAAAAACACAGTTCATTTTGTGTCAAGAGTTAAAAAATAAAGAAGATATAAATCCCCTTTCATAAACGGTCCCTTCTACTCACGGACTGTCAGTCAGCCATTCAGGTTTGCTTCAACAGCGACGATCAGAAAGAAGTGGTGAGAGAAGGATCGATGGATGACAGTCTGTGAGTCATCCATAAGGAAACTGCTTTTATGGGATTAAACAACCTCACTGTGTGTTTTTATTAGCAAAATGTAGGGTGTTCCTCTGACGGTCAGCCTTGCGTTTGCTTTACTTGCTCGACTCCCCTGAATGACTATTAAGAAAGTGTAATTGAATGGCGGCGCGAACCAGGGACCAATCATTGACATGTTGGGTGTTTCTGTGGGTGTACTCCAGTGTCGTAAACTCCGGCTGATAGACCATGTACTGCAGATAGCGCCTTTCTAAACTCCTCAACGCCACTCCTCTTCTCTTCCGCTCTCAACTCCTGTGGTCGGGACTAAGACTGGCCTCACTCTGGTTATCCTGCTGTTATGAAAAAAGAACCACACAAAAATCAAAAGGAGAGAAAAAGTGTGCTTGCCCCTAACTTCCGAGGTCTTTTTGCTTTGAAAGACATTGTATTGCAAGCATAAATCATTACTGCAGGCCTCATTACTACATCAACATGTTTGACAATGTTGGTCCTGTTCACAAATTCAAAAGAAACACTGCATGACATAACATGCAACAAATGAAAATATGTATTTAGTCATTTTTAAGAAATGTAAATGTCAACAAGAATAGAGGTGACGTTTCTCATTGCCCCCCACAACTACTGACTTCTAACTTAACTAAATGTAAATAGCAAATCCATTTCCCTACAATGAATATTTTGAAAGACCTTCTATAACTAAACTGATATTCATATGGCTTACTTCCACACGGCTGACAGTTAGCAGCACTCTGGTGGAATCACTTTGCAATGGAAATGTGACTGGAGCCGAGCTTAAAGTCACCTTGCTCCCACTCTAAATGCATTCAGGGGGGAAAAGGAGCTATCATCAAATCAGTGTTTGCTCTATCCCGTCAGGGTTTTCATGTGTGTGAGTGTGAAAATGTTGATGACAAATCCTGTTTCTTTGTGTGGAGGAAAGAAAGGCTTGCTCTTTGCAATCACATTTCTGCAGTTAGCGGGGGCAACGAGCAGGGAGGGGCAGCCTGGGAAGAGATGCTAGTCAAAGGATTTACAGTTCAGAAAAGACAGGCTGCTTCAAAAGCAAAGCAGTGCCATTGTCAGAGAGTAATTTCATGAATAAGCGCTTGACTGCTTACAGTGACTGCCTAGTCCTCATCCTGCTTCCCTGGCACCGCTCCCCTTCACCATCCAAAGGCAGAATGTCACTCCTGCTTCCAAATGCACAGACCAGGAGGATGGGGCTTATGAGCAACTACCAGAATCTCAAAAAAAAATGATGAAGGAAGAGGACTGTGAAGAGACGACTTTGTACAGGCTCAGTGGGAACTTTTTTTGTTACTTGCTCAGACAGGAAGTAAACTGGGTAGAGGTTGGATTTCTTAATGTTGAGTAACAAATGGCATCCAGCAGAAATGATGCACATCAGACAAGTTCAGAAACAGTTCAGCTCAAATGCCGATACAAAGAAAGAAAAGCATTTAAAAAAGAAGCCTAACTTATTGCCAGGGTTCTGGTAGGAGCTTTTACAAATGCTAACATCTCTTTTTCCAACCTGTAGTCACATTTGTAAACCTCTAAACACTATAACAATGCATGTTGGACTACTGGGAGAATATAATGTTGCTAATAAAGCTTTTAGTGCAGCAAGTCTATAATTTACTTTGTCTCTGCTGTTCCCCCTGTTGCATGCAGCAAGAGTATACATACAATAACAGTTACAATGCAAGTGGTAAAAGTCGGGGATGAGCACTCACCACATGCTGACCCTTGTTTCAATTTGCTATTATTGAATTGATTCAGTATGCTATATCAATCATAAAATATTCAACATGATTAGTTTTTAAAAACTAGGTTCATTTTGTCGATGGATAATGTTGCTGCTGCCAAAACGTGTTTTGTTGGCATCAGTTTTTTTAGGATAAATATGAAAATGTTAAGGGCCTCAGAACAAACCACACAGGTGTTTCTTAATCAGACCTCTTATCAAGAATTAGTGGGAGTTTAATGTAACAGTAGTTGATGGCTCCCTCCAAATCCTAATACATTTTCAACATTATTATGAACTGTTTGGTTACATATTTCCAAGCAGAGAGAAGAAACTTTACTAGGTCTAATTAGTCTGGTCCAATCAATATCATTTGATAGATTTTATAATTTGACATGTGATTAATTATGCATACTTGAAAAACAAATACAAAGTTCTACAGTACACCAGAATCCTAACTCTAGGCCTTGTAAACAGGATAAGTAATACTTTATGAAAATAGATGGCATAGATTTATTCCAATAGATAAACATAAATGTATGAACTACCATCTCTATGTACATGTCCCATTGGGTCTAGGAGCTGTAAGGAGGAGGGAACAGGCAGCGGATTTATCTTATTTTGAAGAAATGTAGTTCAGTTCAGTCAACTACTTGGTTTCTGTTCAGTTGGGTATTCCAAGTAAAGTTCTTGGTGGCTCCTAAAATCCTCCATAATGGGTGGGGGCATCCGTTGTTATACCTCCACCCTTTGAAAATCCTCAGTCCTCCCCACTCCAAGGTCAATTATACAAAAATCATCCTGCATTGTGTACATTTTAAAATGACAATTAACTTCACTTTTTGTTTTCAATAGAGTGGCGAAGTCACGCCCATCTACTTCCGGTCCATGGGACCTTATTTCGGAAAAATAATGTATTGAATCAATGGAGAGAGAAAACCTATCTTTCGATCCCGTTTGAATTGTGCCATGAATTACACATATGCTGTTTGTCAATCTTAAAAAATAATTTCCATGTCAAAAAGTCACAGTTTGTCGTAAAACTGTTGAAATACGCAACTAGAAAGACTACAAATCCCAGAGTCGCGTAAGTGATGTCACAATTGTTTTCCTCCACTAAGAGATAGCTAAGATCAGCGCCATATAGATAGATTATATCTATATGGCGCTGGCTAAGATAAGATAACTTTAACAAGATGCCTGTGTGCTTAGTACCAGGTTGTTATCATACCAGCAATGGGTCTTGCTCGTTCTTTCGCTTCCCGTCTGATGAAAGGACCAGGAGTGGCTGGATCAAGTTAGCTAGTAGCTAGCACGTTAGTTAGCATTACAGCCTTGTCATTTTTATTAGCCTTAATATGAAGTAAGAGTAGTAGTCATATTTCGTGAACCCTTTGAAGAGTACTGTCACCGGTGTGATCATTCTATAATACACCATTTAAGCCCGGGGGAGAAATGCTAACGCTAGCATCGGCGATCGCCGATCTTTTGTACTTCATGCTATCTGCACAAATGGTTGACATTAAATATTAAAAAGACCAGGCAGTTCAGAGAGAATCAAAGGAAGGCAGGCAGGCAGCTTTGCATGACATTCTTCTGGACGTGTTTCATTGTGGTGATAGTGAGGGTAGTCAATCGTTTTGTTGACAAGACAGTAGTGACGGCCATCTTGGTGACGTGTGTTGTTGTGGGAGACCAGAGATGTAGTTCATTGAGTGTTTCACACAAACAAATGTGTTACTTCACAGTTTTACGACACATTTTTTTATTTTTTGACTTGCAAAATTATCTTTTAAATTGACAAACATCATATGTGTAATTCGTGGCACAATTCAAACGGGATCGAAAGATAATCTTTCTCTCTCCATTGACTTCAATATATAATTTTTTCGAAATTAGGTCCCATGGAGGTCCACCGGAAGGGGAGGGACTTCGCCACTCTATATGCAGTTAGATTGCAGTAATGCTTTTTGATATTATTTGGTTGTTACAAAACCAAAACATCAATTTGTTTGGTAAAATAAAAGGCTAAAGGACAAGCATTTCTGATACAAAATAACTTTACAGTCTCTTACACAATACAATTACGATGGTGCTGGGTTTCTATTAACTGCTTCATTTTCCTTTTTCATTTATTTCACAGAAATGTGGGAAAACATAGTCTATATCTGTGGACTTGAAGGAAAGATTTTCAGCTGTCCAACAGGGGAACGTGCGTAATATGTTATGTTTTTCCCACTTGCCAAGATACTTTAAAACGTATGTAAAAAAATACAAAACCACAGGAAACCTAAAGCATTAATCTGTTTGCATCTTACAATTGATCTATTTTAATATACACTAATTCTCTATTCTATTTCACTGTACAATATTTCATTTTTCATTCTGTTCTTGTCTATCTTATTCTATTTACATGTTTAGAGACTCCTGCATTTACTTGGTCGCTTACAACATTCTCTGCATTACTTTGCTTATTGATTTTTTTTCTCACATGTTTATAGTTTACTCCATCTGCATTACATGCACATTGGTCTGTTTCTTCTTGCACTATTTTTAATTTTATTTTAAAATGTATGTTATGGTAGTATGTCATATATATATATATCAGGGTTTCCGCTAGGATTTTTTCTCGCCGGTCAAATGTCCGAACAGAATTTATTTTACCGGACACATTTGAAACTTACCGGTCATGTTTCAATAATAATAATAAGAATTGTGTAGCAGAGTTTCCGTTAGCAGGTAATTACCGGACTAGGACCATGCTGATGTTTAAAACTCAGTTAATAATCGTAACAGATCGAAAAATTCAGATTCATTTTTCAATAAATGATTCCACAAACAACAAACAACATCATTATTACATTCAAAGAAACTACTTGTAGTAGATAACGTACATTATTCAAAAGTTTACATTAACTTTGAATAATAACACGGGAGAAACGGATCCTCTCTTTTCCTCTCTCCCTCCCTCTCTCTCCTGACAGCCTGTCAGTTTCTCATGCAACGCGCTAAACAGTGGGCGCGGCTTCAGGTCAGACTCAGCAGCTGATCTGATCTCTCTCTCGCGTCCGGTTACCCTTCACTCGCGTTTATGTCCATATCGATCAGATCCAGCTCTCCTGATCGGCCTATAGAGAGCACAGATCAAGCTATTAAGAGTGAATATCGGTCGATAATGATTGGCGACCAATCGATCGGAGCATCGGACATTTTGACCGGCAGATTTTGAATTTACCGGTTTTTATTCAATTTGACCAGCTAAAAACCGGTAAATACCGGCTAACGGAAACCCTGATATATATATATATATATATATATATATATATATATATATATATATATATATATATTAGTGCTGTCAAAATTATCGCGTTAACGGCGGTAATTAATTTTTTGAATTAATTGCGTTAAAATATTTAACGCATTTAACGCATGTGCAGAATGGCCCGCCCCATACGTGCCACCAGTGGCAGCGCCAGGGTATGGCTGGGGTAGGCTACACCCATACCAAGAAATGGCTTAGCCCCACCATGAAAAATGATGTTAAAGTAAGCTAAATAAAGTCCGCCAACTCGCGCGGAGTAAATTGCACAGACAGCAGTTAGTAAGATTGATTTCAGTAGCCACTTGTCTGGAAATACCGAAGACCAGAAACGGTTTTGAAAACTTTTGTCACGTAGTGATCGTCTTCTCAATAGAACATCTTTGATAATGTCGGTGTTGTTGCAGGAAGTCCCGACGGAGAATACTTTTGCTGTAGTACAGGGGTGCACATAACTGGTACGCCGGTTATGTGCGTAATCTGAAACTTGTGTCACAAAGCACATTTGCGTACCGGCGTACTTGTGAAGCTTTTCCAGAAGGCGGTTAGATCACCGGACGACAGAGTCGGTCTCCGTGTGCACAGACAGGGCTGCTGTTAACGTCGGTCTGTACAACGGCATTGTGCCAAAACTACGCCAACCGGCTGCGGAGGGAGACTCTCTCTCTCCCCCCCACTTCACTGGAGAACTGTGCTAAAACAGCTGATCACAACGTTCACACTCTGTGGTCACAAGTACTCCACTAACCCCCCCCCCCCCGTCGACTTTCCTGAAGTACCCCCCCGTTGATAGAAATCAACACGTAATGAATTAAGACCCCACGGTTTGATGATTGATAGGTGTGTGTGCTGTCTTTCATTTTGACACGCAGAAAAATGTTATAATAAACATAGATACTGTATGTTAAATAGATATATCCGCCTTCTTTCATTTATCTTTCCATTCCCACAACAATATACATAAATAAATGGCATATTTTGGACATAGTTCGAATGGTGATTAATCATGATTAATTAATTTTTAAGCTGTGATTAATCTGATTAAAAATTTTAATCGTTTGACAGCCCTAATATATATATATATAATGTTACATTATTGGAGGAGCTCTGGACTTATGTATGTCATTGCCATATCTACACTGTAGTTGCTGTGCATATGATCTTGAATTTCGAATTTTGAAACACTGATGTGTGCATACCATGATTAGCCCTGCCACTGCTGTTGTGCTAACATGTTACACACAGTTATTTCTCCCAGCCTGTCCCTATAGAGGGTGAGTGGTGCGGCGCTGTGATGGAAACAGACATGTTAATGTTGGGATGGGCCTGGGCGAGGGGACACACAGTAATCGGTTCAGGGCTGGGTCTAACCAGGAGTGACAGTTCCCTGTTTTAAAGAGGTGGGAGCACCGATGCATTATGCATGAGACTTGTGTTGCACGAGTCATTCTGCTTCACTTTGCACTGTGTACCACTATTACTGCTCCACTACACACTACTAGGGACACATAACACATATTTTCTTTGATGCAGCGACGCTAATGTTTGTGGACTAATACAGTGATATATGGAGCTTTGCTTTAAACCAGCAAGCTTTTCAAATTACATAAATATGCAGCTGAAATAGAAATGCTCATAAATACAGTAATACAAATCCAGAACATTAACTAAGATGGTACTTAACTTCTAAAATTATTTTGGCATCTAAAACTTATAATATAATATTCTAAATGAATGCTTAGGAGTTAGTAATTAAGTTTGAATGGCTTAAAAATATATATAGAGAAACACAAAACCACAAACGCCTTCCCAAAGTAAATGTCTGAGTGCAGTCACTCATGCTTTACGGGCTTCGTGATTAGTTAATGTTAATTCAGGTTTTATTAACAAGCAGAAACAACAACCGAATGCCTCTTTATATTGTTTTATTAATTATTGCATGCTTTTTTTTATGAATTGGGTAAACTTTTTATTAAATGTTTTTGGCCAAAACCAAGTTGCAAACACAACACTGACAAACTTTCTCCAAATATGGCAAATACACTATCCTAATCCTATCCAGTGGCGACTGGTCATTAGGGGCAGCCCCACCTAGTGTCAGCAGAAATATTAAAAATAATGGTTACAAAAATATACAACAAAAAAAAATAAAATAAAAAACATATTTTAAGATCATGTTTAATCATCTGATTCGTCTGTACATTGCTGTTTTAGTCTGTGTTCTTCTAATTAGTGTCTACAGTGTGTGCCTATTGAGACGTTTTGAGCCATGTGGCACAAAACCCGATCCTGCCCCTCCCTCTTACTGTCTAAGTGAACGGTGACTGTAAAAACTACACTGCGCATGCTCAGAGTATTGTCCTATTTAATGTGTGTGGCAAAAAAATAATGACCATAGGGGCATAGAGCTGCCATCCCCACCATACGTCATCTCACATCATTCAGAGCTGATTGGCTGTAAGTACGTGTGCCGCGAAAAGTGTGGTTTGTGAAGAGGAGACGAGAGACTCGTCCTAAAACCCGGAAGTAAGCTGCGCATGGCTTCCCTCCACAAAAAAGCAATGAGATTTCTCCATAGGATTTTAGAAAATAGCTCAAAATAAGATCTGTGGGAAACGTACCGGTTAGATAAATGCACGTTTTGTTCAGCCGGATAATATCCACATGTCTACCCTACTTTTATAATTTTTGAATCATAAATCTATCGATTAGAGTTATGATAGACTTTTGAAACTACAAGAAGATAAGGAGGACTTTTACAAAAAAGTAATAGAGATTTTTGTCCAGAAGGAACAGGCAAATGGACTTAATCTTCAAGTCAAGGTAAGACCGCAATTTTATTGAAAATGGGATCTTACTAAGAGAGAACAATTCAATATTTAAATGATAAAATTACATTTTTTGGGTATCCTTTTGTTGAACTGTCTGTTTAAAATTAATCGAAGCATCAGACAAAAAAAGGTTTTGAAAATATTATATTTTGATTTAGGTCCAAATATAATATTTGTATTAAGGCGAGACACGGCAGGCAAAAACATCGTTTTTCAAGTACTGGTCAATTTTGAGATTTTGTGCTATTTTGATTCTATAACATGTTTTCTTTCAGGCTTTTGGAAGGAAAACGTACAAAATACACATTTAAGTGTTTATTTTACTATAGTTTGTCTATTTGCGTCTGTAGATTTCTCCTAAATTCACCAAAAGTTAGCATTCTAACGTAACATAAAGTACCGCGGCCGCTGTGTGCACCATGTCAACAGAGATATCGCTGGAAAGCTGTGTCTCTCCTGCACAATCTCATCGGATCCAAATATGGTCATTTCCTTTGTATCAGCAACCAATCGTGAAAGCACAAAGGGGTCTTAAACCAAGAAACGAAATCTCATTGGCTGGTGTCAATTTCTGACAACGTGATTCGTTCAGATGCGTCACGTGGTGTGCTAAAACACTTCCTGGTTAGCTTTCCGCTCGAAATTGAAATCTCAAAATGACAAAAGAACGGCGAAAAAAACGTTCACAGAGAAGACGACAACAATTGTCACTTGCACGAAGCAAGGTTATACAAAAAACAAATGACCCCGAACATGAAATACCTTCACGGAGTGCGTCGAGGCGCAAGCTATCATCCAAAGAACAGGAGGGTTTAGCTAGCGCCTCACTGCAATTTTTAAAGGTCGTTTTCTCAAAATGAGTTTTTTCTCCTACTCTGAGTTCGAAATTTCAACTTCAGTAGCACGTAGAGACACCAAACCTTCCAGTTATATTCCTATCAATATTATGAAGGCTTTTACAGAAGGGTTTGTTCATATATCATTCATAGCCTGAATTATACAACATTTTATACCTAAAAACATGGCGAAAATTGATATTTTAGGGCTGTTGACAGTATTTTCTGATTTATGGAGTGATAAAGAGAGATATCCAATATCCCTTCTGTAAAAGCCTTAGATACTAATATGACTACAAAATGAAACAAGAATTTTGAACCTGGCTTTATCCAAAGTTCAGATTTCGATTCCTGAAATGTGTTAAAATATGTGCATATTTAATGAGATAATGGCTAATTTGCATATTTAAACATGCTATTTCAGAAAACTTGTAATACAAAAGACAATTGCCTTATTGTAAGTAATTAACTAGAGAAATTTCTAGCTGATACCTTTAAGTTAAAAAAAGTACCCTATTCACCTGGGGTGTCTCGCCTTAAGTCAGAGCCAGTGCCAGCCATGAACCTCACTGCAGAAGCTTATATATAGACATCTAAGTTTTTTGTGACCCACCACTTTTGTACATATAAAAACGCCACTGATCCTATCACAGGCCACCTGATTAATGTCCAATATCCAGTAGCCTTTGAGCTCTGCTCTGGTCTCAACCAACACCTTAGGAATTATCAGTTTTTTTAACTGCCAAAGGGATAAGTCCAAACTGCTCCACCAGTTGTAAATCTGTTCAAAGATTGTAGGTTAACCCTATGATAAACTGAATCATAACAACATAGATAGGCTGGTCAACATTGTCTCTGACCCCAACCATGAGTTTTTCCCCTCAAATCGGAGATACCGGGTCCCACGATTTGAATGATTTAGACCTAAGCAATCCTTTGTGCACCAGTCAGTCCTGAATACATACTGTAGTGGAGAGTTAGAGATAACTCAGTGTTGGCACTAGTTTTGTGTCTATCACTAGGTTCACCCAGGTGTGTCGGCCAGAACACCACTTCAGGCCAAAGGTCCAGAATAGAGGAAATGAGGAGCTACGATGAGGTTTTACTTCTTTACTTATTTAGGCAGACATACAGATATTTGTCTGTGTGTGTGTGTGTGTGTGGTCTTTCCTACAAGGGAAATAAACAAAATACAATCAATATAAGATAACTTATGCATACATAAATGATATACATAATAATGCCAAACCCTATAGAAATAATAATCTAGACAAGCTATAATACAACATGTCTCCCTTCTCTTATCATCATAAATACATTAACATATAATGTCAAACACTCTTTACCAGGCAACACAGAGATTCAAAGTTAAGCTACCGCTAATGAATAACGTTCCACTTCCGGTTGGCGGGAAGCGGCAGCCGATGCTCTTATTGTGAAACGCTACAGACATGATACTTCCGGTAGCCGAGTAGCGGAGCAATAAATGAACTGTTAACACATAATATCTCACCTCTAACGCCACATAAACATTTATCCACATAAACTACATCCTATTACATTAATAATAGATCTGTGAAACTCAACACGGTGTATATACACCTAACTTTGAGACAGGAGTGCCGACTCACTTGACGAGTGACTTAATGAGCAACCATAATAAACATGCACGCAGCATGCACCGATCACATGAGCATGGAGACTCTGCATTAAGCCCCATCGGCACAGAAGTTATCACAATAATAATGAAGTGTAGAACAACATAACAGGCACCACTGTGGACAAACACTCACGTTCATTTACGCACACAATACGAAGCTTAAGACGGCATAACTTTCCTGCAACTACTGACGCACATTACCCTCTGATGTGTGACGTCACCCAAAACACGTGGGTTAGCCCCTCCCCACTATGAAGGCACAACTTAACAGGTATCAACTCTGTATAATAAGATAATTTATATATATCTATATCAATAACTATAACTTTGGGGCCTTTTCTACAGCCGCCCCCAAATGTATATAATACATTTGCTCATCAATAAAAGGCAACAAAGTCCTAAGGCTTGGATGTGATGGCAGGAGTAGAACTGTCCTCATCTTCTCCAGATGGAAGTGCAGGGAGGACCACCAGTCAGGCAACTGGCCGGGTGTAGACTCTCTCCTTGACCTTCACGTCGGCAGACCTTATATATCCGTCGCTGCTTGGATGCGTCTTGACAACTGTCCCTATGGACCATAGGGCTCTTGGAAGATGCGGATCAGCGATCATCACCACGGCATCCTCTTTGATGTCGGCAGGTGTAGCTTGCCACTTCCTGACGAGCTTGAAGACTCGGCAAGTAGAGCCCAGAAGTGGTCAGCCAGAACTTGGGAGTGTTTCCAACGGCGGCGACTTATCGCTCTCCGGATAGACTACCTGGGGTAGTGAACCATCTGGGTCGCTGGCATCTGAAGACACATAACCCAAGGACTTACTGTTGAGGATCAGAAGCTTAGTGATCTGGGTCTAGGATGATAGGGTGAAGAGCTGTCAGTTCCAGGTCTTCTGCCCGACGTAGTCTTCCTCCAATATGGATGAGTTCTTCACTCTCATCTTACTCCGGAGACAGAGTGAGGAGTCGACTGCTTCGAAGAACTGGCTTATCAGCTTTCAGTAGGCTGCACTCTTGTGGGAAGCTATCCCTCTGAACCCTCTGGAGGATCAACCGCTCAGCTTGACGGACGTCTTCAGCAGTAGGGGGGTCGTTGGATTTGGCCGCCCCATGCAGCTCTTGAGGTAGCAGCGGGTCATCCCATCCACGATGTTTATCCCATAGGTGCCTGACGAGTATTTTTGCCCTGGTTGTGTAGGGTAAGATGAACCCTAGGGGGTCGTACTGACTTGCCAGCACTTTGTAGATGTTGCCCATCGTGATTTCACCATAATCCACGGGACGATGCTTGTAGCCCAGGATATCCTTTTGGAAGAGCCAGCTCAGTCCTAGAGTGGATTCTGGGACATCTGTCTTGTTTTGAGCCAGCCATAGCTCAACACTGGTAGAGCGACTCTCTTCTGGTAGGTGACTGATGACCTCTGGTTGATTGCTGGCCCATTGACGCAGCTCGAAGCCTGCAGATGCTAGGATGGCTCGTAACTTGTCGACCAGGTGCCTCGCCTCAGCAATGGTGTGGACGCTCTGTAGGCAGTTGTCTACATAAAAGCACTTCTCGACTGAGCTCCTCTCCTCTTCATCTGGCTGACTATGGTCGATGACGTGGTGCTGAAGGGCAAACGTAGCACAGCAGGGGCTACACATCGTTCCAAAAGGTAACACTTGCCACTCGTATACCGCAGGAGGATCTTGACTGCTGTCTTGCCAAACAAATCTGAGCAGGTCTCGATCTTCTGGGAGGAGTCGAACCTGGTGGAACATGCCCTTGATATCTCCACTGATTGCTACTGCATGCTCTCGGAAGCGTAGCAGGACTCCCAGGAGAGATGCTCCTAAGGTCGGCCCAGGCAACAGATAGTCATTGAGATTTTGCCTTCGATACTGAAATGAGCAGTTGAACACCAGTCTGTTCTTGCCATTATGGCTTACCATGTGGTGAGGAATGTACCACGACTCACGACCTTCCTCTACTGGTAGTTCAGGGTCACACTTGATGACAGAGCCTGCCTTGATCAGCTTTTCCATCTCCACTTTGTAGGCTTTAGCCTGCATAGTGTTCTTGGCCAATCTCCTTTCTATATTCCGTAGACTGTGCATGACGGCTTCTTTAGTAGCTTGAAGGAGTGGCATGTCTTTCCGGCGTAGCAGCGGGATGGCATAACGGAGTATGTCGTTATCATGTACTCTGATGGTTTTGGTCTCCAGGGTACCGATGGCCTCTTGGTCCTCCCTCGAACGTGTGACTAGTTTCTCGCTTCTGAAAGGAAGAGTGTCGACCTGCCACAACATCTCGACATGCTTCGTCAGCTCACTCACTTGTGGTGATACTGATGTGAAAAGACACTGCTGTGGTTGTGCGAGATGATAGACAACACTAGCTGGGCCTTGCAGCGTCCAGCCTAGCCTTGTGTGAATGACAGCCGGTCCCCCTTTTGGGCCTAACCTGACTCGTTCAATGGGGGTGACGAGATGTGGGTGGTCACTTCCAATGAGAAGCACAGGCTTCACATTTGTCCGGGTCCGGATGGGAAGGCCAATGAGGTGCTTATACTTCTCCCGGAGTTGCTCCATAGGGTAGTTATGATCTGCTAGTCCAGGGGTAACCAACAGGTCGATCGCGATCGACTGGTCGATCTTCAAAGCCTTCACTGTCGATCCCTAGCATTTAAAAAAAAATATATATATATTTTCCAAAAAAAAAGATGTTCATGCTCTGGTTGGTTGGTTGTTTAAACAAACTTTTTAGACCTAGCTCTGGTTTGTTGATTTGAATCACGCACAGGTCATTTTACAGACTCCAATTGGTTATTAGATATGTTGACGTCTATGAATTGCTGCATGCAATTGTGGGTGGGGTTGAAAATCGTATCTTAACGGTCATCTTGAGGAGTAACTTAAACTGTACCAAGTTCTGCTAATCTTTAACCAACATCGATATGGCTGAGGGTCCGGCGAAAAAGAAATCAAAAACGTATTATTTCCACCCGGAATGGGAGCATGAATTTCTTTTCACATCAGCGAAAGAGAATATGCCTCATATGCCAACAGGCGGTAGCCTTGGCGAAACGGGGCAACCTGGAGCGCCATCATGCAAGCACCCATGGTAAATTCAAAGACTCATATCCACTCAACAGCGCATTAAGAACCAAAAGAATTGATGAACTGAAAAGAGGACTAAAAGCACAGCAGTCGCTTTTCATCGTGCCTACAGCAAAGAGCAATGCAGCTACAGAAACGTCCCTCCGGATTAGCCATATTTTGGCTCAGCACAAAAAAGCATTTACGGATGGTGAGATGATTAAAGAAGCAATGAGCGCCACAGCTGACGTCTTGTTTGCGGATTTCAAAAACAAAGAGGACATAAAAGCAAGGATAAAAAGTGTACCACTTGGTGCACCTACTGTAGCCAGAAGAGTCGAGTCATTGTCCGAAGATGTATCCCAGCAAGTATTAAAAGACTTGTCTCTCTCAGTATACTTTTCAGTTCAATTTGACGAGTCTACCGATGCCACAGACACAGCCCAGCTAGGTGTGTTTGTCCGAATGGTTTTCACGGATTTTACTGTCAAGGAGGCCTTTCTTGCCCTTATCCCATTGAAAGAAAGAACCAGGGGTGAGGATGTGTACAAGGCATTCAAGGACTATGTTCGTGAGTACAAGATTCCCATTCATAAAATAGTGTCCTTCACAACCGATGGGGCACCAGCGATGCTCGGTGTTCGTTCAGGATTTGTTGCGCTGTGCAGAAAATACCCAGACTTTCCACCATTTGTAAACTATCACTGTGTGATACATCAACAGGCATTGGCAGCTAAAGCAATTGACATGTCACATGTAATGAATGTTGTTGTTAAGATTGTCAACTCAATTCGCGCAAAAGCACTCCAGCACCGGCTATTTAAGTCTTTATTGGACGAGCTCGACTCTGTGTATGGAGATTTGATCCTTCACGCAGATGTAAGGTGGCTCAGTCGGGGCAAGGTGCTCCAGCGTGTTCTGGATTTGCTGCCAGAGATCATCATTTTTCTGAAGTCGAGGAACGAGGAGTATGAGCAGCTGTCCGACGATACTTGGTTATTGGACTTGGGGTTCCTTACCGATCTGACTGCAAAACTCAATGACCTTAACCGAGAATTGCAAGGGAAAGACCGAGAGCTTGGTCACATGATTAGCGCAGTGGAGGCATTCAAAGTGAAGCTCAGTTTGTGGACCACTCAGTTAAGAAATGCGAGGCTGACACACTTCCCAAATCTTGAAAAGGTGTCACAAAACCTCACAGACAAAACTGCTTTCCATCCTGAACAATTCTGCGCCCATTTGAACAAACTGACATCAGAATTTGGTGCTCGATTTGTGGAGCTACAAAACATGGGACAAGTAGTTGGTTTTGTATCAAACCCTTTCCTCAGCGTTGACATTGAACAGCTGTCAGCTAAAATGCAGGAGGTGTTTCCATTACCTATGGGTGTTGACATGGAGATCATTGAAATGCAAAGCGACATTGAATTGAAGGCCAGAGCAAGAGATCAGGACTTTTGGTCACTCGTGAGTAGAGAGAGGTATCCACTGATTGTGTCATGTGCGCTTAAACTGAAGGCCTACTTTGGCTCCACATACTTATGTGAAACGGCCTTTTCACAAATGAAAATAATTAAATCCAAGAACTCGTAGACTGACGCACATCTTACTGACTGCCTCCGGCTGGCAATCACTAACTATCAGCCAGATTTCAAAAGGCTTACAGATAATGTGCTGTCACAGCAGTCTCATTAAAGGCAGGCTGATAGAGCAACTTGAGCATTGAAAATATATTGTGCATTGAACAGAGAAACTTAATATGGATTACATTGAACTGTAGGCTAATATCTGTACATGTGAATATTACTAATTGAACTGAGAAACTAAATATAGTGCATTGAACAGATACTGTAAATATTAATAGTTTGTATTGAACAGATATGCCTACCGTAAATATGAATATTGTACATTGCACAGATAACTCTTCATAACTGTGTCTTTCTTTCTGTGCATCTTTACACGTACATTGAGCCTGTTGTAACATAAATTGATTGACGATAAATATGACGATGAATAGTCTTACTCCTAAGTGGGTTTTTTGGAAGATATCGGATTGGTAGATCTCTGTTTACATTTTGGAATAAAAAGTGATCTTGGGCTTGAAAAGGTTGGTTACCACTGTGCTAGTCCAATGTGAGCAGTGGTGAAAGCACCTGTAATCTTGAACCTGGTCTTCGGCTTAGCAGGAGAGGAAATGGAGAAGGAGACTGATGCACCGCGAAGGGTCTGTGCGTAGTGGCAAGTCCTCTGGGGTCCCTTGCACACCTAACTTCTCTACAGCCTCTGGCAGCAGCATAGTTCTCTCTGAACCGTCATCCAGTATGGCATAGGTGTTGATGAATCGATCCTTATAATGGATGCGGACTTTGACGACTTTCAGAAGGACTTGACTGCCTTCAGCGGGTCTGTCCAGGTACAGTACCTCAGTCGTGGCCCTCATGCCATGGTTCTGCGAGGTTAGTGCTGAGTCTGTCTCCTTAGGTGGCCTCAAGTTCACATCATGCAGCACCTGGAGATGTTTCCCTTGGCAGAGGCCACATGTCTTCTTTAAGTTGCACTGCGCTGCCTGGTGCGGCCGTGCACAGCGCCAACACCTCTTATTGGTTCTTATCCATGCTGTCAGCTGTTCTTTGTTCAGCTTGGTTACTGCTGTACACTGACTGAGGTAGTGGTCCTCATTATTACAGTACGGACAGTATGGCTTACTCTTGTTCCCTTTGAAGGAGTTACCTGGAACTTGAGAGTCTGGTTTGGAGCACAGTGGTGTGGTGCTTGCCCTGCCGTCCCTCAGGTCTGGATGATGACTCCCACGATCCCTTCACAGCTAACTGTCCTTCGGAGTCCTGGCACCAGGACTCATATTTCAGCCACTCTGCGAGATCTATAAGGTTGTGAGTTCTTGAGCCCTGACGGAACATGCAGCGGCGGAAATCTGCTCTCTGTTCAGGCGGCAGCTTACTCAGCAGACGAGCAACATGTGAACCACACTGTAGCTCCACTTCTCCCTCAGACCCTATGGTTCTCAGCATTTCCACTAATGACTGGATCTGAAGAGCAAACTTCTCGAAGGCAGCAACGTCTCCCCGCTTAATGTCCGGTGAGTCCATCACAGCAGCAATACGCTTCAGCGCTATCTGATGTGGTTGGCCAAACTTATCGTTCAGGGCAGCCATAGTGTCTGAGAAGGGCGTTGGAGAGTTGAGGTAAGCATCTGCTATTAACCTGGCTTCTTCTAGTTGCAGGTGATCCACCAACACCTGATACTTGAACAGCTCTGTTGCATTGGGCGGTAGGAGGTTCTCCAAGGAGATCTTGAGCCGTGCAAACTCACTTGGGTCTCGACTTGAGAAGTTGCGGATTGTTGGGCGTGGTCCATGGTAACCTGGCTCTGATATGAGGGCAGGTCTGGAGGGCAGTGGCTGTGTCCATGACCTATGTGGATGAGGCTGCGGTGGGGGAACTGGGTTACTGCTATGCTCACTCCTGTGACCACCATAAACTTGGTACTTGGGCTCATTTGGAGCCAAACTGGGTGGTCGCAGTGACAGCTTAGCAGGCTGGTACCAGAGAGTTGAATAATCAGCGTAGTTCTCCCATGACCGCGTAGCAGGAAGGGCACCATGTGCTGAGTGCTGTACATGTTGCTGATCCACAGACGGCTGAGTCACTGGAGCTGGAACTACTTCTTCCTTCGGTGGAAGCTCATCTGGTCTCCCGTTGGGGTGATGAGGCGTTATATAGTTGCCAGGCAGTAACTCTCCACTTACTGGGTCAGGCCATGGTGGTGGTGCATTCCAATCATCCTCATCCTCACTATTGGGTTCGCCTACAAACGGTGCCGGTGGCTGCATCACCGTTAACTCTGGCTTGTTGCCATGTAGTGATGGGGTCTGAAGGTTACGGACAGTATCCACCAACTGTCTCATGTCTGCTCGCAGTGCTTTGAGCTCATCTATATCTGATGACATACGTCGCTGTGTCTGCTGAAGTAGAAACCTTTCTTGACGAATATTCTACAGCTCTACTCTGTCATCCTCACGCGGAGGTCTGTAGTGCAGTGATGTAGGCAGGTGAGTAGAGTATTCTCGAAACCGATCCCTCGGCTCTCTCTCTGGAAACAGCTGCTGGATGCCAGCCCCATAGCTAAAGTCCATCTCCTGGAAATTAGCATCACGCCTGTTGAGGTGCCTTGGTGGGGCAGAGTTATTGGGGGAGGTGAGGGGGTCATCCTGGCCTTACCCTCCAGATGAGAAGTCTCTTCTTCCTGTCGGTATCTCTGACTAATGTATCCTAGATGATCCACATCATAGTCTGCATATCGTGTTGGAAGGCGGGTTTGCCTTCTAGGGCGTGCACCATAGGCCTCATACCCTGGTAATGGTTCCATCTCTGACGTAAACCTTGTGAATTCCGGCTCGAAGGACCATCAATGTAGTGGAGAGTTAGAGATAACTCAGTGTTGGCACTAGTTTTGTGTCTATCACTAGGTTCACCCAGGTGTGTCGGCCAGAACACCACTTCAGGCCAAAGGTCCAGAATAGAGGAAATGAGGAGCTACGATGAGGTTTGACTTCTTTACTTATTTAGGCAGACATACAGATATTTGTCTGTGTGTGTGTGGTCTTTCCTACAAGGGAAATAAACAAAATACAATCAATATAAGATAACTTATGCATACATAAATGATATACATAATAATGCCAAACCCTATAGAAATAATAATCTAGACAAGCTATAATACAACATGTCTCCCTTCTCTTATCATCATAAACACATTAACATATAATGTCCAACACTCTTTACCAGGCAACACAGAGATTCAAAGTTAAGCTACCGCTAATGAATAACGTTCCACTTCCGGTTGGCGGGAAGCGGCAGCCGATGCTCTTATTGTGAAACGCTACAGATATGCTACTTCCGGTAGCCGAGTAGCGGAGCAATACATGAACTGTTAACACATAATATCTCACCTCTAACGCCACATAAACATTTATCCACATAAACTACATCCTATTACATTAATAATAGATCTGTGCCACTCAACACGGTGTATATACCCCTAACTTTGAGACAAGAATGCCGACTCACTTGACGAATGACTTAATGAGCAGCCATAATAAACATGCACGCAGCATGCACCGATCACATGATCACGGAGACTCTGCATTAAGCCCCATCGGCACAGAAGTTATCACAGTAATAATGAAGTGTAGAACAACATAACAGGCACCACTATGGACAAACACTCACGTTCATTTACGCACACAATACGAAGCTTAAGACGGCATAACTTTCCTGCAACTACTGACGCACATTACCCTCTGATGTGTGACGTCACCCAAAACACGTGGGTTAGCCCCTCCCCACTATGAAGGCACAACTTAACAGGTATCAACTCTGTATAATAAGATAATATATATATATATCAATAACTATAACTTTGGGGCCTTTTCTACACATACAGTGGGGCAAAAAAGTATTTAGTCAGCCACCAATTGTGCAAGTTCTCCCACTTAAAAAGATGAGAGAGGCCTGTAATTTTCATCCTAGGTATACCTCAACTATGAGAGACCAAATGAGAAAAAAAAAAATCCAGAAAATCACATTGTCTGATTTTTAAATAATTTATTTGCAAATTATGGTGGAAAATAAGTATTTGGTCAATAACAAAAGTTCATCTCAATACTTTGTTATATACCCTTTGTTGGCAATGACAGAGGTCAAACGTTTTCTGTAAGTCTTCACAAGGTTTTCACACACTGTTGCTGGTATTTTGGCCCATTCCTCCATGCAGATCTCCTCTAGAGCAGTGATGTTTTGGGGCTGTCGCTGGGCAACACGGACTTTCAACTCCCTCCAAAGATTTTCTATGGGGTTGAGATCTGGAGACTGGCTAGGCCACTCCAGGACCTTGAAATGCTTCTTACGAAGCCTCTCCTTCGTTGCCCGGGCGGTGTGTTTGGTATTGTTAGAAATTAAAATCAATGTTTTGATAGCATAATGTACCTTAAAACATACCGTCAGTTTAAAAGCTGTTTTATACTGAAAAACCAGAGGTTCCTGTGCACAACCAGTTGTTAAGCTTTTATTCTGAAAATCCTTCATCTCCGGTTAGCATTTAGCATGAGGCTAATATACCATTTACTATAGAGGTGAATTTAGCAGCGATATGATATGATGTTGCACACCGAAACCTACTGATTTCAACACTACAACTACAGACGTTGAGATATTATTATTGTTGTTGAATATTAAATGAAGGTACAGTTTATTTGAGTACGTTATTGTTTACAGATGTGGGTAGCATGTGACAACTTCCGGAACGACCGGAAACCAAACTGCCGTGAAGTATTTCCTGTATTTTTTGGAGTATTGATTACAGCGTTTAGAATGTGTTAAATGAAAAGTCATGAAAGAGTTAAGGAAGAGAAAAGGCGTGTTTAGATATATATTGAATGTACAATGTCTGTATCCTCTGATATGCAAAACAACGGACATTAAAACGTTAGGGAGCCGGCCCGCTGGGAGGAGCCAGCAGAGGATATAAATACAGCGGGACCTGAGGGGTTCGGGCTCTTTCTTCACCGGCCAGACCCAGAGAAACAGCTGTTTTTCTGTCGAGCAATATTATGTTTGTAACATAACCGCGCCTTTATTTTTTATTAAAGTACCAATTTGACACCATCTCAGAGACTCCATTTAGTCTCCTTTTAAGCTTCTCTCCTGGACGCGAGAATAACCAACACAGATAACAATTGGCGACCAGCTGACGAGATTTTCGTTGGACCGGGAGAGACTATACATCCGGCTGTTGTCCGGAGCCGCTGGCAACCCGTTCGGCACACAGGGAGCTCAAACCATCGGTAAGAAGAAGCCTGTTATGTCAAATTCTTCAATAGTTTATCCATGACAATCTTAGGACTGTGTGTTGGACGGCTGCTTCCGGTTCCTGAAAATAGCTGGGCAATTAATGTTAAAAAAAACAAATTTATAACAATACGTGGCGTTGTTTTGTCGCAAGCAGGGTGAGTTCAAATTTCTTCTTTTCCTTGCATTTAACCCTGCATGCTATTAATTTGTGTGTTTTATATTATTGTGTGTGTACTCAGTTTAAGGCTGATCATACTTCTCATACTTCAAGGAGGTGTCTCTTCTTACGTTTTTAGGTTTAAGTCCTATAACGTAAATGATTTAAGTTCATTAAACAGTTTAAGGCTGTTAGAATAGAGGAGACATCGCGAGTCAGTTTAAGGCTGAGGAAATTGAAGTGAGTGTTTGTCTAGCAGCAGTTTAAGTCTGTTCTAAAAAAGTCCTTGTAATAGGCCTGAGTAAAGTTTAAGTCTTTATCAGTGTTTATTCTGTTCTATTTACAACCAGACATTGCGAGTGGATTACGACGAGAAGTGCGACATTCGTGAGTCAGGTAGACGATATTCTCCTGATTGTGTTTGATTAGCGTCTTACTTTGTCCCATTATAGCGTGTCTTAATAGAAACGGATAAAACATAGTGACTTTAAGTCAAATATTACGTAAAAGGGTTTAAGGCCTATAACGTAAAGGGTTTAAGTCCCATTTTTTGTAAAATACATAGAAGTGTTATAATTTTAAACTAACAGTGTTGGGTTGTGTTGTACGCTCTAGATTACAACATATCTCACCGGTGACTCCTTATGCTACAGTAAAGATCAACCAGTCATTATTCAAAACCCCCCTGTGAAAGCCAAGTGGTGTATTTTCAAATTCCTTTGTTCTTCAGGTTGCGGTTTTGGAAAATCAGTTGCCATCTTGTTTTCACCACATATTGACAAACAGCCAAGGGGCAATCGCCATTTCGCGAAATGCAAATTTAAAGCACTCCTTTGTTTGTTCTTATGCAGCTGGTTTCACTCCAACGAGGCATTTTCCTGACCGCCATCTTGTGAAAAAAGAATCATACTTCTTGTCACAGTTGGAACTAGAAGGCTAAATCAGGTTTTGGATATTAAAGGGAAGGATTGTTGTATTTTTAAACAAAACTCCAAACTGAGTTTTGAAGTAATTCTGCTGGCAAATGTGTTTTGGCGGTTTTTGAAATATTCCTGTTTGCAAATGTGTTTTGGCGATTATGTGCTGTGTTGTTTTACCATGGTGTAATGTTCTTCCCTAGTGTAATTCTCTTTCCACTTTTAAGAAGAAAAATAAGCTTTTCTTGTTAAATAGAGGTTAGTTTTGCAACAGTAATCCCTAGTGGATTAAGCTGGAAATTACAATAGCGCACTCTGCTGGTAATACAGAATTATTACATAGAGGAAACACTCGATAGCATTTAGAAGTTTAATTTTAAGTGTTATAAATAAACACATGCTTCATCGCCGAGATAGAATTGCAAGTGGTTTCTAATTATAAGATAAGACACTTTACATAATACTCTTTCAAAAAAGCAAACAAATGTATTGAAGCTAACACAAGTTATGACATTTACATAATTCCAAACACTTCGGAAAGTGGAACACAGTAGATTTTCACCAGATTTCAAATTTTCATATTTCAAATTAATTTGCATAATTTTTATCTTTTAATTTACTTTATTAATATTTTACAAAAAACTTTCTCATAAAAAAAAAACTTTAAAACTTTGAAAAAAAAAAAAAAAAAACTTTTAACCTCTTAAGCCCGAGGGTCCCCCCAGTGGACCCCCCCCACAGTTTTTTTACGAGACTATGTCTCAGGGCTTCTTAACATTTATGAAACTATTAATGTTCCATACCCTTTTAACGCTAAGAAACTCCGCTAACTGACAATGTGAACCATTTTTAGCTAAAAGAAACACAAGGGTAATACCAAGCCTTTGAATTAGCATGGAGCGAAAAAATGCTAACTAATGCTAACGGATTTTACACAGCACTCACGGTAGAAATGCCCTTATTACTTATCGTAACTGCACAAACAAGATATACGATTTAAAGCTGAGACTCCACAGATTCCAGACATATAATATCATCACTGTACGCCCCCGAATTGCGGAGCTATCAGCCAGAAAAGAGAACGTAAACAACATCCGGTTTAAAAAATATTACAATAATTTCGTCTTACCTTTTTTGATTTGTGATCAAAAGTTGTGTTCACCGGAATAAAAACGCCGCTCAAGGTTAATCCAATGTCTTTGTGTCATGTAGAAATTTTGACTGATAATCCTTCATCATATTTATGGCAATATACTGGGTATAACATTTTGCCGTCCAGGCGTGCACTTTCAGATATGCTTTGTTCGCTTCTCTATTACGTCCGCTATGGTAATTTTTACGTTGATTTGGGAACTGCCCATCGATTCTATTGGTTCTGATGGTTAAGAAAAAGGTGTAAATCACACGAATCGACCAATGGGTTCCAGAGATATGGTCCTGCGTAAAGTATAAAGAATGCCAGCCAGTTTAAGTACTTTACGCAGGCGGCTTCATTTATTGTTTACTACTCACAGCAGGCATTACAGCAGGACCCAGAGCACACGGAGCACAGAGCGGACAGCAGATAACGGAATTGCAGTTTTATTGCTTATAGATTATCAGAACATTTCAAAGGGGACACAGCCACATTGGATATTAACCTATGGATTAACTACATCATCGTTTTTATCGTTTTAATGCCATTGAAGACCAGTTTAGACCAGACAAAGAGGAAGGTAAGCCATTAGCCTAGCGCATGCTAGTACCTAGCTCCACTTGTTTTGATGTACGTTTTTGTTGATAACGTCGCAAGTTTGTATCTTTCAGTGTTGAGGTGGGCACTGATAGAGATTAAAAGGGATAACTAGTC
Organism: Pogonophryne albipinna; assembly: GCA_028583405.1. NCBI lineage: Eukaryota > Metazoa > Chordata > Actinopteri > Perciformes > Artedidraconidae > Pogonophryne > Pogonophryne albipinna. The sequence goes on from CM053256.1 coordinate 30,915,417, forward strand.
CGTTTTTCAAACCTCCGCGCGTCCTTATCTAGCTGGTTATAACACAGGAAGGAATCCAGAGCTACCAAGTAACCGTTAAACAATAATCTACTTTAATGGTAATATGACAATGCAATACAATCAAATACAGTACAAATTCAATACAGTTATCTTTGGGATCCCAACTTTACCTGATGCATTTGAGCCAGCCAGCCAGCAAAGAGGCTGAACATGGCATGTGTCTGTGTTTTATACTCGTCTTACAATGGGATGGGAGGAGATATCTGATCCTCCTTTGTGGACCTCCCTGATTGGCCGCCCAAATATCATAAACACCTTAGACCTTAGGTCTCCCCAATCACTGTAGGTCAGCCTTATCTCTCGATCTAAGATGGATGCCAACCAAGACATGCTCTTACCCTTCCCCCATGTCCCTTTGTTCTCCAAAACACATGTCAGCAGGCCCTGAATCCAGCTCACGGTTTTACACAGATTATTTCCCATTTAAGCTTATTCATAGTTTGCTAACATGAATACATACAAATATTTCACTTCAATAACCCCCCTTTTGGTCTCTCTCTAAAGAGACCAACTTACACAAGGCACTTGAAACATAACTACTGTCATTCCTTTCCACTGTGTCTTTCCCCCAATATTGTATGAATCTATCAGAAACTGAGACCCAAAGTACTTGAAATCTTTGGGAACAGAACACCACTTTCCATGGCCGTGAAGGAACCATGAGAGGGCAACCTGAGCGCTAGAAAGCAGTCTCGTTTTGTGGTGAATCCTCAGCCCCCCCCCCCCCCCGATAGGGAGGGGGAGATGCGGCTTTCCCTTCACTGGTGGAACTGATCAGAGAGAAGTAGACTCCTCTGCTGCCTCGACAAGTCCCCCAGCCCGCTGACAGCCGCTTCCTAGTCGTCTGCTGTAAGGATGTCCTCGAGGTCGTTGTCGTCCAGTCCACTGATGGCTGCTTCCGAGTCGACCTCCTCTGCGAGGGCCACGTCCGTCCTGATGTCGTCCCCGGTCCTAGCAGGTGGTTTCCTCGCCGCACACTGGCTCCCGTGGTACGAGCTGTCCCCTTTCCTCCCACGCGGACGGCCTGAGAGATCCGCTGGGTCACTCGGTCGGGGCCGGAGAGCCTGGGGTTGAGCCACTTTGTCCTGATGACCTTCAGCCAGACGAACTCCGCTGTGTCGGCCTCCTGGGTCCCCCTTTGGCATCACCAACCTGTGTGGAGAAATCTGATACAAATCCCTCAAGCCTACGCTCCGGGCTCCGGGGCCCTCCTATCTGCCAGTGCAGCTTCAGAATCTCAATACTTGGATAAAAATACTAAAAATAAAACCCCCACATCTCTAGGTGAACTAAATAACATATTTCAATAGCTCTGAATTTCTGACAAGCATCTGTGTTTATTTTTAAATGAAATCCCTGAGATCCTATTTAAAATCTAAATATAATATGAACTGCTAATGTTTCTGGTAAAGAAACACACTAATGTTATGGATTCAATAACAACCAAAATCATGATACTGACAAAGTGAATGATTTCCTGGTGATACTGCTTCTTCCTGTCAGTGCTGAGATATTATCAAGCTGAAAAATGAATACAGAATTCCAACCAACTGTCCTCAAATGTCTTTCTATTATGAATTTAGATGAAATGTATATCCCCATAATGACCTAAACAATAGAGTCTATGGCTTTTACTTCTTTACCAGGCTAGTTACATGGTGTTGTCTAAATTAAATTATGTCTCATTACATTACTATGTTTTAGCTTTAACTGTAATATGTTCTTTCTACATTTCAAACCTCAGTTACTTTAATACCTGTTGAAACATTACTCACCGGTCAACTTACAGCAGCCCCTTGGCCACTGATTCTGCATCTATGTTACCTGTTATAACTCAATCAATATTAGAAACATGTCAACATTCATCAAACAGTATCTTATCCCCAGATATGGAGCAGGTCCATTCTAAAACTGTCAATCAATGGTCAGATTGAACAATTGAGTTGGGGCAGCAGGTTCCTTTCAGTCCCTAAATGGAAAAATGTACATTGTGAATTTTACACTCCCCCTTTTTACACATGAACCTCATGTGTAACCATGGATTATAAGAAAATGCCAAACATTTTCCCAAATGTACATCCATCATTCCCACAGTAAACACTTCAGTGAGATGAAGTGTTTCTCTCCATCCTTCAGTCCTAAAAGAAACAGAATCTTCATGTTTTAGTTTGAGTTTCACATTCTGCCAACTGCCACCTCCTGTGGGAGTAAAATATCATCAAGTGGACTAGAAACGGGTAATAATATGTTAGTCCATAAACATGCTTGGTTAGTTATTGTTTTAGAACCATGCAGTTACACTGATCACATGCCGGCATTCATCCACACTCACACCGTCTGTCAGGTTGTAAAGTCTTGGTCTGGTCAGATTCACCCCAGAGTCAGTCATTGACAGTGCCTTCTCAAGTTACACTGTCGGTCAGGGTCAAAGGTCAGTTGGTCTCAGTCTTTTTGGCCATGTGTCACTTCCTTATAGTACTACTACTGCAATTCATTTACACCTAATTAGTATTAAAATGTCTAATAGATCTATTTCAGAAACTTGTGTACATCACTATTATCTTGTGTCAAACCATTACTAGGATCTGTGTAGCTCTGCTATGTATTTCATAACTCATCTTCAATTCTGGTCCACCTAAAAAACAATGTTAAACTCTTTAGCAGTGTGTGGAACATCGGGTGTCCGACCATGCAACAATTACTCCCTCCTTTATCAAGGATTTAAAAACAGAAGTCATTTCATATTTCCATCTTAAAGCCCTCCTATGGTAATAACTATGGCACAATGGTGAAATCAATACTTTAGATTAGAATACTATATCTGGCTTGGCACTAGCTCTCCCTTTAACATTATCCATTCAAATAAAGATTTGTCTTAGAGTGGTTCCTAAAACTATCCCTTTAATGGTGATCAATATTGTAAAAAATGAGATCACTACTTTATTCACAAGTGAATAAAAATCTCTTGAAGAATGATTTGTTAACATGATGAAAAGATTGAAGAATATGGTTATATTCTGTCATGTATCTCCCTTCTCCCTCAGTGTGTTTTAGGATGATTCTCATTTTACTTTAATAGTTACCTTTTTACTGCTATTTTCAATTTACCAATTGATTAATTCATGGTTAATACAACTTTTTATCTTCACTTATTTATCAAGTCAATTCAAGTTCTTTAAATGTGCGCTTATAAGTGTGTTTATGTGTAAACTCACTCATTCCCGTTGATTCCCTTCTCCTCTCCTCTGGTTTATCTCAAGCCGTGATCCCTGGCCACCTCACATTCTCGGCCAAGTCCCCTGATTCTGACTCCTCCCCCTTTGTCCATCAGCTGTCACTCTTTGAGGCAGCCATCTGCCCAGCTACATCTGCAGCCCCCATCATGCCACTGTTCTTGCACTGCTTTGCACTTCATCTCCTCCTTCACAGTCTCTCTGCTGCTTTATGGAGGGCGGATTCTGCTCTCATGTCCCACACTTTGCTCTGTTTGAGGGACTGATAGATCTCTGCCTGTCAGCAAGCTGTTTGGTTCTGGATGCCACAGGTGGAGATAGTTCTGGATGCAGTTCTTATTGTTGTTGTTGGTTCAGCTCTGGTTCACTGAGAAGGAGGAGTCTCCTGTTGGGTTAGGCCTTTGATTGCTCAAGCGGATCGGGGTCTTAGCCGTCTGACATGCAGAGAGAGAGAGTCCAGGTCTCGGGACGCATAACCTATAGAAATTCTAGCACACTGAGGTTAAATAGATCAAACCCTTTCCACTCCGTCTCTTTCTAATCATACTATTTGTCTTAGTAGTTAAATGCCATCCAAACAACACAATTAATGTCTACTAATGATATTACATAAACTCCCTCTAATAATCGTTTCATCCATTGTGACATATTTACCCAAACTAAGTTTCTCAACACCCACATGTTTCCAGCATCGCATATTCCACACACTATGAAAGAACCCCTCCGCATTCAAAAATCCCACTGCTATCTAGCAACAATTGTAAAGTTGCAGAGCACACTAATCAGATCACAATAATGTAATTTGACCCAAGTGTAGGCCTATTTCGTTCCTAAAAATGTTAGCAAACACCAAACTCCAACTACAACATTTATAGATAAATTGATTTAGCAAAATGAAATCTTATGTAATTCAAAATGTGACAAAAGAACAATGATTTGTCTTACACCAGATTGTGTTCTAACAGAATGACTCTTGACCCCATGTGGCCTGAAGAACAAAAGGAGCTCTCAACATTAACACAGTGGACTCTCAGAGATGAGATCTAGCCATAAGGTGGCTGACTTTAAAATGAACCGTGACAAAGAAACCACATGCGTGTGGGAACACTATAGTTTCAGAAATATAACTCAAAACAACACTAAATTAAAATAATAACAATTCAAATGAGCCTTGGTGAAAAACATGAAAAACAAAACAACTTAATCTACTCTCCTCGTTCGTGTACATCTTTACACAAACTATTTCACCATCTTGTATGCCAACTTTCTGGCCAACCAGCTTAGCAGCATAGCACTGGCCTCATGTGAGTGGGGGAAGGGAAGGGGATCACTCAACACATGTGCAGATATAAACCACACTGTTTGTAGACTGAGTCCAATAAAAACTAAACCATACGACTTGTAGTCTGGCTTCAATAAAAATGTAACACCTTATATCCTATTATATTATCGTGTAGAAATCGGAGATCAGTACAAGCCTTTTCTCTAGCCCCCTGTTTGATTCCACCTAAAATCAATCTCTTAATCTGTTCCCATTGCTCCCGGTAACTCCCTGGAATGTCAGAATCGTCTTTACCATTCTGACGTTCCATATTCACTTCGCTTCTATCTATCTGACTTAATTAATATGCGTTCACTTGTATTAATATACTGGGCTATTGTCGTTGTTACTATTAACGTGCTTCCCGTCTTCAATACCGGCCAGCAATGTAATGATGAAACTCCAAGTTTGAAGCTAAACCATATAAAAATGTCAAAGGGGTGTTACCCCCTTTTAGCCACTAGATGGAAGCAGCAGACCACAAATGAGCTTCACCCTTCCGAGTGCATTTTTCGAGCTCTGCAGACAACCGCTCACACAGGTATTTTTAGGTAAAAATCACACAGATTTATTCCCCGTACAGTTTGTCCAGCTTTTATAATGTGACGTAACCTTCATCACACGTTAGCTTTTCAAATTAAGTTTACAGTCAAAGGGAAACAAGAGCCGGTTCCGTCACACTTTTGGTGAGGTTCGCGTTCTCTCCCTCGATTTTAACATATAACAGACCTCTGGCTTTTTAGCTATTTCAGCCTTGGTCCATCATCCCAGTTTTAAACGGCGACCCAATCTTAAATATCGGGTTTCCAGGTTTTGCAGTGCAGGAATGAAACCTCGCAACCTACAAACTGCACCGTCTCTACGCCACTCAGGAATAAACTACCTGCAGATCCACGCCAAACCGCTCTATTTACGTTACGCAGGACTTACCGTCTACCTGGCGATCAACGTTCTCGTTTTGTATATAACTTTCCTAACATAGTAAAATATGCATTGTATATTCCATTTAACCTTTAAAAACACCGTGAAACGTCTACAGACAATCCTAACATTTTAGTGTATCCAATAACAGACAGTTTGATTTTCACACCAGGCGTCTGCAATACCTTATTTGTCAGGGCCCAGCTGATTGTCTGAGATGTTTGAAAGCGTTTGTTCCCGACCCATTCCGGTCGTCCGGATTCTTCCTCAGCATTGTTCGACGTCGGGTTCACCATATTGATAGAGATTAAAAGGGATAACTAGTCCGCTTTTCAAACCTCCGCGCGTCCTTATCTAGCTGGTTATAACACAGGAAGGAATCCAGAGCTACCAAGTAACCGTTAAACAATAATCTACTTTAATGGTAATATGACAATGCAATACAATCAAATACAGTACAAATTCAATACAGTTATCTTTGGGATCCCAACTTTACCTGATGCATTTGAGCCAGCCAGCCAGCAAAGAGGCTGAACATAGCGTGTGTCTGTGTTTTATACTCGTCTTACAATGGGATGGGAGGAGATATCTGATCCTCCTTTGTGGACCTCCCTGATTGGCCGCCCAAATATCATAAACACCTTAGACCTTAGGTCTCCCCAATCACTGTAGGTCAGCCTTATCTCTCGATCTAAGATGGATGCCAACCAAGACATGCTCTTACCCTTCCCCCATGTCCCTTTGTTCTCCAAAACACATGTCAGCAGGCCCTGAATCCAGCTCACGGTTTTACACAGATTATTTCCCATTTAAGCTTATTCATAGTTTGCTAACATGAATACATACAAATATTTCACTTCAATAGCACCGTTAGATTCTGTGTCTTTACGATCAAAAACGATGTGTTGGATGTGCAGCTAGGATAAGTAATAAGGGAGCTAGGAGTGATTTTTGGTGCAGTAATAGGTTAGCATTTTTCGCTCGGGGCTAATTCAGATGCTCACTGTTAGCATTGTGTTTTTTTGGAAAAAATAAATGAAAAAGATCAGTTAAATGAGTTTTTTCCCGTTATATGGATATAAAATATTCATAGTTTATTAAATAGTAAGGTTCCTTAGACGTTGTTTCCTGCAAATGACGCGATTTCGGTCCGTGGGGCCTATAAGTGCTATATAAATAAACTTGCCTTGCCTTGCCTAAGAGGATAACAGAGTATGTTCTTATATGTGACCCGCTCTATCGAAATCAGTCGGAAGTCGCAACGGCTCATTTCAAAATAAACGTGAATTTGCGTAAAAAACTATTTTTTCGGGGTTCGGGTGTTTTGTTTGATTTTAAACAAACAAAGTCTTGGCTTTCAGAATATGAAACTTTTATTTCCCAAATCACACGATAAATACATTTTTGAAGCTTGTAAAGGGACGAAGACAGGCACCTCTCACTCGCAATCTGCTCTTCCGCTGTGCCGCCCCCCCTCCCTCCGGCTGAAATTATGAATGTAAGAGTATAGTAATCATAGATAACACGGCAGGGTCTGTTACAGTTTGTTTTCATCTGATTCCAATTAAACAAAGTCTTGGCTTTCAGAATATTAAACTTGTTTTGGCAAATTCAGAGGATAAATACAACTTTCAAGCTTGTAACGGCATAATTACAAGCGGAGAACGGAGTAATTTAACGTCACAGCAGGCATAACAACAGCCGGTGTTTCTCGTGAGTGTTTTCCCCGGGAAACAAACACAATACAAAACAAACGCAAAATTACACAAACACACACACGTATACACACACACACACTCGCGAGCTTCCCCTCCAAACGAAAATATCTTCCCTCCGTAGTATTTTGATCATTTGCTCCGCTAATAATCAATCAGATCGATTGATTCCAGAGAAGAGAAAACTTTGAAGGCCTTTTTCTCAAAATGATGACTCTGTGACAGTCATTATATAATGTGACATATTTCGCTTAATATTTGGAGTACAAAAACAATCCTGATATCATTAGAAAGCTAGGAATATCCTCTTTCCAACAGTGTATACAACTCAAAATGTGTCTTCGGGTCAAAGCGACTGATTTCGATGGAGCAGGTCACATGTTTTATTTTTTATTTTTTTCACAACAGTTGTATTTGGATGGAATGAATACCTATAGTGAAAATTCAAAGTAATAAAATGATTTTTACAGTGAAAAAGTTCAAATGGAACTGATGGTTCCCAAATTACCCAGAGGTGAGTCCGCCTGGACTTTATTTTTCTAAACCTCTCTAAAAAGGTCAAATTTAACTTGTTTTGCATCAATCTTGATACAGGGTACTTATATGTTATAGTTTGGATTCCTAAAGCTTTTAGTCTACTAACCCATCATTCAAGGGTGGTTTTTACTATAAGTAATGGTTTTTATTTAGGCGGACATTAGAATTTACATGTTTTTACTATGTTCCATCTGAATTTACTTTAAAATAAAAACATCTATATTGATTCTGACACTTCTACATCCAACTCACAGATGTAACCTTGCTTTGAGAGAAAAGATGATTAATTTACCCCTTTTAGAAGTGAAGATATAGTCTTTGTTGTGTTAGTGGCATTTTCGAGCCTGAAACCTGAAAAACAGGCTCAGGGCTTAAGAGGTTAACAAACTAAACAAACCCCCCAGATTTAAAGTTAAGTTCGGATGACATAGGATATTATTTATCAGGAACGAATTTGAATAGTTAGAGAACATGTCACCAAAACAAACTAAGTTGAGACCAGACGCAGAGCCAGGCTCAACTGCAGATATCAAGGGAAGGATACAAATCAGATCAGATGCTATAACAGCTCTAAATCTTAGACAAAAGACATGGAACAGAATGGAGAAACTGTTGGAACAATGGCAAACTAGAGGACTGTATCCAGCTGATGATCAACCAGCACCAACGAAAGCCCATCGAAAAGCTATAATTGTCCATGAAAATGGAGAATACCTGCGAGAACAACAAACATGGATCAAAGCCGGACAACCATCTTGGTATGGATCTGCAAAGATTGCTATGAACAAAGCGGAGACAAGGAAAGCACAAGTTACAAGTCTGATGCTCCATTTAAAGTATTCTGTTAGTGGAATGGCAAACATGTGCGTCACCCAAGAAGCCACAACGGAAAAAAAGGAAGAGGCTCCAGTAATCCAAACTCCAAAACTCTATCCAAACCTGCCTGAGAAACCTCCTCCTTACATGACAAAAGCAGACCTTGTCTCTCAAACCTCAATACAAGCCCCAACTTTTAATGTATCAGGAGGAATATTGAAGTTGGATGAAGTCCCCACAGAAAGAAGTGTCAAAGAATTGGACTATGAAGTAAGAATGCTACACAGTAAATCTGACCAGCTGCAGGAGATTTTCCAACACCAAATGCAAGATTTGAAGGACATGACTAGAAAACACCAAGTTCAGCAAAACACATTACGAACCGCAGGGTGTAGCAGCAGCAGTAAAACTCACACCAGAACAAAAACAATGGTACAATTTATCTGAAGAAGCTGTTCCTCATGTCACACTCGCCATGACCATAGGAGCTGAGTCCAGATCATTGGGTCCAATGATAAAGACTGCATTGAGCACAGAATGGTTGGCGACAGAATCACCTTTTCTGTGGCGATCAACAGACCAGACGATGTGGAGGATTGGAAACAATAGCCAGGAACAAGGGCTATTGGAGAAGCAAGAATTGGACAGAGATCATGGACGAGAACACACAAACCATCCGGACACAGAAGAAATGCTGATGCAGGTGCCTACTAGGGGTGTAACGGTACACGTACCCGTACCGAAATAATTCGGTACGGGCCCTTCGGTTCGGTACACGTGTGTACCGAAGTGTACCGAACTTATATAACGTTAAACGTAAAAAATTGAGAACGTGAACAACTTTTTGGAAGTAATCTCAGGTGCTGCGTAGCAGCATTCAGAGTCATTTGCTCACATTGGGTTCAACGCGTCATAGAGCGAGCAAGTCATTTCATTGGACGAGAGGCATGCTATGAGAGCTGGTCACAGGGATGCGTTCAAATTTAGTCAGTAATTTGAGGAACTCTCAAAATGGCGAACGCAGGGAAAGTTGAGCTCGAAAATCCTCCACCATCATTAAAGTCTCCGGTTTGGGAACATTATGGTTTCGCAGTTACATACAACGACGACGGACAAAGACAGGTGGACCGAACTAAAGCTGTTTGTCGGCATTGTTCGACACACATTGGTTACGCGGCCGGCAATACAACAAACATGCACACGCATCTGAAAAGGCATCACCCGACGGCGAACGTAAATATTACCGGTACCAAACGAAAAATTACTGAAGTGCAATCCCAACTCCCACTATCATTTAAGCCTCCACCACTCGTAAAAAGTTCCGACCGAGCCACAGCTATCACAAACGCCATAGGTGTTTTCATAGCAGCGGACATGCGACCATATTCCGTTGTGGATAATATAGGGTTCAAACACATGTTGAGAGTGGTCGAGCCTCGTTACCAGGTTCCCTCTCGTCCGCACTTCAGCCAGGAAGTGATACCAGCACTTTACAATAAAGTAAAAACGACAGTTGTACACGACCTATCCAAGGCATCTTCTATTGCTCTAACGACCGATGGGTGGACATCTAGGGCCACCGAGAGTTATTTAACTGTAACGGCGCACTACATTACACCCGACTGCAACTGGAACATGCAAAGCCACGTCCTGCAAACGCGCCCCCTTTACGAACAGCACACAAGCACACATCTGGCAGAGGTACTGAAGGAGGTAGTGTCAGAATGGAAGTTGGAGAGGCCAGGTAACACAATTCCAGTCACAACAGATAACGCTAGAAACATTGTCAATGCAATCAGTGAAGCTGGACTGGGCCCCCAAATTGGATGCTTTGCTCACACAATTAATTTAGCAGCACAAAAAGCAACAGGAATCAACCAGGTGTCCAGGCTGCTAAGCAGAATCAGGAGTGTTGTGTCTTTCTTCCACCGTAGCACAACAGCTGCACATATATTGCAGTGCAAACAGGAGATGCTCAATGTGCCAAAACACAAACTCATCCATGATGTCCCCACTCGCTGGAACTCCAGTTATGACATGGTGGAGCGGTATCTTGAGCAGCAAGCTGCTGTTTACTCAGCATTGACAGAAAAGGCCCTCAAGAAAAACAAAAACATTAATACATTGAGTGACCAGGATGTGAGAATGGCAGAGGAGGTAATTGAGGTCCTTAAACCCCTAAAAACGATTACAACACTGATGTGCACTGAAACAACTCCATCAGTTTCAATGATCCTGCCTCTCAAAACAATGCTGATTAAATCCATGGGACCAAATGAGAAGGACTGTCCAACTGTGAAGGAAGTCAAAGCTGCCATCAGAAGGAGCCTAAAGGACAGATACACTGACCCTGCTCTTCAGGACTTTCTTCATAAATGCACAGCTGTAGATCCAAGGTTCAAGGCCCTTTCTCATATGGATAATGCCTGCCGTGAACACATCTACAACAGTCTCACTACAGAGATTGTGGCCATTGAAGAACAGGTATACAATTAATTAATTTCCTTATGCATAAATTCAATTTTTGCTTAATTTGAAACATTTTATAGCTGTTACAATGTGAATAGTACTCTCATGTAAAATATAACATTATTTCTGTCATTTAATTCTGCAGAGGGAGGCCACAGAGACAGCAGGAGCCATGTCATCCGCAGGGAGAGCAGACCCAGAGGAATCTGGAGAATCTTCCTCCTCCTCCTCCTCCTCCTCGCATCCTCCTCCTCCTCCTCCTCCTACTCCCATCAGGAAGTCAGCCATGACAGAACTGTTTGGTGAGCTCTTCAACACTGAGGAGAGAAACAAGTCCACTTTGCAGCTGGTGAAGGGAGAGGTTACCTCATACATGGCAGCGGACAGCACTTCACTGGACTCCGACCCACTTGCATGGTGGAAAAAAAATGAGGCCAAATATCCTCATGTTGCCATGTTGGCAAAGCGCTACCTGGCTGTATCTGCTACCTCTGTCCCTAGCGAGAGGGTGTTCTCCACAGCAGGAGACATTGTTAGTGCAAGCAGATCTGCCCTTTTGCCAAGCAATGTGGACAAGTTAATTTTTCTAAAAAAAAACCTGAAAATACAATGAGAAGCAATCTGCTGGCTAATGTCAATCTGCCGGCTGCTTAGGTCTGAGTACTAGTACATTACGAACAGAGTACTACAGTACAGTTCAAGCACAGATTTCAGTTCATCGAAATGCTGCACCTTAATGTTTATTTTATTATATTTTGTATTTCTTTGAGTTCACAGTTTAATAATAATAAAAAATATATATATATATATTTTATGTTCTGTGAGAATTTTTTTTGCTGTACCGAAAACGTACCGAACCGAACCGTGACCTAAAAACCGAGGTACGTACCGAACCGAAATGTTTGTGAACCGTTACACCCCTAGTGCCTACACATCTTTGGGCCACTGGAGATTATGATGTTGGATTAGTAAATCATGAAGTGTCAGTGGAGCTGGTGGAAAATTACAAAGCATGTTGGCGCACACAATACAAATTGAAACAAGAACAAATAGATGGAATAGGAAACACCATTCAAGGATTGTTACAAGCTGGAGTAATCAGACACACCGGCTCAAATTGGAACACTCCCATCTTGCCAGTACCAAAAGCTGGAAACAAAGGATGGAGAATGGTCCATGATCTAAGAGAAGTCAACAATGTCACTACAATAAGCGATACACTTACAATCGGATGCCACAGGGTTACAAAGATAGTCCAGGATTATTTAACCGTGCTCTGAAACAAGACCTCAGTGCATTGCAACTACCGGAGGGAGTGACTGATACAGTATGTGGATGATTTACTTCTAGCCGGGCCAGATGCAGCAACATGTCTGGCTGTGACACAAAAATTGCTAATCCTACTGGCCAATGTGGGCTACAAAGTGAAGAAAGAAAAAACACAGATCGCAAGGAGAACAGTTACATTCCTGGGAAGGATGATTTCCTCGAACAGTCTAACTCTGACACCAGCACAATGGTCTTCCATCCTCTCTCAACCAAAACCCAAAACAGTGCAACAAATGCTTGCGTTCCTGGGCCTGACAGGTTACAGCAGGACCTACATACCTGACTATGTAGATTTGACACAACCACTGAGACACATAATTGCAGAAGCAGGAAACAGAAATCTGAAAGCTACTCTCGAGTGGACAACGTTGGCCGAAGAAGCTTTCACGAAGACGAAGCAAGCCCTGAGTCAAGCGGCACACCTTTCCACTCCGGATTATGACGATGATTTTTGCCTTGATGTTTCTGAATCAGGTGGAATAGTCAATGGAGTCGTTTCAGAAAAAAGGGGGAGTGAGACAGGTACTGATGTACCATAGCTCAAAGTTAGACAATATAGAACTAGGCCAGACAGGATGTGCAAGACACCTAGCTGCATTAGCAAAAGTCATTGAGAAAACTGCACATGTGGTAATGTGCCACCCATTGAAAGTAAACACAGCCCATGAAGTGGTAGCATTCATAAATTCACAGGCATTCACATTTTCCCCAATCAGGAAAATCAAGATTCAGACCAGTCTGTTGAAACCACATATAACATACCAAGGTGGTTTAACAAACATGTCTACAGGACTGAGCACGGAAGAGCACACACCCCATGACTGTCAGTTCGTCTCCCAAAAGGATCTCAAGATAAGATCAGATTTAGAAACAGATCCTCTGGCCCAAACAGACTTCACTCTCTACAGTGACGGCTGCTGCTACAAGGGAGATGACGGGAATGTGGCCTCCTATGCAGTAGTCCGGCAGGAAGGAGAAAATATACAAACCATAGAAGCAGAAATCATCTCCCAACCTGCTTCGGCCCAACTGGCAGAAGTAGTGGCACTCACCAAAGCCTTGGAGCATGCAGAGGGACAACGAGTCAATATCTATACAGATTCAGCATATGCCTATGGAGCAGTGCATATAGACGGACCACAGTGGATCAGAAGAGGGTTCCTAACATCTGCTAAGACACCAGTAAAACATGCTGAAGCGCTAAAACTCCTGCTAACATCTTTGCTGTTGCCAGCACAAGTGGCAGTAATGAAATGCAAAGGACATCAAACATTGAACAATGCAATATCCAGAGGAAACGATGCAGCAGACAAGGCAGCAAAGAAGGCAGGAGGGTACAGCAAGCAAATGATATGTACAAAGGCCAATACTCAAGAGGAGTTAACCATTGAACACATCAAAGACATGCAGAAATATGCTGGAGTGTATGAACAGAATCAATGGAGTCAGAAAGGAGCAAAGGAAGTAGATGGCCTGTGGAGAGCCCACGACGGACGTTTAGTCGCACCTGCAAAATTATGCCACCTGCTAATAGAACAATCACATGGTCCCACTCATGTAGGCAAAGCAAGAACAACAAAAGACATTGAACGACAGTGGTGGCATCCTTACATGAAGGACATGGTTGAAAACTTCGTAAACGACTGTGACACGTGCAATGCTTTCAATGTAAAAAAGCCATACAAGTGCCCAATGGGAAGATATCCAGTCCCAGAAGCCCCATTCAAAGACATTTGCATTGATTATACAGACATGGGAGCAGACAATGTAGTCAGAGGGTTTAGATATATGTTAGTAATGATTGATCATTATACGAGATGGATTTAATGCCATTCCCTGTAAAAAAGAAGATGCAAAGACAGTCATTAAATGGCTCAAAACAGAACTCGTACCCCGCTATGGAGTGCCAAGGATGATAAGATCAGACAATGGTTCACATTTTACAAGCAAACACTTGGAGGAAGTAGAGTTATATTTTTGGTATAATTCATAAGTTTGGGTCGACATACCACCCACAATCTCAGGGTATAGTAGAAAGAGCAAATCGAACATTAAAAGGGAAAATAGCAAAAGTCATTTTTGGCACAAACATGAAATGGGTAGATGCTTTGCCTTTGGCACTCGTGTCAATGAGATCTTCTGAGGGTGCTAAAACACATCTTTCACCCCATGAGTTGTTAACTGGTCAGCCAATGCCTGGGCCTCCTAGAGAAGGAGGGACTGGCCCAGTGTTAGACATCAGACAAATAGAAGTGGATGAATATGTCAGGGCTCTGAGTAATATTATCCAAGTCTTGTCTACACAGGTTCAGAGAACTGCAGAGACACCAGACGAGACACCAGAAGAGACTCCTGTACGACCGGGGGATTGGGTGAGGTTGAAAGTTCACAAAAGAAAGTGGGCTGAACCCAGGTGGACGGGTCCGTGGGAGGTTGTTGAAAGAACCTCACACGCTCTCCGGATAAAAGGTAAAAAAGGAGCAAATTGGCACCACCTGACACATTGTCGCCCTACACCGGCACCTTCCAGAAAGCTCTTGGAAGTTAGGACTGATTTGGCAGAGCTGGAACAAAATGATGAATAAAAATCAAATCAAGAGATATTGAGATAGAAACAGCTCAAAAGACGAATTGTCTTTAGTTTTTATAGATTGAATACTAAAACGGAATACCCATTCTAGTTTTACATCTGAAACCGATTTATTCTATCAGTCCAATATTTTTGTTTTGTTTTTTATATACTATCAGTCCAATATTTTTGTTTTATTATTTTTATACGCTTTATTTTTGTACTCATTTATTTTAAACTCTGAAACTGATATAACCATGGGTAGAATTGATGAAGTGCCATTGAAAAGGTCAGAACAATTAAGGGGCCCCCTAGGGATAAGAATCGTAATAACATTGTTAGCTGTGTTCATCACAATTGGCATTTTCCTGGTTGGGTGGGGGGTACAGCATCGTGAAGAACCCGAATCCATTCGGGCACTAGTAGAAAATGCCAATATCACTAACAAAACGTCAGCTGTGTTTCCATTTATCCCCAGAGCCAAAAGATCAGCGGAGAGACAGAAGGAGGGGTTAGAAATACTCATCCCCAGAGGTGAAGCGGTTACGGTCAGTCTTGATGTGTGTGATGTGGTTGTATGTGGAGAGCTGCGAGACAAAACAGGCCATGACGTTTATGGGTGCATTCATGCTTGGGGACGGCCAGATGATAATTCATGGTGTCCCGGTTCAGAGAAGGTATATTGGAGTGCAAGGGCAGAAGGTAATAACAATCCCCCTGGTTTAGCGTTTAGGTCTCAGCTATCTTTTTCCAAAGGTCGCCATAGTGGAGATATGAGCAAACACAACCCAATAATAATTGCTTTTAAAAGCGCACTCACTCCCCATTTCAAGAAACAGGGAGATGTCACTGCATTCCATTTACTGATGGGGATAGAAGTTCCGGGAAAAGACCCAATGGGATCAATTTTAGTGAAGATAATTGACCCACCAGCTGATGTAATCCCAGATTTCGCCCCAAAATATGCTGAATCACTCTTTAAACCAGAACCAGAAATACTCTCTGCTAAATCTATGATCAATCCACTGGTCACCTATCTGAGTATGACCTCTATACAGAAAGTCATAGCAGTGGAAACAGGATACGAGGACACGAATTCCTGGTTAGACTGGGTTGTTTATTCGGTTAAGCAGAGCAAGATGGCGGACTGTCTGGCCTGTGCGGCTGCCCGACCAAGTTTGGGAACAGTGCCATTTCCATTCAACGCCCACAATAACCCAAGAGTACAACTCTGTATGTACAAACTCTATGGACAAAAATCCCCAGCAGATTGTGTCGACATTGCACAAAAGTATCCAGTGGTAAAAATGAATGACATTCCACCTGACTTCACGTGTCACAATCTTAAGGAGAACCCAAATGCAGCACTCGAGAAACCAAGGAGAATTGGTAATAAAATTTATTGGAGATTCCACTGGATCTGAGGAATACCAATCGAGCAGTTTAACGCACCGGAGGACAGCGGGCAGAAGGTGAGTCAGGGACAGGCAGAGAGTCAGGGAGTAAGCGAGGCGGTCAGCGTAGATACAGGCAGGGTCGCATAACAGGCCAGACAGGATAGTCGAGGGACAGGCAGGATCAGGGAACAGGCAGAGCAGGCAGATCGAGGACAGGCAGGGTCGGAACCGGGTAGGCAATCTGGTATCAAACGCGGGAAAGACAAGCATGAGGCAAAGTACAATCTGGCAAAGAGTGTGTGTAATGTGCGGGTTTAAATACTGGCGGAAACTAATGGGTGCAGAAGAGAAAGAGAGTGAGCTAACGAGTGGGTGTGGAAAACAGGTGAGACAGGTGAATGGAAAACTACTGTTGAATGATGGAGCAGACTATGACATCACGTCTTACGAGGGACTGTATGACTGCATCACAAGGGACTACCTAAAAGGTGCAGAAGTAGGAACTCTTAAGTGGTGCAATTCTACAACGATTTTAATGAACCAGGATTTTCTCCCAGGTATAACTATGCCCATTAGACAGTATCCCAGAACAGATGTGTGGTGGTATTGTGGCACTAAAACCCTGTACTCAGTTTTACCACAGGATTGGACGGGGACCTGTGCTCTGGTACAGCTAGTGATGCCTTTTTATGCAGTACCAATGACGGCCGAGCAACTGATAAACATGGCAGTCCAACCCAAAGCAACCAGGGTCAAAAGGTCAGTCCTTCCAGGGAGTTTTGATTCCACTGTGTACATAGACAGCATAGGGGTGCCCCAGACGAGTTTAAAGCAAGAAACCAGATCTTAGCAGGGTTGGAATCCATTTTCCTTTGGCCTACGATAAATAAGAATGTGGACTGGATTAATTATATCTACTACAATCAGCAGAGGTTCATAAATCACTCCAAGGACGCGATAAAGGGACTAAGCGAGCAACTGGACAAGATCAGCCAGATGTCTTTGCAGAACCGAGTGGCCCTAGATATGTTGTTGGCAGAAAAAGGGGGTGTATGCAAAATGTTTGGAACATTATGTTGTACTTTCATCCCAAACAACACCTCACCTGATGGATCAGTAACCAAGGCTCTGAAGGGACTCACTACTCTGAGCATGGAGTTAGCAGACAACAGTGGGATAGAGAAGAACCCCCTGTTTTTTTTTTTAGATGGTTGGCTGGGGAAGTACAAGGATTTCCTACTGAGTGGACTGATGTCTGTGACAGGTGTGATCGTGATATTGGCACTGGGTTGTTGTTGTTTCTCAACCTGCATCCGCGCTTTCGCAAACCGACTGATTAATGGGGCCCTCAACCAGGAATATGCTAGGGGTCAATATCACATGGGGGGACAGTTTCCAATGCTAGTAGAACAGGACGATCCACCCCCATATACAGATGTTGATGAAAATGATGAGTTAGTTTGAATGAGTTTAAATGATATGGATATTCAGAGATGAGATTGTTCAATGAATGTCCAGCCGATGTGATTCTTTAAATGATGAAATCATGTGAAGAAGTGAGCAAAATAAAATGCTAAAATGGAGTGAATCCATTTCAATTTACTTATACTATTCCAAGATAGTGTATTTTTGTATTATTACTCTATACTATTCCAAGATAGTGTATTTTTATTATTACATTACACTAGTCCAAGATAGTTTATTTCATTTTTATTATTTTTCACTGTTCTATATGGTAGATTTCATGCATTTTAGAATCATTACTATTTTAAAATGGGTTGTTTCTTTTCACTTTGTAAAAACAAGTGCCTTAACACTGAGCGTGGTATGAGAACGGTTTCTGTGAAAGGAGGGAGGAAGAAATGTTCTGATACCAAGCCATTGCTGCTATTTTGAAGAACCATATTGAATGTTAACACTAGAAGTTATGCACAAGGGAAAACTTTTATGTTTGAACAGTCAAAGTATTTTTGTGTTTTTGTAAAGTTGAGGCTATTCGAAACATTCAATTTTGATTGTATGTTTTTGATATGACTTATGTACTATGCAGAGTTCAGATGAAGAACTCATTGATTTCAGTATTTTAGGTGTGTAAGGAGGGACTGTTAGAAATTAATATCAATGTTTTGATAGCATAATGTACCTTAAAACATACCGTCAGTTTAAAAGCTGTTTTATACTGAAAAACCAGAAGTTCCTGTGCACAACCAGTTGTTAAGCTTTTATTCTGAAAATCCTTCATCTCCGGTTAGCATTTAGCATGAGGCTAATATACCATTTACTATAGAGGTGAATTTAGCAGCGATATGATGTTGCACACCGAAACCTACTGATTTCAACACTATAACTACAGACGTCGAGATATTATTATTGTTGTTGAATATTAAATGAAGGTACAGTTTATTTGAGTATGTTATTGTTTACAGATGTGGGTAGCATGTGACAACTTCCGGAACGACCGGAAACCAAACTGCCGTGAAGTATTTCCTGTATTTTTTGGAGTATTGATTACAGCGTTTAGAATGTGTTAAATTAAAAGTCATGAAAGAGTTAAGGAAGAGAAAAGGCGTGTTTAGATATATATTGAATGTACAATGTCTGTATCCTCTGATATGCAAAACAACGGACATTAAAACGTTAGGGAGCCGGCCCGCTGGGAGGAGCCAGCAGAGGATATAAATACAGCGGGACCTGAGGGGTTCGGGCTCTTTCTTCACCGGCCAGACCCAGAGAAACAGCTGTTTTTCTGTCGAGCAATATTCTGTTTGTAACATAACCGCGCCTTTATTTTTAATTAAAGTACCAATTTGACACCATCTCAGAGACTCCATTTAGTCTCCTTTTAAGCTTCTCTCCTGGACGCGAGAATAACCAACACAGATAACAGTATCATTGTCATGCTGAAAGACCCAGCCACGTTTCATCTTCAATGCCCTTGCTGATGGAAGGAGGTTGTCACTCAAAATCTCACGATACATGGCCCCATTCATTCTTTCCTTTACACGGATCAGTCGTCCTGGTCCCTTTGCAGAAAAACAGCCCCAAAGTATGATGTTTCCACCCCCATGTTTCACAGTAGGTATGGTGTTCTTTGGATGCAACTCAGCATTCTTTCTCCTCCAAACACGTCTAGTTGAGTTTTTACCAAAAAGTTCTATTTTGGTTTCATCTGACCATATGACATTCTCCCAATCCTCTTCTGGATCATCTAAATGCTCTCTAGCAAACTTCAGACAGGCCTGGACATGTACTGGCTTAAGCAGGGGGACACGTCTGACACTGCAGGATTTGAGTCCCTGGCGGCGTAGTGTGTTACTGATGGTAGCCTTTGTTACTTTGGTCCCAGCTCTCTGCAGGTCATTGACTAGGTCCCCCCGTGTGGTTCTGGGATTTTTGCTCACCGTTCTTGTGAGGAGCCCCAGATCGAGGGAGATTATCAGTGGTCTTGTATGTCTTCCATTTTCTAATAATTGCTCCCACAGTTGATTTCTCCACACCAAGCTGCTTACCTATTGCAGATTCAGTCTTCCCAGCCTGGTGCAGGTCTACAATTTTGTTTCTGGTGTCCTTTGACAGCACTTTGGTCTTGGCCATAGTGGAGTTTGGAGTGTGACTGTTTGAGGTTGTGGACAGGTGTCTTTTATACTGATAACGAGTTCAAAGAGGTGCCATTAATACAGTTAACAAGTGGAGGACAGAGGAAGCTCTTGAAGAAGTTACAGGTCTGTGAGAGCCAGAAATCTTGTTTGTTTGTAGGTGACCAAATACTTATTTTACCGAGGAATTTACCAATTAATTCATTAAAAATCCTACAATGTGATTTCCTGGATTATTTCCCCCCATTCTGTCTCTCATAGTTGAAGTGTACCTAGGATGAAAATTACAGGCCTCTATCATCTTTTTAAGTGGGAGAACTTGCACAATTGGTGGCTGACTAAATACTTTTTGCCCCACTGTATATATACTAAATACAGAGTTAAATCCCAGGTCAAATGCACGTTAAAGGGTCTTGAAACTGTTGATGTTGTGTTAAATGTCTGTTTTCTTGTCTTAATATTTGTTCTTGTTTGATATTGCAATTGAAGCTGCTGTGATGCGAAAAGAAAAGCTCAGACTTGATCTGACGATGAAGTGTTATCGTATCGTATCACGGTGTTTACAATAAGCATTGTTTAAGCATTTTCTCTGAAACCTGTTTTATTTTGCCTCATCTAAAAATACTTGAATGCTGAGCGTGAATCCAAACAGTATAAAGCTGCTGGCTGTAAAACTGAATCAATCACTTTATAAACGCTTAAAAGCTCTTTAGAGCGGATGGGAACTGCAGAGTTGAGGGGGGATGATTATAAAGATGAATTCAAAGTCTTCATATACAATTCATGTAAATTTTTGTTATATTAAAACTTGCCGCTTGAACTTGACTCTATTTTTAAATGGATTAAACGACTACTGTCCTGATTACAGTTTGACTGTCATAACTTAAAGTGGACCTATCATGCTATATTTGAAAAATATATTGTAGGGCCATACCTATATAAAACATTTTTTTCAAAATACCAAACAGATCATGCATATTGGCTAGGGGTGTAACGGTTCGGTTCATACCTCGGTTTGGAGGTCACGGTTCGGTTCGGTACAACAAGAAAAAGCAAAAAAAAGTCCCAAATGCATAATTCCAGGTTTGTTGTTATTTATTTTTGAACAGTAGTGCAAGTTTCAGTTTATAAATAAAGAACTCTGACATTTTGAATAATTAACTGTATTAAACAGTTAAAAACAAACCATACACAGTACCACACACACTCAGATGGCCATATTATCTATAATGGCTGATGTCAAACAAAAAGGTTTCATCAAGCTGTAAAACTAAAAAGAATGTCTTGAAAATATGACATCATAAATAATAAGAAAGTGTTTTAAGAGCGCAAAGTCGTTGAAAAACATATGCCAAAAGCTTCCGTTATTTATTTTGGTCTCTCGGCTTTCATGTCTATTGGCTTCTTAAAAACAGCGGGGATAAGCTGTTGAACTGCTGTTGTCTTTTGCCGGGCTCCGGTGATTGGCAAATCTGGGTGATGCCTTCTGATATGATTTAGCATGTTTGGCGTGTGTTACCATTTGCATACCGCACCACTGTAGAACAACGGCGACACATCGTCCTCGTCCGATCCACCACTCGCACACTTCATCGTTATTGTAGTCCACAGGGAACCCGAAATGTTCCGACACAGCTGATTTAAAAGAAGCAGGTGGGTTCTAGCTCCTGTGTGTTATCTGAAATCTACATACTAACTTTTCTTCTTGTATTTTGTTTTGTTGTTGTGTTTCTTCTTGTTCTTCATTTGTTGTTTAAGTGCGGCTGGCAAACAACTTTTAGGCGCAATACCGCCCCCTGGATTATATATAGTGTAGTGGATACTGCCCTGAATGACACTTTTTTCCCACTCGTAAAAAAAAGGTGTATTCGTCGTGACTGCGTGTGCCGAACCGTGACGTCCGAACCGTGACGGTACGGGACGAATACGGATACCGTTACACCCCTAATATTGGCCATGCCTCATTTCGCTCTATTCTAGCCCTGTTTTTGCAAGGGCTGATTCTGTGACGTAGCTTTAATGCAAAGTAGCTGCAGCTGACCACGCCCCCCGCACAAGCATATGCTAATATTGTTCATGAAAATAAATACTGGTGTATATGGTTTTATGCAATCTTTCATTTCATTCTGTCATTGTACATGGCGTTACTATTATATTATATACTACACAGCAATAACACACCCATTTGTTGATGACAAAAAAAGTCCACACATAACCTTTTGCTTTTGAAATCTGCATATACTTTACCCATCAAACATGAATAATCATGACACATTTTATATAAACTGTCGGAACTTTATTGTCAAAATCGACGGTTAATTGAACCCATAAAAAATACAGTACGCAGCTTCGGTGGGTCAGTCTGACATGCAGAATCTATAATCTATCATCACAGGTTTTCCGCTGGTAGTATGTGAGGTGCTGGCCTGTATAGAAGAAACATAGTTAGAACAAAATCATCTCAATTTAGTATTCAGGATGAGAAAATACTATTTGGATAATTATAATCTGAAATCCCAAAAGATGGGGGCTGACGCTGTCTATTTAGCACAAGCCCCCAGGGAGTGCGCCGGAGTCTGATGAGAATATTCGTGCTGGTCAAACGGCGGTACTACACTTCCTTTAGGTTGCTGGGCCCGGAAACACTTTTTCCCATTGACTTACATTGGGAAAGAGTGGTCTGTAACTCGTTGGATAATTTTTTTTACACTAAATAAACTACCCAGTATGAACGTTTGTATAGCCCTTATTAAAAACATTCGTTCCTCAAGTTGTAAAAATGTGCTAATAACGTTATTCTGAGAGTTATTTCCCTCGGCATTATGAACGCGCATCTAACCCACGGGACCGCGCCGCCCGGCACGTTCATGTTACGTGTTCAGCACTACATGAGTTTCTCTTTACCCATGGATGCACAATAACAACGGACCATATCGCCTTACTGCCAGCCCACGGAGCTGTAATAATGGATATATTGCACATGTTTGCTGTAATTCATCATTTGTAAAATATTATACTACATGGGCTGTATGATGTAAATCTTGTACCGTAAATGTTGTATTCAATAAAGTTAATATTACCGACGTAGATTAACGTTCCTGTAGCTTCTTATTGCACTTGCAATTGTTTTAGTTACTTGTGGGCATAGACTGTATATATGCTTGTGGGTTACTTAACATGAATAATCACAGTTACTATCCTTTTACTCCATCACATTTAAAAGAAATAGGCTATTGTTATTTTAACTCCACCACAGTAATCCATCATCAGCTTTACTTTTTAGATAAAGTTTTAACTCACAATTGATCATAACAGGCTTCAACATATACATTTTTATATATTACCAAGTGGTTTCATGTACAACCCACACAAGTATCATGCTAAATGAAGCTCTGTTGCTTGGATATCACTAGATCCTGATGTCCGCGTAATATAAAAGTACATGTATAACGATTGATGTGTAACTTAGCATAATTTACTAGCTAGCCGCTAGCTGCTAACTGCCGCCTCGTTAATATAAATCCAGTACCATGCTGTCATGAACGCGCGGTGCTGTTACGTGTATGCAAATTCACGTGCTTAATGTGAACGAGCCTTTTGGGCGGCGTGGTTAAAGTTGCGCATGCTCTATGAGTGCACATACGGGTACTTCTCAGGCATGCCGGGTAATCTGTGATGTTTCACTCTCTCAAAAGTTGGGCCATTTTGCCATCATGCGGCATTAGGAATGAATGAGGCCCCGCCTCCCACGCTGTATCCAGTTCTTATTATACATCCATGATTTAGCAAAGCTGATGTGTTGGAGAGGGGCTGAGCTCAGTAGACAGACTGTAATGAGTGCTAGCCGCTAATTAGCCAAGTCCCATCAACGGAGCTGTGCAGCGTTGTGTTTTCCCCCCTCCTTGCAACAATTGCTCACACATACACACACTGTTGTATCCTAACAGTCGTGCACACACACTCATGTGTGCAAACAAGTAATAAAGACTGCTGAATCACATCACGTCTCATCTACATGATACAAGCTACGTAGTAGAGATAACTTTATCAGGAAAAACATCGCTAAATATAAAGTGTACCTACGATGCAATCAAAGGCATGAAGACGTATGCAGATGTTGCTGGATTTCTTTAAAACAATAGCACATTGCTCACAGAGCCATGCTTTGCCTATTTCCTATCTAATGATCACCTGACACACCCATCTGATGATGTCATCCTGACTCTTAAAGGGACCACGACCAGGCACAATAGGCACACAAAGAATAGCCCAGAAAATGCAAACAAAAGTGAATTTAGCGGCAGTGGCGGCTGGTGGAAAATATTTTTGGTGGGGCTGTTGAGAAATGACCCCTTAAAGGTGGGGTAGGTAAGTTTGAGAAACCGGCTCGAGATACACTTTTTGTTATATTCCATGGAATGCTCTTAACATCCCGATAGCAATGAATATCTGAAGTGCTTTGACAAAAAATACATAAAAACATGTCATCTCTGGAAGCCGTGGTACTGTAAAAAGCACGACCAATCATCTGAGCCGGCCCGGCTAAAGTAACTGGATGGCCTACCTGCCTGTCAGCCTTCCATCTGTGCACAAACTGATCTCGTGCCCTCATTGGTCATGTGCGCGTTCGTGTTTGTTGGAGGAGGGGCTCTGTGAGGAAGTGGCAGGTTTTTTCCAGCTGTGTATTTTCAAATTCTAGCGCACTCGAGCTGGTTTCTCCAAAATTACCTACCCCACCTTTAAATTAGGACTTCTGGTGATGTAATGGCGCGTTTCCAGTGCAGCGCGGAGCTCGCTTTAATGCTGCGTTCAGACCGGACGCGATGCGAATATTCGCTTCGCTCTAAACGCTCCTATCGCATCGCTCTAGTCGCTCGAGTTTCACCGCGGCTGCCAGCTGTGTTTACTCGCATCATTCAAACAAGACGCGCTCGGGAGCTACAACTACAACAAAATGAACATATTTTACCGTGATTAAATTGTAATACACGTTTCTAAATGATGCCGACGTAACAACATACTGATACCGGTTAGTAAAAACCATGAATTAATGCTTTGACAAGTCTGCAGACAGACGGCAGGCGAAAAACCTTTTAGAATGCTTGTTTTCGAATGGAGATTGGGTCGACCAGGCTAAGCTAACGTTGTATATGCTCACTCCACACTCATAACAACGGCCTACAGACATAAATAAACCAGCGACTGTATTCGCCATGACACAGACAGTGCCGAGCCGTGCGGGGCCCGTTTTTGGTTGCGTTTCCACTTGGCCTAGTACCGGCTAGCAGGTCCTAATTCACAGTTTTTCTGGCCCCATAAAATCGTGGTTCTAGGGCCAGGAACAACCAGGCTGAGTCGGGCTGAGTATGCTAAACTAGAGAGAGAATCGCTGGCAAGGGGGCTACAACTACAACAAGATGAACATATTTTACCGTGATTTAATTGTAATACACGTTTCAAAATGATGCCGAATTAACAACATACTGATACCGGTTAGTAAAAACCATGAATTAATGCTTTGACAAGTCTGCAGACAGACGGCAGGCGAAAAACCCTTCTAAAATGCGTGTTTTCTAAATGGAGCTTGGCTAAGCTAACGTTATATGCTCCGACCGTCCACACTCACAACAACGGCCTATACAGAAATAAATAAACCAGCGACTGTATTCTCCATGACACAGACAGTCTGTGGTTTGTACTTGTTTAACTTTTGTCTAGTTTCTGAACAGATCGTATCTGTCCCCGGCTGTTTGAAGAGCAAGCATGGGAAACAAAAGACAGCATTTACCTGTTTGCATCCAGCTAGCCATGCCTTTCTGGTGTACCAGCTACGTGAGAAGCCTCGTTGATACGTTTTGTCTTTTTCACGAGCTTGCTGCGATATATACAAATCGGGTTGGTCCGGTCCAAGGTCTTTAAGTATCAATTTATCTCCCAAACTTCTCCTTTCCAAAGGATTGGAGATTAGCTCTTGAACGGAATTGGGCAGGGACCGAGGTCCGGCGACTCCACCTGCACACGAAGCCATTCTCATCACCTTGGTCACTCACGAGTCTAAAAAACAACTCACGTCAACGCACATAAGCAGTGGCGGCGCCAGAGATTTTCTCTAGGGGGTGCTGTGGGGTAGCTTGACGTTTCATAGAGGGTGCTCAAACATTAAGGGTTTCCCATTAATGCACCAGCGCTACAGTTGAATTTTCTACTGCAACACTCCCCACACGCACACACAGTGCACCCGCGACTGTTACAATGAAGGCTCGATAATCAGCTCACGGCATAGCCTATAGGTGTAAGCAGGGGTAAAGTGCTATTTTTACATGTGGACCTCACCTCCTCTAGGAAGGACCTCATCTGGGGTCTGAGGGCATGCTTCCCCGGGAAGATTTTTTTTAAATATTGAAGTTAAAAGCATCAATCTGGTGCACTTTGAGAGCAACATTAAGGGATCTATGGATACATCTCTCAACAACACCCATATGAAACAGAACTGTAAACAGATTTTCTATTTCTTTATAGATATTTTACAAATCACTCCCCTTTTAAAACAAACCGTTTGAGACCCACTGAGATAACTAGACTAAAGTTAACTATCTAAACACTGAGAGTCCTTTACTTCACCTGAGCTGAGGTTATCTGAGACTCTCCGTCTGACAGGAGAGAGTTCTCCCTCCACCTTGTTGTTGAAAAAGCTCCTTATACCCGTTAGCTTGGCTAGCTAGCACCAGATGCTAACCACAACGATCTCCAGTAGATACCTACCGGCTCGCGCACGCACACAAAATGGCTCGTGCCACACACACACAGAGCAGAGCTTGAATGAAACACAGAGACCCAGAAGTAAGCTACTTGTACTCACGAGGCCTATTATGTGCAGAATCCCTCTCGCTTTCAGGTGGTTTTGATTGAGTGTCCACACGTGGACGTTTAAGGACTAAAAAACGATCAATTTTTCACTTTGCTGTTAGCAAATAATTTGGCGCTCTAGCTAACAGGAAGTCAATCAAGTGTCACAAAGTAATTTAGCCTATGGGTAGGTCAAAAATCGAATGGGTGCTGGCCATTGGCCTAATCATATCACCTGTGTTGGCTTTATGTTTTTGGTCAAAAATGTGTTTGTTTCACATTTGCATTGATGTAATCAATGATTTTTCTAATTTAATTTAATAAAAATAATAATAAAAAAATAAAATAAAAAAACATATTTCTTGGGGGTGCTTAGGGGGTGCTTTGGCAATCCTGGGGGGTGCTTCAGCACCCCCTAGCTCCCCCCTGGCGCCGCCCCTGCACATAAGCAGGGCCGCCCCTCCCTACAGGCCAATCACGCAGGCTGCATGGGGCCCCGCCTTGCCGAGGGGGCCCCGCCCAGAGGGCCTCAGCTCTCCGCGTTTTCCGCGCAGTTCAGCCGCGAGGTTCCGCTGCTCCGCTCCCCGGCTCTGCTCCACTAGCACTAGCACCCCCCCACCATTACCATTCATTCAAGTATACATGCCTTTTATCTGCTAATGTACAGGAGGAAGAGTGATACACTGTCTACTTGGCTTACATAACAGTTAAAGTTTACAGCCTAAAAAACATGGAGCATTTTTCCCCTTTTATTTTAATGTCAATTTGCACATTTCATGGTGATGCTCAGCCCCTCCCCTTAATTCCTAACTGTCATCATCATGTCAACCACAACACAGATAAATACTGATAGAAATGTGTTTGTAGCTGTATAGTTGTTGATACATTGCTACATTTGAATACAGATTTAAGAAATATCAGTTTTTGAGCATGTAATAAGCATGTTTTGTCTTGACTATATTAAAACGATATTATAATAATAAAGTATTTACATTATTGAATTTATTAGGATTTTGATTATTATTATTAGTAGTAGAAGTAGTTTATTTGCATTAATTATATTTTAATCTTTTTGAGGCTAGTATTTTCAATATATTCATTCTGTAGTGCACTATTAAGATCAAAACATATCTTAAGTCTGCTTGAATGATGGATTTATTGTCTGCATTTCCAGGGTCATTGCTGACATTTATGAAAAAGGGAGGCACAAAGGAAGCACCCAGTACCCCACCATCAACCACCTCAGACCCAGCAGCAACCAACACTCCGCCAGGCCCGTCAACCAGCGGCTCAACAGACGCAGCAGCACCCAGCACATTACAAGATCCATCAATCAGTGAGGTATCAAGCACCGTCACTAGTGCACAACCAGTTGATCCTGCTCTTTGGCCAGCACACTTCTCAGATACTGAACGGATAGAATTTGTGCGCCGTGGGCCTTTTAAAGTTGGGTCAAATTTAATTTACCCTAAAAACGATGGAAGAGGCTTTCACCATGGTCTGTCCTATCGTTCACTTGCCAATGGAGACAAGGTGACAAGAAGTTGGCTTGTTTATTCAAAGCAGAACAACTCTGTGTTTTGTTTTGCTTGCAAGCTTTTTAGTGGCAAAGACGTAAAGCTGACGACAGAGGGCTTTGGTGATTGGTCAAATATTAGCTCTGCTCTCAAGAGTCATGACAACAACCCACATCACACAAAGTCAATGCTAAAATGGAGGGAACTTGAGACACGTCTCAGAAAGAGCAAGACAATTGACCAGCAGGAGCTGACTCTGCTAGAGAGAGAGAGGAGAAGATGGCGAAACGTCCTCACACGTCTCATTGGCATCACACTGTCACTTGCCTCCAAAAATCTGGCTTTCAGGGGCTCTTCACAACAACTTTACGAGTTAGAAAACGGCAACTTTTTGAAGGAAGTTGAGCTGCTGGCTAGGTTTGATCCTGTCATGGAAAATCACCTTGCAAAAATAAAAGATGAGAACACCCGCACTCACTATCTTGGACAGAGAATACAAAACGAACTGATTCAGATAATTGGTGACAGATTCCAGGAAACTATTGTCTCCTGTGTGCAAGAGGCCAAATATTATTCTATTATCCTCGACTGCACCCCAGATGTGAGTCACAAGGAACAGATGTCCATTGTACTGTGCATTGTGGAACTCGAACCCAAGCCGGAGGTTAAGGAGTACTTTCTTTGAATTGTGGTTGTGGAGGAAACTACTGGTCTGAACCTGTCAAATGTGATACTGGACAAACTTGTAGAGCTGCAGATTCCATTTGACAATTGCAGGGGACAGGCCTACGACAATGGGGCAAACATGAAAGGGAAGAACCAAGGTGTACAAGCAAGACTGCTCAACAAAAACCCAAGAGCCCTGTTTGTACCTTGTGGAGCCCATACCATGAATCTTGTAATAGCAGATTCAGCCAAGTCATCTAAAGATGCTGTAGGCTATTTTGGATATGTGCAGAAGCTGTTCAATTTCTTTTCAGGAGCAACACAGCGATGGAGCATCTTGACCAAACATGTCAATGTGACACTGAAGTCCTGGAGTGATGTGAGATGGGAGAGCAGACTTCAGAGTATTGCCGCTGTCAGACATCAGACAAAAGAAATCAGAGAAGCTCTCCTTGAGGCAAGGCAAACTGTGAATGACCCAATTGCCAAAGTAGAAGCTCAGGCTCTGGCAGAAGAAGTGGCTTCATACAGGTTTTTGATATGCACAGTGGTATGGTTTGACATTCTCACCACCATAAACCAGGTGAATAAGCTGCTGCAGTCCAGTTCAATGCAACTTGACATTGCTGTCAGACTCATTGAAACTGCAAAATCCTCTCTTGCAGCGTACAGACAGTCCGGGTTTACTGATGCTCAGTCAACTGCCAAGGAAATCTGTGAGTTCCTCAACATAGAGCCAGAACTCAAGGTGAAGAGGCTGAGGAGTACAAAAAGGCAGTTTGGGTATGAAACTGCAGATGAGCCCTTCAGTGATGCTCTGAAGAAGCTTGAGGTGACATTTTTTAACACTGTTGTTGACTCTGCTCTCAAATCACTGCAAGAGAGATTTGAGACACTTAGTCAGGTCAAGGAGAAATTTGGAGTGCTGCTTAATTTCAGCCAGTTTCAAGGAATGCCCAGGGGTGACTTGCAGAAACACTGCAGCAAGGTAGAGAAGACACTGACTGCAGCAGGAGAGTCTGATATTGATGGTGCAGAGATGGTCCAGGAGATCATCAACCTCCCAAAGCTGCCACTACCAAAATCTGCTCTGGAGATGTTATCATTTCTCCATGAAAAAGAGTTACAGGAACTGTACCCAAATCTTTGGATTGCCCTCCGCATTGCAGTAACTCTTCCTGTTACAGGTGCGTCTGCTGAGAGAAGCTTTTCAAAACTCAAGCTTATGAAGACATACCTCCGGTCGTCAATGGCACAAGAACGCTTAGGTGGCCTGGCTATCATAAGCATCAACGCACAGTTGGCACAGCAGCTGTCATACGATGACCTTGTTGATGACTTTGCATCCAGGAAATGCAGACGTGTTCACTTGTAAATGCATACTGCAAGACATACATGCACATTGACCTGACTGTATAAATATGTTACTGTGTTGTTAATGATAAAAAAAAAATTGAAAACTACTTAGTCTCCCAAATTTATTTTTAATCCAAACTACTTGGTGTCCCAATTTTTTTTTTTGGGGGGGGGGGCGCCCATCACACAATCTCGCTTGGGGCCTCAAGTTGGCCACGTGAGCGCCCTCGTGACCAAAATATTTGACGGCGCTGATTGGCTGAAATTATGTTTCGGCGGCACAGTTTGCTATTGAGACTTTTGCAACGTGCTGTTTGCTGCTGTTTGGCTCGGGGGCTCCTTGCACGGCGCCCGGTAATGATAAACTAATGCCACGGGCAAGGCCAGGCAGGAAACATGTGACTTATCAGTAACTTTAGACATCGTAACACAATTTTAAACGAGATTTTATTGTAGATTATACATTTTACTGATACCAATTGTATGATATTTACCTTGTTCATTAAAAATAAAAATATAAAATATATATTTTTTTTAATTTAATATTTTTTTTAATATATTTTTTTGTATGTGGGAAGAGGTGGGGCGGCGCCCCTAGCGCCCCTATGGGCCGGCCGCCACTGCTTAGCGGTAACAAAACATGAACCTTACCCAGGGCTGCCAACACTCACGCATTGAGCGTGAGAGTCACGCAATTAACCCATATCTCACGCACTCACGCCACACTTGCCTTTCCTCACACTAAGTTTTCGTCAAAAATAAATGTATATAAATATAAAAATAAAGTGAAGGAGCAGCAAACCGAGCGGTCTACGAAATGAGACGGTCTTCTGGCTTAGTTCAGTAAAGTTGGAACGATATTGGGAGATTCGGATTTCACGGATCAATAACTGATGAACAAAACGTTATTCAGACACAAATGACGTCTCCTAAGTACCGTGGTAAGGTTGACAACGAACTACAATCACATTTTGATCAAAAAAAGCCAATACGCGCCGTCCTCCGAGCTGGACACATTACATTGGTCTCTATCCGCAGCCGGAGAAGAAACGAGTGCTCAGGGACCGTCTGCAAAGTGCAACTCCCAAAAAAGAGAATACATTAATATGCAATCACTACCAAACTCACCACACACATCAATAGTCTCCTGTGTGTCATACTACAGCAAGGAGTTTGGAAGAATATGCTTTTGAATAATTTTGGGGAATATTTATAATGTAAAATATTCTATAAATATGGCATCATCTTGAATAACTTTACTATTATACAGTATATTTCTACCAAACTCACTATTTGCATTGTTGTTGTTAGCATCTGGTTAGCTAGCTGCGCTAACAGATATTAGAAGCTGTTTCTAAAACGAGGAAAGGGAGAGCTCTCTCCTGTCAGACTGAGAGATAACTACAGCTCAGTGATGTAAGCGACTCTCTGTTTAGATAGTTAACTTTAGTCTAGTTATCTCAGTGGGTCTCAAACGTTTTGTTCACCATTTATGAGAATAAATGAAAAACAGTTATGAAATACTATATGACAGTAAAACAAGAATACAGTTTAAAAGGTGAGTGATTTGTAAAATATCCATAAAGAAAAATAAAATCTGTGTACAGTTCTGTTTTATATGGGTGTTGAGAGATGTATCCATAGATCTCTTCATGTTGCTCTCAAAGTGCACCAAATTGATGCTTTTAACTTAAATATTAAAAATCTGCCTCGCGGTTTTGGTCCGGCCTCCTCCGTCCTACCGGGCGCGTTTCAGAAACATTTCAGAAGCGGAGCGTCTTGCCTGCCGGCTCGCAGTTTTCGTTGATTTGGGCATATTTCCTTGACAGGCTACTTTGTACAGACAAAGTTAATAATAATTGTAATATCCCAGTTATAAACGACATGCATGAATCAAAGATGTGTGGCTGTATTTTAGTGGTAAATGCACTCATCATCATAATTATTCTATATATATATATAATTTACACAGTGCCTGTAAACCGGAGGAGAACGCTGGCATTTCCGTACTTGAAAGACTACGGAGGGATAGGGTCTACAAAATTTGTTTATTTTGGGGATAGGCCAGATGCTCTGACCGGTCCACTTCCTGCCCGGCGCCTCGCGTCGAAAAATAGACTTGAATCCTATTTTGAGCGGAGGCCAGCACCGAGACGCTTCTGAGCCGTAACGCGGCGCGTCTGGTGGAATAGCACCCATTGACTAGAGTGGCCGTGATCTTTGCGAACGCAGACGGACCCGGTGGAATCTAGGGGTTACCTTATCTCTAACTTGTCTCTTATTACTTCAGACCTGACATATTCTATAATGTCTCTATTGACTCAAGGCTTGAACCCGGGTCAGTGTATGTTTTGGTCATTGCATCTTCTTTTCACAAAAGGATATTCAAAAACAAAAACGAGTGGATATTTAATTGAAAAAATAAAATTGAAATACAAGGCCTTTTTTTATCATGGTCAAAAAGGGATTTACTAAACTTAGAAAACGGGATGATTTTCATTTTCTACTTCTCAAAACTAAAAATAAAACCACTAGTAAACAGAAACGAAAAAAAACCTGTTTTTTAATATTCTGCTACCGGAAGTTGTCTTACAAAATAAGAGCGCAGATAAGGACGGTCCTGTCAACCTAGTCACACACAAAAAATTGTAATAGCTAGGTTGGTCCACTGGGCAAGACGTAGTATATTCACAAATGTACGGTGTTGTGCCGTAGATTGAAGTCGTGTTCGCCTTCAATCTACTGACGTCAGCAAGGCTGACGTCATTTCAATTATTGGACGTTTCGTCTAGTTTTCGAAGTTGACCGATATCTTTCCCATCAGATTAAACAGCAAACGGCACAATAAATAATGTGTATACAATTGCGAGGAGGCTCAACTTATGGAACATTTACAAATCTGTAAAATGTTTCGTATTGGAATAAACTTCGGTGTTTTTTTCCTACAGAATACATGGTGTTACGTGCTCCCCGTCTCCCTGCTGCACAGACACACAAGAGAGGTTTCTCAATACTCAAATTTTCCCTCCTCGACTCCTATCCTTGACTCCCCTCCTCGAGACTTGGTGCCGCCCACAGGAGATGCGAGCGGAGGACTGAGGAGGGGAACCGAGGAGAGAGGAGTGGAAGCAGCAGGCGGTTAGAGAAATGAGAACTCCTCCCCTCTGAGCGGTCATTTTAAAGAGACGTCCATTAATGATGACAGGAGGCACAGCAGCCCTCTGTCTGAAGGACAGATGTGTTCATGATGACTTATTTATTTTTAATTCATTCACAGTGCGGTATAATGAGACAATAACAGGCTGCAGATGCGGACATATACACACACATATATTTATATAAATATATACAATTTCAGAATCAAACAAGTATGAGAGCACTCTCATAATAACGTAACACAATCAGAGACTGGATATATCCCCCCCCACCCCTCTCTCTGGTCGCTGAAATTATGGGCCAAAAGTTGTACAAGTATTAAAAGTAAGCATAGGACACCAAACCAACTGAGACCCGTCTGTCCGCCGCATCTACACACTGTACAACACACACCTACACACTGTACCACACACGTACCACACACACCTACTGCCAACCCAGTCTCACGGCATTTCGTGTTCACCAACACGATTTTTAATCTATTGATTCGTGTTCACCTACACGATTTTCCCCTTTTTTTCGTGTTGCACAGCACGATTTTAAAAGCAATGTATTTCTACTGGTAATGACGCTCATGGAAGCACGACATTCGTTTGTGTCGGCTGCCCTTAAAGGCAATGTGATAACGGAGAATTGTACACCCGGAAGTAAGTATTCCCCTTACTGTCGATTGATTTTACAGTGATATCTGCACTACTCATCGACTAAAAAACACCAGATTATCCTTGTTAATTACACAACATTGATTGGTTTAAATTGTGTGCAATGCTTTTGTATTTTTCCCCTTCGATTCGGAGAAACAAATATTTTTCCGGAGTAAAGGATGGCAGAATCTACCCAGAATCCCCAGCTATCGTTTGGACTACACCATGTGCTCTGTTTGACAAACCCCGTTTTTTTCACCATTCATTCCAATGGCTGGCGTCTATGTCATGTGATCTTCAAATTTCTCCCTGCAGAAAAAAAAAAACATGGCCGAACTTCGTTTTATTCTCGGTGGAAAATGCCTATTTAAAGTTAGTTTGGCCATTAAATTGCGTTTTGATGTCATTTGATGCGAGAAATATGAGTTTTTATTTCAGATTATGTGTGCAGTGGATGTACATGATCTTTAGTTTGCTAGTTATTACGAAGATTACTTCAGGAAGTTTTCATTGTTACCAAGGTGGTTGCTAGGGACGCTGCTATCGATATTATTTCTGTTATGTTGTGTAACTGTTTAATGGTGTTATCTTTATTGCTACCCCCTTCCCCGTCAATGTATAGTGTTGGTCGACAGCGCAAACATAATATTAGTTTAACAAAATCCGCATCTAAAGATAGCCTACGTTATTTTCCCCTGTGCAATTCCAGTCTCACATCTCACAGCACATCGTCATTAACAAATACCGGAAACAGACCGAAAACATAAAAAATAAATAATAATAATACTTTATTCCGAGTGTGCTTGCTTTTCTCTTTGAACGTCATCACATAACGCCATTGTAATACACGGTTCGGCTGCATTAAATGTTACATATCTGCCGTAGTTCTGTATTTATAGAGCCCTGATGAGAAGACTTCTAGACAAACATGAGGAAATGAAAACGTGACTTGGATCATAAATATATCAGCCATTAAACAACATCTTACATTTCTTTTCACACAATACGTCTCCTTGCAGTATCAACACTAATTCGGCTGACTTTTATATTTGATCCAATTGGTAGATAGGCTGTATTTACACCATAAAGGTGCACAGCTGATATAAAGGGACACCTAGTGGTTAAAGCATGTTATTGAATTTCATTATTAGATATTAATAGGATCCCTATAAAGTATATTCATTACTCGTTATTCTCTACTAATAGTTAATTAAAGACTGTATATAATGACTATTTTGCACATCCCTTTCAATATTTTCTAAGGTTTATTGACATATCATATAGGCCTACAAAACTATGGTGTAGTTATGCATTGAATGAAAAACTTGGGTCGCAGGTTCCTCAATAGTGCATTACAAGACATCTATCAATATTTGTGCATACCTCCAGCAATGTTAACTATGTTGAAGCACTTATTTTAACTGATATTATAATGTATTATACTCTTATAAGATGTATGTAGATATTTCATCTCCGGCCTTGTCAGGTATTGAACAATCAATAAATAAAGAACACAGAATTGTTAAATATAAAACACAGAATTTGTGTGATTATACTAAATGATTTACAAATAAACACCACTGCATATTTACCACTGTAACGCAAATGTTCCAACTTGGGATCAATAAAGTATATCTTATCTTAAGCTGATCGATGGCTACTGCCATATTTGTGCATGTTTCAGGCTTATCAATTAATGTAATGTAATGTTATCAATTAACAACAGGGGTCACAAACATAAGACCAGCTGTTAAATAAAGCTCTTCTGACCTTAGCTGGCATGTGTGTATATATATATTAATGCTGCCCATTATGGGCACAAGCAATTTTCACCCATTTATTAATTATATGTTTTAAATTTGAGTGTTTCCTATCCCCTAAACCTCCAGGGATGTACACAGTTTAATACTGGCAACTTCTTATTATGGGAAATACGAAAACGTCTTTTAAAACTACAACTCCCAGTAGAGACGTGCCATAGATAGAGAACATGTTGCGAAACAGAATAGCCAGCATGTGTAGTTCTGGGGACGGGGTGGGGGAGGGGGGGACGCGGTGGACCCGTTCAAATCCAGTTTTGGACAGTCTGCCGTGGTTCCATCCCATATCAAGTGCTGTTCGAGGCTCGGCGTAACCCTCGGAGCACACTCTCCAATCACAGAGCTTGAGGACTATCACGGGGTTTGTCAAACAGAGCACATGGTGTAGTCCAAACGATAGCTGGGGATTCTGGGTAGTGTAGTGTCTTCTGCTATCCTTTACTCCGAAAAAATATTTGTTTCTCCGAATCGAAGGGGAAAAATACAAAAGCATTGCAAACAATTTAAACCAATCAATGTTGTGTAATTAACAAGGATAATCTGGTGTTTTTTAGTCGATGAGTAGTGCAGATATCACTGTAAAATCAATCGACAGTAAGGGGAATACTTACTTCCGGGTGTACAATTCTCCGTTATCCAATGAGAATGGACGCTCACATTGCCTTTAAGGGCAGCCGACACAAACGAATGTCGTGCTTCCATGAGCGTCATTACCAGTAGAAATACATTGCTTTTAAAATCGTGTTGGTGAACAAGAATCAATAGATTAA
Source organism: Pogonophryne albipinna (assembly GCA_028583405.1). Lineage (NCBI taxonomy): Eukaryota > Metazoa > Chordata > Actinopteri > Perciformes > Artedidraconidae > Pogonophryne > Pogonophryne albipinna. The sequence continues at coordinate 30,952,155 of CM053256.1, forward strand.
AAATCGTGTTTGTGAACACGAAATGCCATGAGACTGGGTTGCTACTGCTCCAAAAGCATAATCAGGCTACAGCCATTGTGTATTTTATTAAGTGAAGCACTAAATGGTCTTAGAAAAATATCGACTCTTTGTTTGTAGATATCTACTAAACTACAGCATACAAATACAGAAAGTAATGTAGGCCTGTTATACTGAGTGATATATATTTTACACACTGCTCTGCTTTCTGCACGGACCTCACAGCTGTTCTCACTGTAAACATCGCGTTGCGATGAAAGCAGTTACTAATATAATATCCAAGGGATGCATGCAGAGCTGTCATTGGCTGAGATAAGTCCGGCCGTGCGTCACACCTCCACCGTTCCCGGAAATGCATCCGTGGAGGAGCCGTGGAGGATGCATCAGTGTCTCCTCGGTTAGAGCTCCTCCAGAGAGCCTCCTCGACGCTCGATGCTCGGTCCTCGAAGTGCATTTAGAGAAATGAGATGTCCTTCAACATGGCGCGCTGAAATTCATTTCCGGGTCACTACCCGAGGAGTCGAGGAGGGGAAATTTGAGTATTGAGAAACCTCTCTGGTCTGCCCCTGACTCCACCTCTACCAGGTGTTCCTAATCTCTGGCAGGATATAAGGAGAAGCTGGAGGAGTGGGATGTCTCTCCCCTTTTACTGATGCCAATGCCAGGACACGCTCTCCTTCGTGTGGTTGCTTACTGTTATGAAGCGCTAGTCCTTTTGATGTGCATTTGTGTTATGTTTAGTCTGGAGGACGTGGTAGTCAAGTTTTTTTACACGGCTTTGTTTTGTTTCCCGTAGGTATATTATTTGACTTTTGGTTAGGGGAGGACAGCTCTGTGTCCTACGGCCCGTGGTGCGGCTGGCTCGGGCTCCCTCCCTCTTTTTGTATATTTCGGCCAATCCTCCAGACCTCTTTTTGTTTGTATAAATAAATGACCGTTATTGTACGTGGTTTTTGTGTTTTATTTTATGTTGCAAGTCTTCCCTCGAGCCACTACTATAGAGTAGGGGGCGGGTCGTAACGCATGGTGAAGGATAAGATGTGTTTTGTCAGTATAGTCCTATTTTATAGAACATTCTGTTGTTTAGGTGTCTGATACTTGATTACCACAAATACAAAATACGTACAAAAATGACAAGTAATGGTATCACATATGATATGTAGTCAGACACTGTTATTTCAACTGGCTTTACTCACTTGTATTGCTCCTTAGAATGTAATTTTCCTCTGTGGTTTTATATGCAACACATGTTTGTATTGTAATGCCACTCGTCATTTATTTATTTGTGTATTGTAAGGTGAAATTGAATGTTTTGAAAGGTGCCCTCAAATAAAATGTATTATTGTTATAATAGAAACTTTGTTTCTATAGGTAAATAAATACACATCTGAGTTGACAAATATGACATGTGGGGTACCTCAAGGCTCCATCTTGGGGCCTTTTCTCTTTAACATCTACATGCTACCACTGGCTCAGATAATGAAAAACAACAAAATAAGTTACCATAGCTATGCGGATGACACACGCATTTACATAGCCATTTCACCAGGAGACTATTCTCCATTTCAAACACTGAGTAAGTGCATTGAACAAATCAATGATTGGATGTGTCAGAACTTTCTCCAATTAAACAAAGATAAAACTGAGGTAATGGTTGTCAGGAACTTGGTAACACAAGGTAAAGGACTCAAATGCACGACCCGGGAGACAGAGGTAAAGTATGAGTAAAATACTTTATTTCAACATAGGTGTACAAAAAATTATCGACACTCTTAATGAAGTAAAAAAAGGCGCAAAAGAAAATCGCTCGCTAAGTGAGGAACAAAACCAACAAAGTAATTCAGGAGCATGAATAAGGCTTGAGACAAGATAAGTGATCGCTGGTACGCAGACTACTGGCATGGAGACAAGACAAACTGACACAAGACAAGGCTGGGGAATTTAAACAAAAGGTAACTGGCACAGGTGGAAACAATCAGGGGCGGGGCTGACGCTGATGAGAGCGGGAGACACACACAAGGAGTGCGTCTCACTTCGGTTATTTTTCATTTCCTCGCTCCTCGGTCTCGGTATCACAGGAGGTTGATTTGTCAGACAGAGCTGGCTGCTGTCAGATGATCAGCTGTGCGGTGTCATCACAAACGGACGTCGCTTCACTTGGCGCTCCGGAGGAAAGGACGTCCCATTGCTCTTGAAACTCATTTCCCTGCTTCTCGTGGTTTCCATGCGTCTCTCCATGCTTCCCTGGTGGGAGGGACTAGTCGCAGGGAAACGACGCAAGTAAGGGACGCAAGGATTTAATTTAACCGAAGTGAGATGCAGCCAGGGATAGGGAGTCAACGGACCTGGAACGAAACACAAAAGGTGAGTACCAAAATAAAACAGGAAGTGGGAGACGAGACAAAAAATGACTAAACAAAAACATGAAACATGACTGAACTCAACACTTTTGACGGGACACAACAATGGTTTTTGGAGCCAAGGCATAACATATAAAAGTTAGCGCTGAGCTTCAGTCTGCAATGTTCAAAACAACAGATAAAGCCAGAAATCTAGGTGTAGTCATGGACTCTGACCTGAGTTTCAACAGTCACATTAAAACAGTTACTAAATCAGCCTACTATCACCTAAAGAATATATCTAGGATTAAAAGACTAATGTCACAGCAGGATTTGGAAAAACGTGTCCATGCTTTTATCTTCAGTAGACTGTACTACTGTAATGGTGTCTTCACAGGTATCACTAAAAAATCTATTAGAAAGCTGCAGCTGATTCAGAACGCCGCTGCTCGAGTCCTCACTGACACTAAGAAAGTGGATCACATCACTCCTGTTCTGAAGTCTTTACACTGGCTTCCTGTGTGTCAAAGAATAGATTTCAAAATACTGCTGCTGGTTTATGAAGCACTGAATGGTTTCGGCCCAAAATACATTTCTGACCTGCTAAATTATGAACCATCCAGATCTCTCAGGTCTTCAGGGACTGGTCAGCTTTCTGTCCCCAGAGTCAGAACTAAACATGGAAAAGCAGCGTTCAGTTATTATGCTCCAAATATCTGGAACAAACTCCCAGAAACCTGCAGGTCCGCTACAACTCTGACTACATTTAAATCCAGACTAAAGACTTTTCTTTTTGCCGCTGCTTTTAATTGAACTATTCATATCTTAAACTGCACTGTAACTTTTATTCATGTATTTTTTCTTGTAATGTTTATTTTATTATCTTTGCTTTTTAATGACTGTTTTTAAATGCCATTTTCTTAATGTCTTTCATTTTTGTAAAGCACTTTGAATTGCCTTGTTGAAAGGTGCCGTATAAATAAACTTGCCTTGCCTTATATCTGCTCCTCTCTCACACTGTTAATGTTCTTTTTTTTAGACAAGGTTAATCCTGGTGTCAATAGGGAAGATCTGCATGGTTCTCTACAGCCCATGTTCAGCAGAACAGGTGGTGCAGCTGCCTGATTTGGCACCCCCACTATAACTTTGTCCAGGGTGGTCATACTCCCATCAAAATCACACTGGTGTTTGCAGTTCATACAAAATCATTTTACTCTGGTCTCAGCAGGTGAAAAACTAAAGAAGGGCTTCCACATGTGGCAGACCAGGCGTTGGTGCTGCTGGATTGTATTGTATCCATGTCACGTCTTGAGAGGGTTATTTGTGAATATACTACGTCTTGCCCAGTGGACCAACGTAGCTATTACAAGTTTTTTAGTGAGACCGGGTTGACTAGACCGTCCTCATCTGCGCTCTTATTTTGTAAGACAACTTCTGGTAGCAGAATATGAAAAACCTGGGGTTTTTTCGTTTCTGTTTACTATTGGTTTTAGTTTTAGTTTTGAGAAGTAGAACATGAAAATCATCCCGTTTTTTTATTTTAGTAAATCCATTTTTGACCATGATTAAGAAAAAGGCCTTATTAAATTAAATTTCCACTAGTTTTTTAATATCCTTTTGTGAAAAGAAAATCCAATGACCAAAACATACACTGACCAACCAGGCTTGTTTCACAAAGTGCTGAGACTTAACAAGACTTGGCTTAGCTTGTAGTTGTTACTGTAACTTGAACAATCAGTCAGATTTGTCTAAATGAGTTAAACCAGACTTTTAAGACTCCAGGCATGACTTTGACTGATCTTTAAGAGCTTGAAGCTTCCTGAATCTAATCACTTAAAGCTGACTCATACTTGTTTCTAATGACTTGATACCTATCTTGAAGTTGTCTCTATTGAAGTTTGTGATTAATGACTCAGGACTTGACTCAGACTTGTTTCTAATGACTGAACACTTAACTCAGAAGTGTCTCTAATGACTCGACCTATGCCACGGATCTGTCTTAACACCTAATTTATAATTCTCTTTGCTTTATTCCCATGACTACTTTAGTGCACATGCATATCTAGACTTCAGTGCATTGGGGAACCCAGCTGAGCTTTGGGCTTTTACTGATATATGTTTAGTTGTTGCTCCCACTGAGCAGCCAAGTGGTTTGAAGAGATGAGACAACAGGCTTCACTGCTAGGGTGCCACTGGCTGCTGGAAGCAAGCATATATATATATTAATAGTTCTGATGACCAGCAACCTTTTCCAGCAATTAGGCTTCGCACAGCTTCTTGTTTCTGGGGCTCTCTAAGACGGCAATTCAAAGCGAATTAAGTGCGATGCCCTCTCATTCTTCACATCACCCTCCTGCTGTTACTTAACAACTTCTCATTTCCACAAATACCCCTATTTAGCAGCAAGGGAGAGACTACCCAGCAGCACCCTGCATCCTGGGAGAAGCCGGGGCATGAATGGAGAGGGTGACACCATGACAGAGTGTCAGCGCTCCAAAATGTGTCTATTGCCGGATAGATAATGGGTTATTTTGGGCGTCGAGATGAATCTTCCACATCATTAAGTTGTGTGATGGGGGTTTCTGCAGAGTTGCTACCAGGGGGGAGGCACCGAAGCTGAGATGAGGAATGTGACGAGAGCCCAAGCTGTGACATTTCAGTATAGAGTGGAAAATGGGACCGCTGACTACACACATACAATTCTTTCTATCAACATAGCATGCAAAAATATCCTTTTATAGGTGAGGTGGTAGGAGTAAGGTAGGTAAATATGCACTGCTATGGTATTGTTATTTTATAAGACAATAGAGAACCGCAGTGACGCGTCCTAAAACCCGGAAGTAAACTCCTTCCGGTTCCTTCGTCAAAAGCGCAATGCAATTTCTCCATAGGATTTTGGAAAATAGCTGGAAATAAGGTCTGTGGTTGACACACATTTAAGAGACAGATCACGTTTTGTTCAGCCGGATAATATCCACATGTCTATCCTACTTTTGTAATTTCGAATCATAAATCTAGTCGCAAAATGCTAACGTTATGCTATAAACGAACTACAGCAGGGTCGCTGCTTCAACGTCACGCCAACTTAAGATCCATATTCAAACATACAGATTCTAAATGGTACAAGTTGAAGTGTTTGTTTGAACAGTTTGCAGGAGGCAGGTACTTGCTTTCAAGCAGAACAGGGCAAACAAACTTAGCGGGAGTGTTTACGTGTTCGGTGTAATGACGTAAAACGGCCTGGACAACTTCTTTAGTCCTATTCAGCCACTTGGTAACAACCATCGTTTTTCAGACACGTAAACTCTGGGGGGTCACTGCTGATGTATTTAATGTCGTAGAACAACACGTGATCTGTCTCTTCCATGTGTGTCAAACACAGACCTTATTTCCTGCTATTTTCCAAAATCCTATGGAGAAATTGCATTGCTTTTTGTCGAAGGAACCGGACGTGGTAAAATGCTAACTTACTTCCGGGTTTTAGGACACTGCGGTTCTCTATGTTTTTATGTCTTTTAATGAGGGGGAGGAGGGATTGTGATGACTCCCCATGACTGTAATTAGAGTTTCATTACACGTCTCTTATACCTCCCATTGCTTTATAATGTGATTGCATAGCACATAACTGTACAAAGATAATGCAGTGAAAAAAGTGAAAACTATAAAACATACATAGTAACACGCAAACACAACAGGGTGCCCCATTTAAAGCTCCATGCTGTATGGGTCTTGCAGTTCAACACAGGGTGATCCCAATGTGAAATGATAAGGAGCATCTGGCAGACACTGCTGATTGTAAAATGATTTATACTGAATTGACACACAACTGTGTAAACAAATTAAAGTTTTTATTTATTCTTAAATTAGATGTATAATTGAATAATAAAACAGACTTGCAAATTCTATAGTAGTGTAAATCTGACGAAATACAAAACTGAAATTAGGTAGGAGACTTGAAAATGTAGTATTTTGAGATTATAGTATGATATGAAAAATAAGTCATCATAAAAGTTGCCTTTATGTAGAATACATTATTTATTTTTATGATGCTTCAATATGTTCATTGTTCGATATTTTTTCCCCCCACTAACTAACATACTTATAACCAATCTGTAATGACATTTTCAAAACTCTAAACACATTGTCAAACACATTGACCAAACCATTTAAGAGGACATACTTTGATCAATTTCAGGTTCATATAAGTAAGTAAGTACGGCGAAGTTGGTAGAACCAGAGTTTTTTGGAACCACTGCAAAGTTGAATTTTCTTTTGAATCCCTGGACTCTGAGGGCAACTTCTATAACAAACTAGATACAACTTGAATGCCCTGCAGTGGCAAATAGCTTTGGTTTTATATTTGAATTGACTACATTAATTAATGTTTAAGTTGAGATTTACAAGACGTATTTTAACTAGGGCTGTCAAACGATTACAATTTTTAATCAGATTAATCACAGCTTAAAAATTTATTAATCATGATTAATCACCATTCGAACTATGTCCAGAATATGCCATGTATTTATGTATATTGTTGTGGGAATGGAAAGATAAATGAAAGAAGGCGGATATATCCATTTAACATACAGTATCTATGTTTATTATAACATTTTTCTGCGTGTCAAAATGAAAGAGAGCACACACACCTATCAATCATCAAACCGTGGGGTCTTAATTCATTACGTGTTGATTTCTATCAACGGGGGAGTACTTCAGGAAAGTCGACAGAGGGGGGGGGGGGGGGCGCTAGTGGAGTACTTCGTGACCACAGAGTGCGAACGTTGTGATCAGCTGTTTTAGCGCAGTTCTCCAGTGAAGTGGGGGGGAGAAAGTCCCTCCGCAGCCGGTTGGCGTAATTTTGGCACAATGCCGTTGTACAGACCGACGTTAACAGCAGCCCTGTCTGTGCACACGGAGACCGACTCTGTCGTCCGGTGATCTAACCGCCTTCTGGAAAAGCTTCACAAGTACGTCGGTACGCAAATGCGCTTTGTGACACAAGTCTCAGATTACGCACATAACCTGCGTACCAGTTATGTGCACCCCTGTACTACAGCAAAAGTATTCTCCGTCGGGACTTCCTGCAACAACACCGACATTATCAAAGATGTTCTATTGAGAAGACGATCATTACGTGACAAAAGTTTTCAAAACCGTTTCTGGTCTTCGGTATTTCCAGACAAGTGGCTTCTGAAATCAATCTGACTAACTGCTGTCTGTGCAATTTACTCCGCGCGAGTTGGCGGACTTTATTTTGCTTACTTTAACATCATTTTTCATGGTGGGGCTAAGCCATTTCTTGGTATGGGTGTAGCCTACCCCAGCCATACCCTGGCGCTGCCACTGGTGGGATATATGGGGCGGGCCATTCTGCACATGCGTTAAATGCGTTAAATATTTTAACGCAATTAATTCAAAAAATTAATTACCGCCGTTAACGCGATAATTTTGACAGCACTAATTTTAACTGCTACTGTGTAAAGGGAACACTGTTAAGAAGCACATTATTTGTTTACAGGGTTCATACACTTTTTCACCAATGATTTTCCATGACTTCTCCATGACCTTTACCTAATTTTCCATGACGAAAAACATTACTCTTTCTCAGCGGTACCACTGAAAATGGTTTATTTTAATATGGAACATAAGGTCTGCATATGAAACATGTTGTGCCTATCTAAAACAAATCCAATAGTAGGCTTAAGCTTCTAGGCTAAAGCAAATATTGTACAAGTCTATCTAAACTGAAAGTATTATTTAGGAGAAAAATCATGAATGAACAGGACCTGTAAAATCCCATTTGTTATTTCTTGTAATTGTAAAAGTAATTTCTTTCTGATTGTTTTGCAAAAAACAAACAAATTAACAAGACAAACATGTCGCTGATGACGATGACCTAATATTTTATTTATAATCAAAATGTATGCTAGAGGGAGTAGGACCAGAAACGGTTTTTTAAGCTTCTTCTTGCCCCTGTTGAACATGACAGAGACTATTTGAGAATTTATTTTTATTATTTGTTGGTACTTAGTTATAATTATTATTATGAGTGAGAAAAAGAAAAAAAAAGAATATTTATATATATTATTATTGTTGTATGTTTTGTTTCTGACATGTTCAATAAATTGACAAAAAAAATAAATTAAAAAAAATCTCTCACCAGCAAAATACCTCGACAGTTAAATGCCATTTTACGTTTCATTACTATACGATACAGTATGTATTATCATTATAGTATTACTATTTCAGCGATTAGATAAAACATTAACAAATTATTTTTGATTTGCTTTAGTTACTTTTCCAGGGCCTGAAATTTGAATTTTGAATTTCCATGACTTTTCAAGGTTTTTAATGACTGTAAGAACACTGAGTTTAAAGTGTTTGCAAACCAAATAATTGTTGCACTTTTGTTCATATAACAGTACTGATTTCAAATAAAAGTGCCAAATACACAACTTTTGAATTCATTATTGAAATTTGCGCAGAACAATGTGATTAATTGCAGCAAATAATGCGATCAATCGTTATTACAATCGTTGTCCAGCACTGTTAAAACATTTCTGAATTGCTTAAGTTCTACATTACATCTAGCCAATACCAAAATGATGGATATTTTATTTATTTACAAATCCTGGCACACGGAATATCAGAAATAAAACCTTATACAACTACAGCAGCTATAAAGCTATATTGAAAAAGCTGATAAGCATTTTCTGAAAGAACAGATCATTGAAACAAACAGAGACAACATCAGCTGATTCCAATCTCAATATGAGACGCCCGCTCTCCAATGCTCCGTTGAACATGTTCATTGGGCTTTACAGCCATATCAGCTACCTCTGTTGAGTCCATATATCAGTGTTTGTGGATTTGGAAAGGTGACATTTTGATGATCTTTAGGAGGCGGGGGGGTGTAACTCAGATGTTCTGCACACACACACACACACACACACACACACACACACACACACACACACACACACACACACACACACACACACACACACACACACAGCTCTGTCAACAGTATGGAAACACATCACACAGATGATCAATGCGGTTCGAGGGCCATCAATAAGAGGGTGCTGTGTTCAGATGAGGTTTGGAGTGTCAGGTGTTTAATTAGCCAGACTGCTCCGTCAGAGGCAGAGCAGCCAATTGAAGGCTTCCGGTTAGTGATGAGTGCTCTGCTCTATGATACAATATGATCATAGGCATTAAACAACAATAACCAAGACCTGTGCAGGTGGCATCTGTCATTAATGCACACATGTTAATACACGTTTAAGTATTTCAGATAATGAAAAATCATCACTGGGATTCAGCATACAGTAGCGGGCATGTATTTAAATTAGGGCTGTCAAACGATTACATTTTTTAATCAGATTAATCACAGCTTAAAAATTAATTAATCATGATTAATCACCATTCGAACTATGTCCAAAATATGCCATTTCTTTATGTATATTGTTGTGGGAATGGAAAGATAAATGAAAGAAGGCGGATACATCCATTTAACATACAGTATGTATGTTAAATGGATGTTGTATATATAACATTGTTCTGTGTGTCAAAATGAAAGACAGCCCACACACGTATCAATCATCAAACCGTGGGGTCTTATTTCATTACGTGTTGATTTCTATCAACACGTAATGTTGTATCGACGTATAGAGATGTACTACAGCAAAAGTATTCTCAGTGGGGACTTCCTGCAACAACACCACGCCGTTATCTTGATTCTGATTGGCCAGAAGACATTATCAAAGATGTTCTATTGAGAAGACGATCACTACGTGACAAAAGTTTTCAAAACCGTTTCTGGTCTTCGGTATTTCCAGACAAGTGCAGGGGTAGACATTAAGGGTAAAATGCCACTGGCTCTCCGGGCCGGTGGAATTGTATTATCACTGGCCCCACCATTGTAACCACTGGCCCGGAGCATTCGTCCAAAAAATGAAGAAAATTAACACATTTGTTGCAATAGTAGCCTAATTTATGCACTAACTACATTACTACAACATTTGAATCATCAGTTCTTCCTCAATTGTTCATATTTGGTTTATTAAAATAATGATATTGTGGTCATTGTTAAAAAATGTCTGCTATTATGAGTATTATTATTTGTATAATGCGCTTTCTGCCTTCCTGTCATTAGGAGTTAGAAATGTAATGGCTATGTAATTGATTTGATTAGATCCTTCATTATCCTAAACTGCTGGGACATTTCGCCAATACCTTTATATTGTCTACTCTTCACTTACTTGTCAGCATAGGTCGGCATTGATGTACAGAGCTGACAGAAGACCTTGTTTATATTGGCATCATATTGAGAGGTGCAGTGACGCATCCTAAAACCAGGAAGTAAGCTGCTGGTTCCCTCGACAAAAAGCAATGGGATTTCTCCACAGGGTTTTGGAAAATAGCTGGAAATAAGGTCTGTGGAAAACAAACCTGTTTGATAAATGCACGTTTTGTTCAGCCGGATAATCTCCACATGTCTACCCTACTTTTATAATGTTCGAATCATAAATCTAATCGATAGATTATAAAAGGGTTTTAGGACGCGTCACTGCACCACTAGAAGCCAACTCCATCGATCAAGCTGGCTGAAACTTTCTCTCCCTCTTCTTCTCATGCTCCCTGTCACTCTCCTTTAACTCCTCCAGTGACTTTCTTTCATTTGAAGATTGTTTTTTGCCCGGCTACCGCTGGTATTAAAAACATTTTGGCGAATGGTTAGGTGGCGCGATAGTCTGTAGTGAAGGAGCGCGCTCCTGCTCACGGGAGCCTGCTCGCGCTGCGCTCCGCAGCAAACAGCTGTTTGCTATTCCCCCAACAACGACAACCAACTCACGGAACGCTATGTTGTAGCGTTGATAAACGAAACAATTTAACTAAATTGCTAGTCAAAATACCAATACCACAGGACTTTTTTTTTAAAGCAATATTTTAAGTGGCCCGAGCGGGCAAGTGGAAAGTACGTTATGCTGGCCCGGGGTCTAAATAGTGCTTTCGGGCCAGCGGGCCATTTATAATGTCGAGCCCTGCAGTGGCTACTGAAATCAATCTTACTAACTGCTGTCTGTGCAATTTACTCCGCGCGAGTTGGCAGACTTTATTTTGCTTACTTTAACATCATTTTTCATGGTGGGGCTAAGCCATTTCTTGGTATGGCTGTAGCCTACCCCAGCCATATCCTGGCGCTGCCACTGGTGGGATGTATGGGGCGGGCCATTCTGCGCATGCGTTAACGCAATTAATTCAAAAAATTAATTACCGCCGTTAACGCGATAATTTTGACAGCATTCATTTAAATGTTTAGTAACATAAGTGTATGGTGTTGGTGTATGGTGTTTTAAGGCGGGATGATGAAAGGATAAACAATGAAAATAAACCTGATCCTGTTTGTAGTGGCCAAACGGTGGTAATACACCTATTGTGTATTATAAGTGTTAGCCCCTGATGCCACGGAAAGGATAATTTCCCATTGACTCACACAGACGTCTCATACACTGTTACCAGTTATCTTACCATGGGTGGGGAACCTTTTTCCTCTCAAGGGCCATTTCAATTTTTTCAACATCCTCCGAGGACCGTACAAATTATTGACCTCTGCTTAAAAATACTAAAATCACAGCCCATTCATTTCGCCTTTCTTTCATGCTGTGCAAAGAAAAAGCAACCTCTTAATTCAGATATCTTACCATGACTCGCACATGCATGCACGTGCACGGTGTGGCATGACCACCAAAACAGAAAGATATGGACACAAGATGTGTTCAAATATATTTAGTTTCCTATCCATGTGGACATGATTTAAGTGGGGGGGGGACCTCCTCTAGGGGGTCCGGGGGCATGCTCCCTCCGGGATTTTTTTTTAAAATGTTGAAGTTAAAAGCATCAATCTGGTGCACTTTGAGAGCAACATTAAGAGATGGATACATCTCTTAACACCCATATGAAACAGAACTGTAAGCAGATTTATTTTTCTTTATGAATGTTTTACAAATCACTCCCCTTTCAAACTGTATTCTTGTTTATTAATAACAACTTTTTTTTACTGTTATAGTATTTTATACCTGTTTACTTTATTATCTTATTTTTTTTATAACTATAATGATCATATAAAGATGTGCCTTTACCTTACTGGTTGGAGAAAAAGCTTCTTATATTCGTTAGCATAGCTAGCTAACCAGATGCTAATAACAACAAAGTTATTGACTGTATGATCAGTATGACAGATGAACAGATCGCCACTGGGCTCACAACTAAAGACACAGCCACGCAGAAACTGCAGCATGTGTACGGCTCCTTATGGGTACTGCAATTTTTGGAAGTGCCGGAGCCGCGTTCTGGTGCTCTCCGTCAGAACTGCACCCCTGTCAGACGAGACATATACCACGTGATGACACGTTAGGCTCGTGTTGTGTTCAAGAACCCTGACCTTGGCCAGGAAAAACAGGCACTCGCTTGTTTAATTTTTTTGTGGTCTAGATTTCTTAATTTTTTTTCTTTTTTGCATGTGTAATTTATAAAAAATATCTCGAGGGCCGTACCAAATGGTCTTGCGGGCCGTATATGGCCCGGGGGCCGGAGGTTCCCCACCCCTGGTTTAAACAGTGATACTTCCACTTCTGTGTCAGTCCGTGTTGTTTTTGGGCCAAAAAATACTTTTCCCATTGGTACTGTTGCTCTAGAGTCAGCCCACACACACCTTCTGTCGCCTGGCAGCACAACTGAAATGATGACGTTTAAAAAAAGCGGGCCGGGCCGGCCGTCTGTGATTCTCCAGGGCCCTTTCTCATTTCATCAAATCCCCCTCCTCGACTCCTCGGTCCTCCGGTAGTGACCCGGAAATGAATTTCAGCGCGCCATGTTGAAGGACATCTCATTTCTCTAAATGCACTTCGAGGACCGAGCATCAAGCATCGAGGAGGCTCTCTGGAGGAGCTATAACCGAGGATACACTGATGGGTCCTCCACGGTCCTCCACGGCTCCTTCGTGGATGCATTTCCGGCAACAGAGATGTTTCAAAGAGTCGTGACGCACGGCCGGACTTATCTCAGCCAATGACAGCTCTGCATGCATCCCCTGGATATTATTTTATTAACTGCTTTCATCGCGACGCAATGTTTACAGTGAGAACAGCTGTGAGGTCCATGCAGAAAGCAGAGCAGTGTGTATAATATATATCACTCAGTATAACAGGCCTACTCTCTTTATTTGCTGTAGTTTAGTAGATATCTACAAACAAAGAGTCGATATTTTTCTAAAACCATTTAGTGCTGCACATAATAAAATACACAACGGCTGTTAGCTGTAGGTGCGTGTGTGTGGTACAGTGTGTGCGTAGATGCAACGGACAGACAGGTCTCAGTTGGTTTGGTGTCCTCTGCTTACTTTTAATACTTGTAAATACAACTTTTGGCCCGTAATTTATTTTCCTCATTGTAGCGACCAGAGAGGGGGGGGGGGGAAATATATCCAGTCTCTGATAGTGTTACGTTATTATGAGAGTGCTCTGTTTGATTCTGAAATTGTATATATATATATATATTAGTGCTGTCAAAATTATCGCGTTAACGGCGGTAATTAATTTTTTGAATTAATTGCGTTAAAATATTTAACGCATTTAACGCATGTGCAGAATGGCCCGCCCCATACGTGCCACCAGTGGCAGCGCCAGGGTATGGCTGGGGTAGGCTACACCCATACCAAGAAATGGCTTAGCCCCACCATGAAAAATGATGTTAAAGTAAGCTAAATAAAGTCCGCCAACTCGCGCGGAGTAAATTGCACAGACAGCAGTTAGTAAGATTGATTTCAGTAGCCACTTGTCTGGAAATACCGAAGACCAGAAACGGTTTTGAAAACTTTTGTCACGTAGTGATCGTCTTCTCAATAGAACATCTTTGATAATGTCGGTGTTGTTGCAGGAAGTCCCGACGGAGAATACTTTTGCTGTAGTACAGGGGTGCACATAACTGGTACGCCGGTTATGTGCGTAATCTGAAACTTGTGTCACAAAGCGCATTTGCGTACCGGCGTACTTGTGAAGCTTTTCCAGAAGGCGGTTAGATCACCGGACGACAGAGTCGGTCTCCGTGTGCACAGACAGGGCTGCTGTTAACGTCGGTCTGTACAACGGCATTGTGCCAAAACTACGCCAACCGGCTGCGGAGGGAGACTCTCTCTCTCCCCCCCCCTTCACTGGAGAACTGTGCTAAAACAGCTGATCACAACGTTCGCACTCTGTGGTCACAAGTACTCCACTAACCCCCCCCCCCCCCGTCGACTTTCCTGAAGTACCCCCCCGTTGATAGAAATCAACACGTAATGAATTAAGACCCCACGGTTTGATGATTGATAGGTGTGTGTGCTGTCTTTCATTTTGACACGCAGAAAAATGTTATAATAAACATAGATACTGTATGTTAAATAGATATATCCGCCTTCTTTCATTTATCTTTCCATTCCCACAACAATATACATAAATAAATGGCATATTTTGGACATAGTTCGAATGGTGATTAATCATGATTAATTAATTTTTAAGCTGTGATTAATCTGATTAAAAATTGTAATCGTTTGACAGCCCTAATATATATATATATATATACATATATATATACATATATATATGTGTATATATATATATACATATATATGTGTATATATACATATGTGTATATATATATATATATATATACATATATATATACATATGTGTATACATATATATATACATATATGTGTATATATATATATACATATATATATACATATATATATATATACATATATATATACATATATATATATATATACATATATATATATACATATATATATATACATATATATATACATATATATATATATATATATACATATATATATACATATATATATATATACATATATATACATATATATATACATATATATATATATATATATATATATACATATACATATATATATATATATATATATGTGTGTGTGTGTGTCCGCATCTGTAGCCTGTTATTGTCTCATTATACCGCACTGTGAATGAATCAAAGTAAAGAAGTGGTCATGAACACATCTGTCCATCAGACAGAGGGCTGCTGTGCCTCCTGTCATCATTAATGGACGTCTCTTTAAAATGACCGCTCAGAGGAGAGGAGTTCTCATTTCTCTAACCGCCTGCTGCTTCCCCTCCTCTCTCCTCGGTTCCCCTCCTCGGCTCCTCGGCTCGCATCTCCTGGGGGCGGGACTAAGTCTCGAGGATAGGAGTCGAGGAGGGGAGTCGAGGAGGGGAGTTAGAGAAATGAGAAAGGGCCCAGGACACACAGATGGCCAGTCCGCCCCTGCTGCACGTCGGACTCCTTAAACCCAAAGTATTTCCAAACAGCGGAATTGGTTTTACCTTTCTTGGTCACGAGTTGCCACAATATGATTATACACTGTGAAAGTATGTGTACTCCACACACAAGCCCGCCTTAACCTGCCATCAGGCAGAACAGCAGAGTGGCGAGGGAGAGCGGTCTTCTTCCCTTTACAAGCTTCAAAAATATATTTATCGTGTGATTTTGGAAATAAAAGTTTCATATTCTGAAAGCCAAGACTTTCTTTATTTACTTTTTTTTTTAAAACATCCGAAATAAAAAACTTTGTTTCTTTTGTTTTTCTTTTTTTATTGGCTCATGATAGGCCCCTGATCTCCGGAGGCCCCTGGGCTTCAGCCCAGGTCAGCCCGTGCATTAAGGCGGCCCTGTCCACACATACATTCAAGGGCAGGTGATGTCTCATAATAAGGGGAATACACTTCCAGGAGACAATGAAATCCCTGACTCAGTGACCCTGTTTAGGTTCTAATGTTTCTTTAGAAGACAGTGAAATGTCAGCAGTCAGGTTACAAGTGCTACACGTAGTACAATGATGGTTATTATTGTCCATTGCTTATTTATTAGATTGATTAGAAGCTTTGTTTTCAGTTCAACATATGAGTAAATGCAAGATATCTGTGTAGTTACAATTAATTCTAACTCTTGAAGCAATCGGTCAGATTCTGAAAAAAAAAAATGCTTTCCTGAACTCTTGTGTGGGGTCGTCCTGAATGAGGTTATGTTATGGTTTCTAGTCATTGGTGGAAAAAGAAGTAAGAAAATGTATCTATCTAGCTAGGCCTATAGTGTGAGCTTATATATGTTTCCATCTAACTCAGTTAAAGGCTTTATTTTTAACATAATCAGAGTTGCTATTTGTTGGAATAGTTAACAGACAGGTGAGTTTTATTTTTGTTTTGGTCCTGTTTGAAGGAAGTAAGGAAGGAGGTGGATTTTCTTCTTTCAGAAAGGAAGTTGAATTGTCTGTTTATGAATATTTCCATGGCATTTTGTGAGTTTTTTTTGTTTATTCATCAAACAGCTGAAATTGACAAAGCAGATATAAATTATTCTAAATGAAGGATATATACACACGATATCTTCCCTTTGGAGAAATCAGAGGCCTGTAAGTACGACATGGAACGACATGGACAACAGTCCATCTTTGATGTTGTGAGTAACCGTAATATCTTTGTTTGGAACCAATTCCATTTCCTTTAAAAGTGTGACCCCGGCCCTCGGTAGCTGGTAGCTCTATCGTAATGATACATCATTACGATAGAGCCTGGTGTGGAGCAACTGATGGAAGGAAAGATCTGGACAACCCATTAATGCTGACCACTGAACCCCAGAGACCTTTAATGTGCTGTCGCCAACTATCCGCACAGCTCTGTCCTGCCAGCAGTTTCTCTGGAAAGATATCACTCTGATTTGTAAAGCAGATCGATGTGCAATGATATGGCTGAATTAAGTGGCAATCCATCATATGTTTGTCCATGTCAACAGTTCTCCAATAGCTGTAATTCCTTTGGTTCAGTTTTATTTCACCTCCATAATCAGTTCTGTAATGCTGTGATAATATATCGTTATAGTTTGACTTTCCTGAAGGTGGTGCTCTTTTCCTGTGTCTGGTCATGCTTTATGCAACCTGGTCTCACCAGAATAAGTTAAATGACCACGCAGTACGTGGTGGAGTCACGGAATCTGCTACATTTACCTAGGGCCGTCCCTCCCTACAGGAAGATCACGCAGACTGCGTGGGGCCTCATCTTGCGGAGGGAGCCTCAACTGAGTCGCAAATGCGGCGCACCTATGCGTTTATGCGGCGCAATTAGTGTGGTGCGGCACGGTGTTGCCGCTACGAGGCTCCACTAGCACCCCGTCGACGACGCTTGCGAAACAGAGGGCCTCATCATCTAACTTTACATGGGGCCTCAAGTTGGCCAGGGACGGCCCTGCATTTACGTGTCTGCACCACGGAAACAACCCCAATGTAAAGCGAATGAGGCTCCTTTGTCGTGGTGGACCCACACATTTCTACAACGTCCCGCAGTGAGCTTTTATTCTATGAAATGTTTTAAAAATCTACTTTATACTAACTCACGGGAGGCTTCTTTTATTTGTATTCATAATAATTTAAATTTTTCGTCAGAATGTATTATGGTGCATTATTTACGAATTGTTGTTCTCTAAAAACAGTGCATTTTTGGTAATACAACTGTGATTTTTATGAAATTAGTTACGTCGCGCTTGACGGCAACGTGACGTTGCGCACGCTTCTTACCCACAATCACCGCACTTTCATCTGACAGCGGACTACAGTAAGTATCTCAACCCAACGGGAGTTTATTTCTTTAAAACACGAAATAATATTGCTTTTATTTATTCCACTGTAGCACAGTCTCTATAGCGTTTCATTCCTGGATATTAGGTTGAGTTTTTTAGTGTGTTGCATTAGCTTTTACATGACTACGCGCAAGCTAGCGGCCACGTCCAGCTAGCGGCCACGTCCAGCTAGCGGCCACGGCCTTCTGGTCAAAGTTTTTAGCTGGATAGCATTTATAGTTTATACACAGGGCTGCACATAACTGGTGTGCATGCGCACCAGTTATGTGCGAGTTGCATATGAACTCAGGGTCCGTAGCACTGGCGTTATAGATGTTCGCCTAGGGCGCCAGATCTGGGGAGGCGCTGCGCTGGCAGTTCTGGGAGGGAAAAAAACATTTTTGACCGTTGGGGCTCATCCTAATTTTCGGCCTTGATGTAACAACATTCATAATTAAGTAAATGTAACACCCTTTTCATCCCGGTTACACGTTTCATTTGCTCTGTACGATGGGCGCTCTAAGTGATGAAAATGGGGGATGTTGGCTTATCTGGCGCCCGCAGCTCACAGCCAAAATGCGAGTGAGCGAGGGAGAGCGGGAGGGTGCACCGGTTCCGGCGCTGTTGTTATTAGCATCTGGTGCTAGCTGCTCTAACGGATATTCGAAGAAGATGTTTCTACAATGATGTGGAGGGAGAGTCCTCTCCAGTCAGACTGAGAGGCTGATAACTACAGCTCAGTGAGGTAAAGGACTCTGAGTGTTTAGATAGTTCACTTTAGTCTAAGTTCAAACAGTTTGGTCACAATTTATGTAAACACATATTTCCAAGGCACTCCTTTATAATTATTGGGATAAACAGGTGTGAAATCATTCCAATGTATACTATAGGACAGTAACCAAAAATATCCTTTAAAACTGGAGAGATTAAAAAATAAATAAATGTTAAGGTAAAATAAGATATGAATGAACAACAAAAATAAAATAAGTTACATTCATTTGTTATTGGCTATGGTAGGTTATTGGTTATGTTCACATACTTATTTGATTACATCCACTTTTCTAAGATGATAACAGATACTTTCGACCCAAAACCAGCTGTTGACTTGTGGATGCAGCTAATCGCAGACTCAACCAGAGAGAAAGTAGTAGGCCTACATCATCAGCTACCATGTCTGACAGAGAGGAAGACAGTGAGGAGAACAGTGAGGAGGGTAGTGATGACAGTTAGTAGGATTACTGGTTGTACTAATGTTGTCTTGTGTTCACCTCTGCATGTGTGTTCTGTGTTCACCTCTGCATGTGTTCAGTCCCGTGTGTCTGGCAAATAAAGTCAAGACCCCCTCAAAAGTTACAGTTTATTTCATTTTAAGGATGAGCACCAAGTAACATCTCCAGGTGCTCCTTTGAGAACCAGGGCAAAAAAGTTATGTGCACCCCTGTTTATACAGCTCCATGACATTAGCAGTCCCCAGCCGGCACAGTTGGATAGTGGAGGTGCCTGCTAGAAAAATATGTTTAAATGCATGTATTTGCCCATGTGTTGTGAAGACAGTCTTCAACACAGAGTTATAATAGTGGCTAAAGCGCATCGGCGATGGAGTGGAATAAAAATGTGGAACTGGAGTTTTTCCAGAGGATTTGACTGGCCAGTGGGGACCAGCCAATGTCCCACTCTGAATCAGAAATACTTCATTGATCTCCGGGGTAAATTGGGATCGTTACATTGTAGAATTAAAATATAAGAAAAAGATGTGCATAATATTACAATATGCACAGCATAAATGCATAATGTATGCCAGAGTATTGCTCAGATGAATTATTATTACATAGAGCAGGGGTTTTCAAAGTGTCTGAAGGTGAGCCTCCCCTCAGAGAACAGCCGCGACGACCCCCCTCCCAATTATTATTGCTATTATTATTGTTGTTGCTATAATGCAGGGGTATTCAATTGCATTTCAAAGAGGTCCAGTAAGAGAAAATGTAATTAAATGCTCTGTTTTCTACCTCTCTCTTTTTTGAGCATGCCATTTGAAGTCAATGCTGTTTTCTTGTATATGCATGGGGTTTTTGATGGTATAGTTGCTCACCACAGTGGATTTTATTACAATATGTGTGTATTGTATTTTATTCATTGGTTTTGAACCCTCGTTATGTTCTTTTTTTTCATGCATAAAGATGAAAATGTCCTTAGTTTGTTGTAATTCATGCATGAAGGAATTAATAAATCACACACTGATGGAACATCACTATTGTAATTATTTATATAGGCTTTTTCTATCAAATGTTCAGGGTCGGTCAGGGGGTACTTGGTTCAGAAAATGTTTCAAAGGGGGTACCTTACTGAAAAAAGTATTGCACAGATGTTACTGTCATTCTAAATAATCCTAATAATATTTTTATTTGTCCTGTTTTACAGCTTAATTGCAACACTTAATATCACCAACACACACATATAAAACCAACTGCACTTTTAAGAGCCACTCTCTCTTGTGTCTTTCAATCACTCTCTCTCACTTGTGTCTTTCAATCACTCTCACTTTCTCTTTCAATCACTCTCTCTCACTTTCTCTTTCACTCTCTCTCACTTTCTCTTTCAATCACTCTCTCTCACTTTCTCTTTCACTCTCTCTCACTTTCTCTTTCAATCACTCTCTCTCACTTGTCTTTCAATCACTCTCTCTCACTTTCTCTTTCAATCACTCTCTCTCACTTTCTCTTTCACTCTCTCTCACTTTCTCTTTCAATCACTCTCACTTTCTCTTTCAATCACTCTCACTTTCTCTTTCAATCTCTCACTTTCTCTTTCAATCACTCTCTCTCACTTTCTCTTTCAATCACTCTCTCTCACTTTCTATTTCAATCTCTCTCTCACTTTATCTTTCAATCTCTCACTTTCTCTTTCAATCTCTCTCTCACTTGTGTCTTTCAATCACTCTCACTTTCTCTTTCAATCACTCTCTCTCACTTTCTCTTTCAATCACTCTCTCTCACTTTCTCTTTCAATCTTTCTCTCTCACTTTATCTTTCAATCTCTCACTTTCTCTTTCAATCACTCTCTCTCACTTTCTCTTTCAATCACTCTCTCTCACTTTCTCTTTCAATCTCTCTCTCACTCTCTCTCACTTTATCTTTCAATCTCTCACTTTCTCTTTCAATCTCTCTCTCACTTTCTCTTTCAATCACTTTCTCTTTCAATCACTCTCTCACACTTTCTCTTTCAATCTCTCTCACTCTCTCTCACTTTCTCTTTCAATCTCTCACTTTCTCTTTCAATCTCTCTCTCACTCTCTCTCACTTTCTCTTTCAATCACTTTCTCTTTCAATCACTCTCTCACACTTTCTCTTTCAATCTCTCTCTCACTCTCTCTCACTTTATCTTTCAATCTCTCACTTTCTCTTTCAATCTCTCTCTCACTCTCTCACTTTCTCTTTCAATCGCTTTCTCACTCTCTCTGAGTGAGTGTGTGAGGAACGGTCGGAGGAGCGTGGTGTGAGTAAGTTACTAACTTTTTCACACGTTTTCTACTAACATATTTATTGTTTTATGTTGTAAGTTGCGTGCATGGGCGTCGCCTGGGGTAGGGTTTTTTCTTTAGCCCCGGACAAATTCTCCCTCAATAATATAATACATTAACCGTACTTTACCTAGAGGATGGCAGAATTGTAATTTCCCGTGTTCAGTGAATGCAACAGAGGCAACCACCAGACCAATCAGAGAGTTGCATGGAAATAAACGTGTTTTATTGGCTGACCTCTCCTCTGTGACGGTGTTTAAACTTTCAGCCGCGGACGCGGAGTTTCTGAAGATGGACATTAGACATTTTTTTTATAAAAAATACGGCAATTCTCAAGTGGTGGCTCACACAACAACCCCAGAGCCACCACCTGAGCCAGGTGAACAAGGTATGTAAATGTCAGTAAACTTACAAGTTCAGTCAGACAACTCACGTGTTTTTTAACATGTTTATTAGACGCAGCATATAGTTGAGTTTGGCGACTAGGCTCGGGCATCATCACTCCATAGATATACATATCACGATGAGTGATGATTAAATAACTAACCCCTGAGCCTACAGGTGGAAGCTGGGGTGGAAGCTGGGGTGGTGGTGGGGCAGGCAAACAGCAGCGACGTAGAGGTAGCTGCAGCAATAGCAGCAGCAAGCAATGCATGGAGAGAGATCTGGCAGGTTAAATAGAGCGGCATATTAAGGAGACTCTGTTTGGTTGGTTGTAGAGTGGCAAGGGGGCGTTATGTATGAATGCAGCATAAGTGCTCGAGTTGACTGCCTGAACTAGCTCGCAGGCTTCGCCCCATTTCAGTCAGGCAACTCACGTGTTCCTTTAACATGTTTATTAGAAGCAGCATATAGTTGAGTTTGGCGACTAGGCTCGGGCATCATCACTCCATAGATATACATAGCACGATGAGTGATGATTAAATAACTAACCCCCAAAACTGCGTGGAGATTAGATACTATCCCCCAAAACTGCGTAGCCCGAGCCTGACGCTGGTGATGTAAGACTGATAAGTAGAGGGCCTGGCGAGCTTCCATGTGGCCATTCCCCCTAAGCACAACGGCTTTAAGGGGAATAGTGAGACTGCTATGTGGAGGCCTGAGGAATAGCCCAGAGCCGATTCTTCCCTGAGCAGAGTGGCTTTGAGAGGAATATACTACCTATATATGCTACCTAATGAAACTGCTATGTGAAGGCCCGGGAACGCCCGAAAAGCCATCCCCCTTAAGCACCACGGCTTTGAGGGGAATATACTACCTAGTGACTGCTATGTGAAGGCCCGGGAACAGCCCGAAAAGCCATTCCCCTTAAGCACCACGGCTTTGAGGGGAATATACTACCTAGAGAGACTGCTATGTGTAGGCCTGGAGGTGACCAGTGCCGACCCCCCCCCCCAGCACCGCGGCTTTGAGGGGAATATACTACCTATCAAGACTGCTGTGTCTAGGTCTTTGAGGCAGCGACAATGAGCTTTCCCCCACAAGCATGCAGCTATGAGGGGAATATACTATAATGAAATAAATATAATCTAACCCAGCAACCACCTGGTATGCAATAACAGAATTCTACAGATATACATCTTTGAACGTTACTCATCATCGAGTAGTGCAAGAGCTCATGGTTGTTTGTGCTGAAAGGATCTCATTCATGTGAGGCATGATATAGCGCTGGTGGGCAGAAGATGACCGACGGCCCAGGATACTCAGGGTTGAGGTAGGCGGATATAGAGCTGCGGTTGTGGCTGTGCAGATTCTTAAACAGTGGGAATAGCGATCTGGGGGCAGATCGCAGCTTAGGCAGAGATCAAGCAGCTTGGAGGAGAACCCTCGTCGTTGGGTTTGCAGCCATCGAATAAACATGGGTGCCGACCCATGTGTCAGAGGGCAATGATGCGAGAAGTTCAGCATGGAAGATAAAGGACAAAGAAAACAGTGTTAGTTTTAGCAATGATTATTCGGGGTTCCTTGACTCCCAAAACAGAACTGTCAGACATTGAATGTTTCAAAAAAAGTGTGTATATTTGATCTCCAAAGCTAATTCAGTAAGGGAGAGATTATGCTGAGGATTAAGAGGTGAGAGGTCTGTGTATATTCGCCACCTGAGAAACCAATAGAAAGCTGCAGAGGTGCGACCAAGTCATTGTTTTGCAAGTCCGAGTCAAGTCTCAAGTCTTTGTGCTCAAGTCCGAGTCAAGTCTCAAGTCTTTGCGCTCAAGTCCAAGTCGAGTCTCAAGTCAGGATGGGCAAGTTCAAGTCAAGTCCAAGTCCTAAACTTTGACAAAACGAGTCATAAACAAGTCATTATGTGTTTTTCACCAAATGTAATGACATCGATCAACAGAATAATACTTAATAATCAAATTGCTCTTTATTAGTCATATTAATAATTTAATAATCCATTTTCTCTCTGCTGGTAAAGTAACGTGTGTTTTTCTAATTTAAGAGGGATCAGTAAGGTAAGGCTACCGTGACGGTTTGATTCAGAAGGAGTTTAATGTATAAGATCCCTGATGTTGAGGTAACCAGGATGTTTATTTCCACTGTGTACAACATGTTGTAAGGGACCCACAATCTATCTTTATGCAAGGGATAATGTGCAGCGAGCGGGCTCTATGGGGAAAAGAACACCCAAATCTAGATCCCTCTGCAGGTGGTACTTTAACTACATTTTGATGCTAATACTTTTGTACTTTTACTTGTAACATTTTGAATGCAGGATTTTTTATTGTAACCGAGTACTCCTACACTCTGGTACTTTTGTACTCAAGTACAAGATCTGAACTTCTCCCACCTCTGACAGTAAATCCTGAGTGGTTACCAAAATAAAGGTAACCAAAAAAGGTTATTTTCATTTTACAAATCCTGCACTCAGCTTTGCTTTCTCCAATATCATTGAAAAGCAGCCAGATGCTGCTTCTTTTTTCGGTTTTCGCTAATTTCTTGATTTTTTCAGACGCGCTTGCATTTAAATCCGTCTCCCCGTCGCTCTGTGCAGCTGGCCTGTACCACTACACCTGCTGTGCCCCCCACCCTTCTTTCACATAATGGTATGATCCTAGTGTGTCCTCGCATATGATTGGCCGCAAGGTGGCCCAGCTAAATAAAGTCCCGCCCCTGCCTGCAAGGATTCTCAGCAAGAGTAGGAGCGGCTGAAGATTCTGCTCTCCCCTTCTAGCGGCATCTCGCGATCGGCGTGTTGGAGACCTCTGAATTAAAGTATCAAGTCACCTCAAGTCAGAAGGCTCAAGTCCAAGTCAAGTCCCGAGTCTTTGGTGTTCAAGTCCAAGTCAAGTCGCAAGTGTTTTGTGATTTTGTCAAGTCGAGTCTCAAGTCATCAAATTGGTGACTCGAGTCTGACTCGAGTCCAAGTCATGTGACTCAAGTCCACACCTCTGGAAAGCTGTAACAACTGCATCTGACGTTTATCAATGTATAGTGAAACCCCTTTGCCTGAACTTATACATTAACCTTTGCACGGGTGCAAAGTTAAGAGGCAGTCTTTATCATTGCGTGGAGGACGTGCCTTCTTAAAGCCCTTGAGGAGCAAATGAATGAACTCTAGCGTGGCTTAATACTTAGCACTTGAAGATTGCAGGATTCAAATGAAAATACAATTAATGCATGAACAACTATTATATCTATTGCATAAGTACACAGAGGAGGTTGGGACAGAAGAAGATAAAGTACCAAGCTGAATGTATGCTTTGAATCACGCTCTTGGTTGGAGGCAGAATATGGGAAATCCTTGAGGGGCTTGACGTGTAGATCCAGAGTCATTTGGTTGAACGAAGGGCATGGCGAGCTGGTCGGGCAAACCACTCATTGTGAAATCCCCCGAACCAGCAGAAGGCGCAGCATCTGTAAGTAACTAGAGAGGATCTGAGGACACCGCAAGGTCATTATAAAAGAATGAATATAACCTTCCACTCGTCGCAGAGGGGCTAAGGACCAAAGATCTGAGCAATAGCGATCTCGAAGATTGCATTCATGCCGAATAGTCCGCGTCTTTACATCAGACGCAATTGTATTACATCGTTTCATTTGCAGAAGGTTGGGTTTGCGTTCACCCAGGCAACCTCAAACAGACTATGAACTGTAAACTAAAGTCATTGTACGGCGATGCTTTTTCAACAATTGGCGGGACATTAAGCGGATAAAATGCAGATCCCAGCAATTTCTACAGTAGCCTGCATCATGGAGCATTGGCAGGTTATTTTCATACTGCTGTTAATCTGGAGAGTGCATCAACAGACTGTGCGGCCAGCGCATAGAATTATAAATCAGACAACGTGCATTAAAAACATTATAACACATAATGAGACGTTATGCAGTGAGGAGGTTTCACCGATGACAGATGGCTCTGATGAGATTGTACCACTGCCTTTTCTCTGTACACAGGGGACCAGTGAGGTAAGCAGTCACCAGAATGAATGCATGACCCTATAGCAGGCATCCTCAATGTCCGGACTCCGGTCCGGATCCGGACCGAACCACAACTGTCTCTGGACTCTCAGCTAATTATACTTTTCATATGTATTATCTGTATTATCTGTGTTATCTGCGAGACATCGCCACAACGCAACGAGTCAAAATTCTCCGCTATGTCCACTGCAAACAGCGCTCTGCATGTACGACTGTTCCACTGTCTGTGTGTGTCTGTCAACGCTTTGGTCCAATCACATTCAGTATCCCGTCAGCGTTTTTTCCCACCACCAACAGTCTGCGAATCAGAGGCACAGTAGGGCGGGTCGTCGCGGAATGCGGGTGGGAAAAATGTGTGTATGTTTAAAAAAAAAAAAGTCTGAGCGAGAGTTAACAGCTCATCTAGTTGCATCTGTACTGTAGCTAGTAGCCTACTACTAGTAGCATAGTTTCACCTACCGGGTGGCATGGGGTGGCAACTGCCACCCTAAAAATAGGCCTTAAGCAGCTGGGTGGTTTGAAAGAAAAGTTGTGGCTCATCGGACATTTATGAGAGAAAGTCTCTAATGTCCGAGTGCAAGTGAATGCAGCACAAGATGCACGTCTTGTAACCCCTCCCCCCGTCCTGGCGCGAGGCGAGCGTGGAAATATGATTGGCGGCGATTTCATTTGAATGGCGCAAAACGAGAAGCATTCGGACCCAAGTACTGAAGGAATGAGGTATTTGCGATCTACAATGACAGAGAAGAGACTGTCAAGTTTGGCTGTACTCAGCATTGAATCAAAACGCACTAAAGCTGTTGATCTTACTAATTTTGTGAGGCGTTTTGCTGAACAAAATGGTAATCGCCGCAATCAGCTGTAATAGACATGTCAACTTGATGCTCTGCTCACGGATGAGCATACAAAACTATTAAGATGATGACCTTACGTGTGTAAATATTTTTTTTTCTTTGAGGGGGTCTGCTCCCAAAAAACTGTTGTAATTTCTGAGAAAGTCAAATAAGACGGTGTGTAAAACTACACTGCCCAGCCAAAAAAAAGTAACCACTTTGATTTAACTAGGCCAGTAGGTAAGGACTTTCCACTGGATAATAACTGAAGTATAAAATAATGCATGACTGAAGTGATGGAGACCATGTTGAAGGCAAACAAAAAGAGGAAATAACAGGTCAAATCAAGCAAATCCCCCTCTCAGATTCCACAGCAACCAGAAGAACATAAATACTGGCTGGTGATTTGATTAATCAGCTTTGTGATGGAATAAAAAATGCAAAGTGCATTTCCTTAGCTGTGGATGAGTCCACTGACACCACTGACAATGCACAGTTGCTGGTGTTTGTGAGTTTTTATGATGAGGCAAAGGGGGAGTTTGTTGAAGATGTTTTGGGCCTGACGAACCTCAGTGGACACACAAGGGGGCAAGACATTTATAAAGCAATAATGGGAATGAGGAATTGAAAGAGGGTGCAGCTGCCTTTATTCATAACTGTGCAGCTCTTACACTGCGACTGAGGGATCAAACACAGACACAATAACAATGAAAACTGCTGCATACAGATTATTTTAATTTTTGCAACCTTGTGTTAAGAATCTTGTTGCAATTGTTTAAAAGTTTGAATGACCGTAATAAACGGACCTTTGTCTTATTGAAAAAAAAAATGTTGGACCTTTAAGATTTGTATTTGAGTACCCCTGCCCTATAGGTTACTGGATGTTGCACACAGCATAGATAGCAAAACAAGCGATGACACGCAAATAGTTGTTTCCCATGTTTTGATGCGGACTACGTCACACCAGCAATGAACCTCTCCAGAGTTTACTAGCGAGCGACCCGAGACCACCTCTTTTAGGCGGAGCAGAGGTATCGGACTGCTTCCACACCAATCCAACGAACCGCATCAAGGGGTTAACGCTACAGGGACCGATTCAATAGTACTAACCAAGCAGGTGTGAACGTGACCTAAGACTATGGTGCCTTAAGGTTTGAACAGAAAGGCTAGCGCTTGTTCCTTATACATATAAAACATCTCTTTTAGAGAGACTACCAGTGGGAGACCATAATTGAAGGCAGTAATCAGTATTGAATGTATTACAAGTCTAATATGTAGTATAACGTAGAGCACTTTGAACATTTGGAAAGACGGTAAATAAATAACATGAATTGTAATTATGGCAGTTCTGATGCGGGACAACTTGTCTGGTGCAGTGAAGCTTGCATCAGCACACTATCGAGAATGATACCGATAATTCTAGACGTGTGGAAGGGCTTCTAGTTCCTGTTCTGAAAGAGGTAGGCCAAGCTGTTGAAAAGTTTTATCTGGGAAAGTTAACAACTAGGAAATGGTTAAAAGATGGACACCAAGGGGTGCTTGCATGTGTTGCAGAGAATCCAGTATAATGCTTCTGATGAGGTGTCAAAGAAACGTGGGCTACTATGGCAACCAAATGCACATTTGATTGTAACACCTTAAAATATATATGCCACAGAAGGCATATGGGATGTCTGCTTTCCCTGCCATGCAAAGAAACAGGAAAAATCTTTAGTAGTTAATAATACTCTTGACAGAATAATCGTGAGGAACTAATGGCTCAATAAAGAAACATTGCTAGAATAATTCCTCCTAACACTAGGTTAGGGGCCTGTCGTGTTTTTAAACGTTTAAATAGCAGCACGTGTAATACTCCTGGCTCCTTCAGTGCAAACTTCAGTCTTGAGTGCGGGTTTCAACAGACATGGGTCCCTGGGAGCCAGCATAACCTGCTAAGAAACCTTGATTTAAGCCTGTGATAAGGTCATTTGACGAACATCTGTGATTAGAAAGAGCTTGGAAACGATTTGCAGCATGAAGCCTCCTGAGGCACACCCACCGAGGGGCAGTATATGCAGGTAGAGCTTAATTCCTGTGAGGAAAAACTCTTCTTTGGTAGGTGATTAAATGTACATGGCCGCTTGGCAGAGAATGATTCATGGTATTCATAGAAAAGACACTGTAGGAGATTGAAGTCTAAAATGATGGTCAAAAATGTATCGAGCTTCCCTTCATATTCACGTGATGGAAATTATTCATTTATTTATTTTAATTTAATTTTGATTTGATTTATAGTAGTATAAATACTTATACACATACAACTTCTGTATAATTGCCTCAAATATGACTTACTGCAGGCCAAATATTTCCATAATAAAACATTGCTTATGCAGAATAGTATTATATACCTGCCAAGATGCGATTCCTGAGGAATTGCTGCTGCAGGGGGCAGGAAGCTAGAACTCGTGGCTGGATCTGGGACTCCAATTCCCAGAATCCTCGGGAGTGTGACGTCAGCGGCACAACGTGGTTGAACGTGGAAGTAGAAATATTGTTTACATTGCAGGTAGAGGAAATCGAGTTTGTTCACGGGAATATATCGTGCAATTAAAGGCTTCATGCGCTGATTTTACTTCGAGAAGGTAGGACAGGATGGCAGGTACTTTGGGAATGCCGGAGTCAGCTTGCTCCTGCCTTTTTTGGTGTTTAAATACCCAGCGACCGAGAGACAGTGCGACTCTTAGCTGACACACAAGAGAGGGGTTGTTACCGGAGCTGGCGTAGAACTTGGGACTTCCTCTGGCCCAAAGGATATTAAAAGTTACTCCAGATGAGGACGGAAGGGACACCTGAATGTGTGTCGTGCGGGAGCTGTGGCTCATTCCAGCGGCGTCTGAAACATGCTCTGAGCTAGCCTGTGTTTCGGGAATGAGGCATTTCTTACGGTTTCTTACGTATTTGGTTTGTTGGAACAAACACAGTAGTGGTGGCTTAAAGCCCACCTCTGCTCCGCGCCGTCCGTTAGATGAGCCTGGTCAGATTTAATAAGAGAAGGAGTTCAAAACACCGGCATAAAAGTTATAACAATAATCTGATTTTAATGGTAAAAAACACAATACGAAATACAGAGTGCCCTGTAACAGAGCACTCCGGGCTCCCCGCTCCACTGCCGTGCGATACAGGTATCGGGACCAGCCAGTCAGAAACAGGGGGCATTTTGCATGAATAAACAACAGTATATATGGACATATTTGGGGCGGAGATGTGGGTCGGCTCTTCCGTCCCATTTTACTCCTAAGTGAAGCGTGAGAGCCTCGGAACTAGTCAAGGTCAGAATCACTTTTTATCTTCCACCTAACTTCACTCCTTTAATTTCCAAGGAAGATTTCACACAAACTATTCTTTCCCAAAACAATCAAACATTGTACACAGAGATATTAGTATCAAACATTGTACACAGATATATTGGTGCTTGAGATTATACTGGCCCCAGGAAGAACCTTGAATAAGAACATGTGCATGTGCTGGTGGGGGGAAGTGTATGTGTGTGTGTGTGCTGATATCTGGGTCAGTGAGTGTATGTGAGAAGGTTTATATATATAGGATTACTTTAAAACAGTCCCAAATAATACATGTTCACTTCAATACAGTTCAAGATAATACCTGTTTACTTTAATACAGTTTAGAACAATATCTGTTTGCTTTAACCCCTCTTTTGATCTCACCTTCAGAGATCAACTTATACACAGCATTTGAAACATAACCACTGTCATTCTTTTCTACTGTCGGTTCCCCAACATTTATATAAATCCATCAGTCGCTGGGATTTAGAGCACTTTAAACCTCTAGGAACAGTCCACCATAACAACTTCTTATGACAGTGGAGGGAGACCAAAATATGTTTAAAAAATTGTCCTTGTCGGCTGAGTCATCGTGCTCGTCCTCCTCCGACGCGTAAGCCAACAAGGGCATTTGGTACGAAGGGGAAGGGGCAGCTTCTCCCTCAAAAAATGGGATATTAAAACAAAGTTCCTCAAAAAATGGGTTATTAAAACAAAGTTCCTCAAAAATGGGAAAAACAAAGTTCCTCAAAAATGGGATATTAAAACAAACTCCACACCGGCTATATCAACCTATTTCAGCGGAGAGTGTAGTCCCCTGTGCCGTCCTGGCTTGCCGTGTCTTTGTCCCCCCGATCCGCTGACGGCGGCATCTGGGCTGCCTGCTAGAGAGATGTCTTCTGGATCCTCCTCCTCCGGCCCGCTGATGGCGGCTTCCGGGTCGATGCTGGAGAGATGTCTTCCCGATCCTGCTCCTCCAGTCCGCTGATGGCTGCTTCCGAGTCGACCTCCTCGTCGAGGGCCACGTCCGTCCTGATGTCGTCCACGGTCCTAGCAGGTGGTTTCCCCGCCGCACACTGGCTCCAGCTGTCCCCCTTTCCTCCTAGACGGACGGCATGAGAGATCCGCTGGGTCACTCGGTCGGGGCCGGAGAGCCTGGGGTTGAGCCACTTTGTCCTGATGACCTTCAGCCAGACGAACTCCGCTGTGTCGGCCTCCTGGATCCCTCTTTGGCGTCACCAACTTGTGTGGAGAAATCTGATACAAATCCCTCAAGCCTACGCTCAGGGCTCCGGGGCCCTCAGCTGTTTGTAGCTCATTAATTAATTCACGATTACAACTATACTTTTCAAGATATCTCTAACTTTTCATCGGGACAGCTGTTTCCCACATTTCCTGAAATGTGTTAGCCAAAAATGTCACTTCCTTATAGTACTACTACTGCAGTTTATTAACACCTAATCTATATTAAAATGTCTAATAGATCTATTTCAGAAACTTGTGCATATAATTATTATCTTGAGTCAAAACATTATTAGGATCTGTAAAGTTCTGCCATGTATTTCATAACTCTAATAAAACTAATTTATCTTCAATTCTGGTCCACTTAAAGAACAATGTTAACCTCTTTAACAGTGAGTGGAACCTTGGGTGTACGAACATGTAACAATCACTCCTTCCTTTATCAAGGATTTAAAAACAGAAGTAATTTCATCAATGGTTTGTAGTTGAATTTAGGAATGATCACTTATGGTAGGTATGTTTTTACTTTTTAACATCTCTAAATGTCAGCCAATTACTAATTAAATAGATGTCCATTAGGAGGTGGTGACACTTTGTCTTTTAAACTCATAATCTGGTGCCGTGCGCTCCCTGTGAAGCTGCAACTAAGATTTTAAAAACCACTGCAGGGTGGGTCAAGTGACCCATTCTCCCTATTGGTCGTCAATAATATGCACCATTACAATGGGTGACCTTAAGGCCCCACATTTGTTTACTCCCAATTATATTGCTCTTTCAAAATGAAATTAGCTGTTTTTAATTTTAATTTAATTTTAAACTCTACATTTTGGACGACAAACAACAGTCATTTCCCCATAAAAAGTTCTCCTGTAGTAATATATGCTACAATGGTGAAGCCAATACCTCAAATTGAAATACTATATTTTGTTTAGAACTAGCTTTCCCTTCAACATGGCCTATATAAATAAATATTTGTCTGATCTTATAGAGATGTTACTAAAACTCTCCCTTTGAACTGATCAATACTGTAACAAATTAAAACACTACCAAATTCACACGTGAATAAAAACTCTAAAAGAATAATTTGTAAACATGATGAAAAGATTGAAGAATATGGTTCTACACTGTACTCTCCCCCTTTATCCCTCAGTGTTTTTTTGGATGATTCTCATTTTACTTTAATAGTTCCCTCTTTACTGCTATTTTTAATTTACCAATTGATTAATTCATGGTTAATACATCTTCTTATCTTCACTTATTTATCAAGTCCTTTAAAATACATTAGTAGATACCTTGTGGAGTATTCACAATAACTAATCCTCTCTAGGATATGAAATCCGTTCATCTTTAAGCAGATACTATTTCCTTATTTATCTTTTGTTCATGATAACAATGGTATAACAACCACACGTTTTACCCATAGCTAGTTTCTATGTCAAGATTATTATGTGTGACATAATAATCAGATGTCTTGTTTGCTAAACAAGAATAATAAACTTTAATCTTTTCAGTATTCCAGACCATCATTTAAACAAGCAGCCTCTTATCTAAACACTAAGCATTAAGGTTTCTACACCACCCCCTGGGAAACTCTTGCACAATTATGCTGTAAAATCATTGCATCATTCCTTCAGAGTCTGAACAATCTGAGACAAGCATGTCTCAAGATCTTGTCATAATGAGCACAGTCAGTGATGCAGCTGTAGTCAGTGGCAGGGTCCCCAAAAAAGCTAGGACCGGCCCTGGTCAGTGGCCTCCAAGGAAATTCTCCCTGGCATTGGGATGAGGGAAGGAATCACTTGGCAGACACACGTTGTCCTCTGTACAGCAGAAATCCCCCCAAAACCGCAGTACCTCTTCACACCACTGTTGCCTTGACAACGAGGCACAAGCAAAATGTCAATATCTCCTCAGAGATGCGTTCTTTGCACACTTCTTCTGTTTGCAGTGAGCAACTTTTCACCAACACACTGATTCAGAGAACCCAAAAGGTGGTGCACAGCTATCCAATGCTGCTGTAATCACAGCCATTCAGCTACTGAGAAAAACTCAATTTAAATCTCTCCCAACGGGTTACAAAATAAAACGGCTGATGTCAGGAATGCTGAAACATGTGAATGTTAAAACAAACTAATGATAGTAGTCTGCCTATTCTTTATTACTTCAGTTCTAAGTTAATAGGCAAAACAAGGAAACTCTCCCTAACCACAGATTAATCTTTTATCTACTTGGTTATTCTATTCATTTTCAAATTGTTTATCTAAGTTGTGTTACAAGCATGGTGAGGTTGTAACAGAATACACAAATAACTGTATTCAATCCGCGCCGTATTTGAAAACTGTAATGAATTAAAATCAATGTTTAACGACGTAATATAAGTTAAATATATTGTTAAGCTAATTACTGTTTTATTGTGAAGGCATCTCTGGTGAACAGCGGCCTGTGGCTTTTATTTTGAAAGGCCGTTACGGAAATATACTCCGTAATGTGAACAGTGAGCTTGACTTCTAGAAACACGGAAAGTTACGATAACAATCGTTCTAATGCATTAAATAAAGTCATGAAAGAGACAAGGAGGGGAAAAGGCGTGTGGAAGTAAGCAATTAACTGAAAATGCCACCAATCCTCCGTTTTAACCATGGTTTTAACGTGATGGCGGACATTGAAAACCGAAGCGGGCATAAGCACCCCTGTCATACACACACAAGATTCCTTCTGACCGACAAGAGCTCAAAAACCCTTCTGCTTATCACTTACTACTCTTTGTTTTATTCATAACCTAAAAATACAATTGTGGTGAATAGCTTGCGTCTTCCTACTCTCAAAACTTCTCATAAAACCACAAAGTGACGTAACTGTGTCCCACAAAAACGGCTAAAAACACAAATTATAGTTTCTTATTTATTTCAATATCTACCACCTCAAATCACACATTGATCAATTAATTTTCAATGTATTCACTCCAACTTCAGATCACTCGATCTTTCACTTCTTCCATGATTGACTTTGTATCTTTTATCTGACTAGGTTGATAGGTGTTCATTTGTATTTATTAATACACTGGACAAATCTTGTCGTTACTCTTAATGTCCTTATTGTTATTTATTTGAATGTCCTGTTAATTCAGACGTGCACACAGCATATGGTTGTACACCCTGTTCGTCTCCAGAGGGCAGCAGCTGACCACGAATGAACTTCCTCTGTCTGATGAAGCTCCCAGCTTCTGCAAACCTTCTCCTGTCACTATGTTTCTGCTCTCTCTTCTCAATTATTACACAGATTCGACGTAAAAAATGACATAGAGTTTATTCCCTTATACATTCTGTCCGGCTTTTTTTGTGCGATGTATTATTTCAACAGATAATCCTGGCTTTTGGGGGCGCTTCGACACCTCTCTTTAGAGATGTGACCCTCACATGGAGATTAAACCCAAGCCAAAAAAATTATTTATAGTCACGTTTAGCTGTTCAGATCAACCACACAGCAAGAGTTTGTGAAATCCGGTCCTTCCAAATTGATTTTGAAATTTGCGTATTTCCTCTTGGATACCCACATATAATATCGACTTCAGCTTTCTGTCAGCCTATAGTCTACAGAATTTCCCCAGCGAGTCAGCCGTGCAGGACTAGACTATCTCACGGAGACCTCACTGGTTCACTTTGCTAGGTCAAGAATGCTCTACTTGACTCAACAAACACTTTCTTAAATATAACTCGATGCCTGGTCCGGAATGTCCTACCGGACTCTGAGCACCGACTTTGCTTTAGTGAGCTAAGGACTGGAATGCAATACCAGACTCTTACACACACTTAGTGCCCTATAGGTCCGGAATGTCCACCTGACTCTTATACAAACACTTTCTTAAGTATTGTATTTTTTACCGTGACTAAGAACACCAAGAACGCATATGACAACTCTAAAATTTTGTAGCAAAGCCAAATCACAGATTTTGGTCATCAACAGGTATCTGTTTTACCTTTGTATCATGTAGGACGTCCTGGTTTAGTTGTCAACGGTGTCCCGGGTGTCCTTCCCTGGACAGAAATTTGTCCGCTGGCTGTCGGTGGTTCTTCTAGAGACCAGCACTCATCACGTCGGGGTCACCAGCTTGTTGGAACAAACACAGTAGTGGTGGCTTAAAGCCCACCTCTGCTCCGCGCCGTCCGTTAGATGAGCCTGGTCAGATTTAATAAGAGAAGGAGTTCAAAACACCGGCATAAAAGTTATAACAATAATCTGATTTTAATGGTAAAAAACACAATACGAAATACAGAGTGCCCTGTAACAGAGCACTCCGGGCTCCCCGCTCCACTGCCGTGCGATACAGGTATCGGGACCAGCCAGTCAGAAACAGGGGGCATTTTGCATGAATAAACAACAGTATATATGGACATATTTGGGGCGGAGATGTGGGTCGGCTCTTCCGTCCCATTTTACTCCTAAGTGAAGCGTGAGAGCCTCGGAACTAGTCAAGGTCAGAATCACTTTTTATCTTCCACCTAACTTCACTCCTTTAATTTCTCAAGGAAGATTTCACACAAACTATTCTTTCCCTAAACAATCAAACATTGTACACAGAGATATTAGTATCAAACATTGTACACAGATATATTGGTGCTTGATATTATACTGGCCCCAGGAAGAACCTTGAATAAGAACATGTGCATGTGCTGGTGGGGGGAAGTGTATCTGTGTGTGTGTGCTGATATCTGGGTCAGTGAGTGTATGTGAGAAGGTTTATATATATAGGATTACTTTAAAACAGTCCCAAATAATACATGTTCACTTCAATACAGTTCAAGATAATACCTGTTTACTTTAGGTTCCAGAGTCGGAGATTGCAATAGACATTTGCAAGGACAGCACCGGCAGGCAAGCAGCAGCAACATGAAACACAGCAGCAGGAACATGAACGCAGCAATAGCAAATGAACGCAGCAATAGCAAGTGAACGCAGCAGGCGAGCAGCAGCGACGTAGAGGTAGCTGCAGCAATAGCAGCAGCAAGCAATGGAGAGAGATCTGGCAGGTTAAATAGAGCGGCATATTAAGGAGACTCTGTGTGGTTGGTTGTAGAGTGGCAAGGGGGCGTTATGTATGAATGCAGCATAAGTGCTCGAGTTGACTGCCTGAACTAGCTCACAGGCTTCGCCCCATTTATGTCAACATGTAAGCAACGCATAAATTATAGCTACGCTGACGTTACTTTGAATCGCGGGGGTAATCTAAACCGTTAGCAAGTAGCTATAGCTAGCCAGATATATTAAATAAACACTTTAGAGGCTTCTCAATACTCAAATTTCCCCTGCTCGACTCCTCGGTCCTCCGGTAGTGACCCGGAAATGAATTTCAGCGCGCCATTTTGAAGGACATCTCATTTCTCTAAATGCACACCGAGGACCGAGCATCGAGCGTCGAGGAGGCTCTCTGGAGGAGCTCTAACCGAGGAGACACTGATGGTTCCTCCACGGCTCCTCCGCGGATGCATTTCCGGGAACGGTGGAGGCGTGACGCACGGCCGGACTTATCTCAGCCAATGACAGCTCTGCATGCATCACCTGGATATTATTTTAGAAACTGCTTTCATCGCGTCGCGATGTTTACAGTGAGAACAGCTGTGAGGTCCGTGCAGAAAGCAGAGCAGTGTACAATATATATCACTCAGGCCTACATTACTCTCTTTATTTGCTGTAGTTTAGTAGATATCTACAAACAAAGAGTCGATATTTTTCTAAGACCATTTAGTGCTTCACATAATAAAATACACAACGGCTGTAGCCTGATTATGCTTTAGGAGCTGTAAGTGTGTGTGGTAGGCAGTGTGTATGTGTGTGTGTGTGGTACAGTATGTAGGTGTGTGTTGTACAGTGCGTAGATGCGGCGGACAGACGGGTCTCAATTGGTTTGGTGTCCTCTGCTTACTTTTAATACTTGTAAATACAACTTTTGGCCCGTAATTTCAATTCCCCATTTCAGCGACCAGAGAGTGGGGGGGATATATCCAGTCTCTGATTGTGTTACGTTATTATGAGAGTGCTCTCATACTTTAAATTGTATATATTTATATAAATATATTTGTGTGTGTGTGTCCGCATCTGTAGCCTGTTATTGTCTCATTATACCGCACTCTCAATTAATTCAAAGTAAATATGTGGGGGAACAATGTTCAGCTGATGTAACAGAGATTATAAAATACAGCGCTATGACAAAACACTCGACAGCTGATGCAGCTGTTGCCACGTAATAATGAACGGACGTCGCTTTAAAATGACCGCTCAGAGGAGAGGAGTTCTCACTTCTTTAAACGTCTGCTGCTTCCCCTCCTCTCTCCTCGGTCCTCCGCTCGCATCTCCTGTGGGCGGGACTAAGTCTCGAGGAGGGGAGTCGAGGAGGGGAAATTTAAGAATTGAGAAGCCTCTTTTGTCATAAAATCTAAATGTTGTGTTTTTTAGCGTTACCTGGTGATTTCAAAGAAAGCTCTCTGGGAAATGTTGACTTACTGTCAGTGTTCGACATGAAGCTAGAAGCTACCTTAGAGTACACAGTTGATTCGGAGTCCTGTCAGTTAAAGTGTTTCATAGTTAGCTTAGCTAAGCATCAACCTAGCACTGAAATATATGGATGTTATGTGACGGTATTTCTGAGGAAAAGTCAGCTGAAATGGTGGCATAGTTGCCACTGCGTGTCACAGCATGTTTGAACATATTTGCAGCAGTAAATGTGGCTGTTTGGCCACTGACGTTGCCATAACAACACCTGAATTCATTGGCGGCCGGCCCATAGGGGCGCCGCCCCACCTCTTCCCACATACAAAAAAATATATTAAAAAAAATATTAAATTAAAATATATATATATATATATATTTTATATTTTTATTTTTAATGAACAAGGTAAATATCATACAATTGGTATCAGTAAAATGTATAATCTACAATAAAATCTCGTTTAAAATTGTGTTACGATGTCTAAAGTTACTGATAAGTCACATGTTTCCTGCCTGGCCTTGCCCGTGGCATTAGTTTATCATTACCGGGCGGAGCCCCCGAGCCAAACAGCAGCAACCAGCACGTTGCAAAAGTCTCAATAGTAAACTGTGCCGCCGAAACATAATTTCAGCCAATCAGCGCCGTCAAATATTTTGATCACAAGGGCGCTCACGTTGGCGCCCACGTTGCTTACGTGCGTCGACGTGAGTTGTTTTTTAGACTCGTGAGTGACCAAGGTGACGCAGTATTTGGATGAGAATGGTGTGCAGGTGGAGTCGCCGGACCTCGGTCCGCACCCAATCCTTTCGAAAGGAGAAGTTTGGGAGATAAACTGTTGCTTAAAGACCTTGGACCGGACCAACCCGATTTGTATATATCACAGCAAGCTCGTGAAAAAGACAAAACGTATCAACGAGGCTTCTCACGCAGCTGGTACACCAGAAAGGCATGGCTAGCTGGATGCAAACAGGTAAATGCTATCTTTTGTTTCCCATGCTTGCTCTTCAAACAGCCGGGGACAGATACGATCTGTTCAGAAACTAGACAAAAGTTAAACAAGTACAAACCACAGACTGTCTGTGTCATGGAGAATACAGTCGCTGGTTTATTTATTTCTGTATAGGCCGTTGTTGTGAGTGTGGACGGTCGGAGCATATATAACGTTAGCTTAGCCAAGCTCCATTCAGAAAACAAGCATTCTAAAAGGTTTTTCGCCTGCCGTCTGTCTGCAGACTTGTCAAAGCATTAATTCATGGTTTTTACTAACCGGTATCAGTATGTTGTTACGTCGGCATCATTTAGAAACGTGTATTACAATTTAATCACGGTAAAATATGTTCATTTTGTTGTAGTTGTAGCTCCCGAGCCAGCGCGTCTTGTTTGAATGATGCGAGTACACACAGCTGGCAGCCGCGGGGAAACTCGAGCGACTAGAGCGATGCGATAGGAGCGTTTAGAGTGAAGCGAATATTCGCATCGCGTCCGGTCTGAACGCAGCATTAAAGCGAGCTCCGCGCTGCACTGGAAACGCGCCATTACATCACCAGAAGTCC
Organism: Pogonophryne albipinna; assembly: GCA_028583405.1. NCBI lineage: Eukaryota > Metazoa > Chordata > Actinopteri > Perciformes > Artedidraconidae > Pogonophryne > Pogonophryne albipinna. The sequence continues at coordinate 30,991,582 of CM053256.1, forward strand.
TAATTTAAGGGGTCATCTCTCCCAAAAAAAAATGTTTTACTCACTATTTCAACAGCCCCACCAAAAATATTTTCCACCAGCCGCCACTGCCTGAATTTAAATGTACAACCTCTTTTTGTGACAGATTTTTGCATGAAATTATAATTCTTCTGATTGATATTTCCTATTGACAGCTAGTTTCTATGTGTACATTATGAGATGGACAGCCAGCTAACAAGCTTTCAGATCAAAGCCAATCCAGTGGGGCTCCTGAAAGGGGGCAAGGGACACTATGCTCCCAAATATTAAGCCTTGACCCCCATCTTAAAATGTATATGATCAAAAAATGATCTGCATTGTCGGAGGCCTTTTTTCCTCATTATCATGTCAAATTGTACAGCTTTCCTTAGTTTTGAAAGCAGAAAGATGACTAGATTAGAGTATTAAGTGAAAATGACTATATTAAGTGAATTACTCAAACTGCATTTGTATAGGAATGATTATGTCCTATTGGCAGATAACTACTCTAACAGTGATATCTACAAGAGATGTAAATTTAACTATTTTCAATTGGTTAGCATTACATTTTGTGACAGTGTGGTGACACTCATTTTAATGAAGACAAATTTGTGTATCTTGAAATTCATTTATTTGACAGAGCTGGAAACTGATTGACTTACATACTTGTTTGTGTTTACCTACACATTCATCACAGATGAGCCAAACAGAGTAGAGGATGAAGAAAGGAGAACAGGAGAAAGGAACACACAAGAAGGAGATACAACAGACAAGAACGACAATGGAGACAACAATGAACAGGAACACCAGAACAGACAAGAGTCAATGGGTAACATGACTGATTTAGGGACTGCAGATACAGGGCCAAGGCAAGTGAGACACCACTGCTTTCCATCCAGCATGTTTGGCCAGCAAAAGAGATCATTTCAACTGCAAACAGCAAGTGATGAGGGAAGCAGCAAGTGAGGAGGGATTATTATTTCCTCCTTCCATCCCTTTTTTCTGTTTAATCTGATTACTAACAACTTCTAATAATTTGACATAGTTTATGATTTAATTGGAAAATAAAGTGTTTTTAAATAATAAACCCGTTTCTGATTCTTTGATTTTTGTTGACATATGGGTGTTGAGAGATGTATCCATATCTCTTAATGTTGCTCTCAAAGTGCACAAGATTGATGCTTTTAACTTCAACATTTAAAAAAAATCTTCCTGGGGGACCCCAGAGGAGGTGAGTTCCCTCAAAATAGCACTTTATCTCTGTTTATGTAACTCCGGTGTAGTGTCCCCTCGGCAACATATCACTCAGAGCTGGTGATTACTTTCCTGCATTTCAATGGACAGCATAAAAGGACACGTGAGCTGGGTTCTGGTGCTCAGATTAGCTATTGATGATCACGTTGATAAATCATATAAAACCAATCACACAAAAACATGTTGCTGTGACTGTGAGCATTAAACAATTAACATTAAACTAAACAAACACAACAGTACGTTATTGTCCTTATAAAATAAAAACATACATTTTGTCCACCGAGATAATACAGGCACCTTACCCTCAAGAGATCCTCACGTGCTATGAGAATCTCCCACAATCCATTGCCGTAACAAAGCTAATGCAGACACACGTTTGTGACACCAGATGGCGCAATTGTGTATGTGCGTGTGGGGAGTCTTGCAGTAGAAAATTCGACTGTAGCTTCGCCACTGTGGGCTAAGCCCCGAATGTTTCCAGGTCCAGGCGACGCCCCTGGTTGTGTGTATTGTGTATATGGTTTAAACGTTTGATTGTTGGTGTTTTCTCGTGGTCTGGGTGTGTGTGGTGTGTGTTTGTTTGTGTCTGTGTGTGTGACGCAGTTGCGGCATGGACAATGCCCGGCTGAGCCGCAAACATGGTTTTAAAATGTCTCCGATGACACCGTGCTCGGTGGAGGAGTGCAGCCTGGCTGTGGGGCCTTAGTGGGACACAGCAGCATCAGATCTGCGGCTCGGATGAGCGGCGGGGTGGTGATATTTGTGGACACGGAGGGGAAAGCGAACAAGGTAGTGGAGACCGGGATCGTTGTTAATGAAACTTTCATATCCGTGTCTCCACTAACCACCCGTGTTACAAGGGTTATGATCTCGAATATCCCGCCGTTCATACGGAATGACTTCCTGGTGAGAGAGCTGTCTAGGTACGGCAAGATAGTGTCCTCCATCAGGAAGCTGTCCTCGGGCTGCAGATCTCCACTGCTAAAACATGTTGTGTCTCACAGGAGAAGTGTCCTCATGATTTTGAGTAAAAGAGACGAGGAACTTAATCTGGTGTTAAGTCTAAAGTTGGATGATTTTAATTATGTAATGTTTGTAAACTCGGGGCCTGTCAAGTGCTTCGGATGCGGGGAGGAGGGCGGGGCACTTGGCCAGAGCGTGTCCGTAAAAAAATAAAAAACAGGAGGAGGAGGAAAAAGAAAAAAAAAAAACGGGGAGGAGGGAAAAAATAAAAAAACGGAAAAAAATACAAAAGAGACTCCTGCTGAAACAGCAGCAGCGGGAAACCCCACTGAGGGGCCCCCGAAGCAGGGTGAGGGTTCCTCAAAGCCCCCAACGAAGGCTGAGGGTTCAGAGCTCCCTAAGCAGGATAAGGAAAACTCTGGGGAAAAAAGGACTAATGGGAAAAATAATGAAAAAAGTGACCTTTTGGTTGATGTGGGAAAAAAGGTTGTCCCGAAAGAAACAATGGAGACGGCAGAACTCTCTGCATCCGCTGCAAGCGAGGAGAACATTGAAGTTCAAGTTTGTACAAAGAAAAGAAAACAAAGAGAAAGAGAAAGGCTCTCAGGCCAAGAGAGTGGCAGTGAGTGAGGAGGGAGAGAGAGAGGAGGAAATGGTGGAGGAGGTGAAGCAGGCAGAGGAGGAAGATAGTGAGGAAGAATTGATGGAGGAGGAGGATGAGGAGGAGGATGAGGAGGCTGAAGAAGATGAGGAGGAAGAGGACTGCCCTGAGGACAGCCAGCCTCTCACCGTCTCACAACTTAAAAGTCCGTTTTTTAAAGTGCAGCAAATTAAAGCTTTTCTTAAAGAAACAAAAAACAAAAGAGGAGTAAAAATAGAAGAGTTTTTTTACTGACAAGAGCTTGTTCTACAGTCTGAAGGCTCAGCTGCTTCTCTTCACTGAGAGCTTGTTCTACAGTCTGTGAAAGCTCAGATGCTTCTCTTCACTGAGAGCTCTACAGTCTGAAAGCTCAGATGCTTCTCTTCACTGAGAGCTCTACAGTCTGAAAGCTCAGATGCTTCTCTTCACTGAGAGCTCTACAGTCTGAAAGCTCAGATGCTTCTCTTCACTGAGAGCTCTACAGTCTGAAAGCTCAGATGCTTCTCTTCACTGAGAGCTCTACAGTCTGAAAGCTCAACAGTCTGAAAGCTCATGCTTCTCTTCACTGAGAGCTCTACAGTCTGAAAGCTCATGCTTCTCTTCACTGAGAGCTCTACAGTCTGAAAGCTCATGCTTCTCTTCACTGAGAGCTCTACAGTCTGAAAGCTCAGATGCTTCTCTTCACTGAGAGCTCTACAGTCTGAAAGCTCAGATGCTTCTCTTCACTGAGAGCTCTACAGTCTGAAAGCTCAACAGTCTGAAAGCTCATGCTTCTCTTCACTGAGAGCTCTACAGTCTGAAAGCTCATGCTTCTCTTCACTGAGAGCTCTACAGTCTGAAAGCTCAGATGCTTCTCTTCACTGAGAGCTCTACAGTCTGAAAGCTCAGATGCTTCTCTTCACTGAGAGCTCTACAGTCTGAAAGCTCATGCTTCTCTTCACTGAGAGCTCTACAGTCTGAAAGCTCATGCTTCTCTTCACTGAGAGCTCTACAGTCTGAAAGCTCAGATGCTTCTCTTCACTGAGAGCTCTACAGTCTGAAAGCTCATGCTTCTCTTCACTGACCAGGAGTGTTATCGCTTGAAGGTCCTGAAAGGCAAGTTACAGCGAGAGATTTTAAATGAAGAAGAAAAGGACATGTTAGGATGCTGGTTTTAACATACTTGTTGTTCTTAAGCGGTGTGTCTCTCCTCACATCCTTTTTAATGAGTGATTTTAAAGTGTGCACTTTAAATGTCAATGGAGCTAGGGATGTGGGGAAGAGGGCTTGTGTTTATGAGCTTTTAAAAATAAAAAAAGTAAATGTAGCAATGCTACAAGAAACGCACAGCGACACTTTAAACGGGACGGACTGAAGGAGGGAGTGGGGTGGGGAGGTGGTTTTCAGTGCTCTTAGCAGCACCAGGGCAGGGAGGTGGTTTTCAGTGCTCTTAGCAGAACCAGTGCAGGAGTGGCAGTCCTGTTTGCTAGAGGTTTGATCCCCAAGTCCCACACAGTGGAGGAAAGAGTAAAGGGCAGACTGCTGGTGGTGAGAGCTAACTATGAGCTTTTTCATCTGGTTTTTATCAACGTATACGCTCCTAACTCAGGTCCTGCCAGAGTTCAGGTTTTAAAGGAGCTCAGCGCTGTTTTAAGTGAGTGTGAACCAGAAGAGTTTTTATTTTTAGGGGGAGATTTTAACTGCACACAGGATGACGAGCTAGATAGGAACCTCATGCTGCATTCAAACGAGCCATGACACAGTTAATAGCAACACATAGTCTATCAGACATCTGGAGAGAGCATCACACACATCACAGACAGCACACATGGGTCCACACGAGGGAGAACCTTTCATCAATGGCTGGCTGGACAGGTTTTATTGTTTTAAGCACCATTTGAATGTTTTTAAAAAGTGTGCTATATTGCCTGTTGGGTTCTCTGACCACTCCCTTGTGTTGTGTGATGTTTTTATTGCCAACATAAAAAGCAAATCTGAGTATTGACATTTTAACACTGCTCTGCTTTTAGATACACATTTTAGAGAGGTTTTTATTTATTTTTGGAAAGGTTTTAGAGAAAGGAAGGGGGATTTTAACTCTTTGAAGCAGTGGTGGGATTGTGGGAAAGCCGACATCAAGCAGCTTTGTCTTCAGTACACTCAATGTTTCTCGTGACATCACCAAGTCTATGAGAGATCTGGAGATGGAAATAGTGGAACTGCAGAGCTTTGCAGAGTCCACAGGAAATCCGGGTTGTATTGAAGACCTCAAATCTAAAAAAGCCATTTTGGCAGACCTGCTGGGTTCTAGAGCACAGGGGGGCGCTGGTCCGGTCCCGATTCCAGAGCGCTTCCATGATGGATTCACCAACAAAGTATTTCTTCAGTCTGGAGAAGAAGAACGGGCAGGGCAGGCTGATCCACGCTCTGAGGTCAGCAGGAGGACAGCAGCTGACAGGGAACAGCCAGATCCGGCAGAGAGCGGTGGACTTCTTCTGCGACCTCTTCACCAGTGAGTACACTGAAGACGATGGAGGTTTAATCTGTTCTGCAGGGGCCTACCAACAGTCTCTGAGGAGATTAACAAAGAGCTGGACGGGCCCCTGACTGAGGAGGAACTGTGTGCAGCACTCAAGAGCATGCAGGGGGGGAAGGCCCCTGGAATAGATGGCCTCCCCCCAGAGTTTTACAAGACATTTTGGGACTTTTTAAAAGAGGATCTAATGGACCTTTTTAATGAACGTTTGAATGACTCTTTACTCCCTCTGAGCTGCAGAAGAGCTGTTTTAACCCTCCTTCCGAAAAAAGGCGACCTACAAGAAATAAAGAACTGGAGGCTCGTTTCTGCTGTGCACCGACTACAAGCTGCTGCCTGTTTTTACCTGGTTTTAATACACGTTTTATTTTATCGGCCTATGCAGACGACATCATTGTTTTTATAAAAAATCAACAGGATGTTTTAAAGCTAGGGCAGGTAGTGGATACTTTCCAAAAGAGCTCCTCTGCAAAGGTCAACTGGGCTAACTCCTAGTTTCCACTGGGTCCGTCTGCGGCGCGTTACGGCTGCGCCGCGGTTTAGGTCCGGCCTCCTCCGGCGTCATATCCTACCAGGCGCGTTTCACAAGCGTTTCAGAAGCATTACGGAAGCGGAGCGTCGTGCATGCCGGCTCGCAGTTCTTGTTGATTTGGGCATATTTCCTGGACATTTGTACTTCTACAAGAAAGTACGTAGGCTACGTAGTTAAATGGTTTATTTTTGTGTCTGTTTAAATCGTGTTTATTTTTGTTATTTCCTATTTTGTTGTGTTGTAGACTGCAGACATAATTAATAATAATTGTAATAGTCCAGTTAAAAACAACATGAATCAAAGATGGGTTGCTGTATTTTAGAGGTAAATAAAAAGCATTCATCATCATAATTATTCTATATAATTTACACACAGTGCCTGTAAACCGAAGGAGAACGCTGGCCTTTATTCTCCTACTGGAAAGACTACAGAGGAGGGATGGGGGGAGGAGAAGGAACCGGTTTTGGGGGGTGGGCCGGATGCTGTCACTGTTCCGACATTACCTTACGGCTGCGTCGCGTCGAAAAATAGACTTCAATCTTATTTCGAGCGGAGCCCAGCGGCGAGACGCTTCTGGGACGCTTCTGAGCCGTAACGCGGCGCGTCTGGTGGAATAGCACCCATTGACTAGAGTGGCCGCGATCTTTGCGGACGCCGCGGCGCAGCCGCAACGCGCCCGTAACGCGCCGCAGACAGACCCAGTGGAAACTAGGGGTTAGAGTGAGGCCCTAGCAGTGGGGGAGTGGACTGGTGGCCTCCCTCAACTCCCAGGTGGGTTGACATGGAAGAGGGGTGGTCTAAAGTATTTGGGAGTCCATCTTGGAGATGAGGTCACACTGGGGAAAAACTGGAAGGAGTTTTAGAAAAGGTGGAGGGGAAGCTCAACAAGTGGTGCTGGTTGCTTCCCCACATGTCATACAGAGGCAGGGTGCTGGTCATCAACAACCTGATAGCATCCAGCCTCTGGCATAAGCTCAAGTGTGTGGACCCCCCTGCTGGTCTTTTAAAAAAGCTGCAAGGCATTATTTTAAATTTATTTTGGGATAAGTTGCACTGGGTTCCTCAGTGCATGCTGTACCTACCAAAGGAAGAGGGGGGGAAAGGGTTGGTGCACCTGGAGAGTCGAGCAGCTGCTTTTAAACTACAGTTTTTACAAAGATACCTGACAGGAAACGATGATGTTGTCTGGAGGCCGGTAGCCAGCACCATTTTAAGGGGGGTAGCAGGCCTGGGTTTGGATGCGTCATTGTTTTTAACAAACTGTGTGTTTTGCCTCCGTTTTACAAAGGACTTTTTAAAGTATGGACACTTTTTAAATGGGCTACAGTGGGTCCCGCAGCATCTCTGTTCTGGCTCCTGGAAGAGCCTCTGGTGTGGGGGGCCCGGCTGGACATCCAGGACGGCAGCAGACCTGCACTCTCTGAGAGGCTTCAGTCCGTTGGGGTCGTGAAGCTGAGGAACATCGTGGATGCTGCGGGTCCTGGACTCCACAACACCGAGGCCGTGGCCTCTCTGCTCGGCATGAAGTCGGCCCGCCACACCAGAACCATCCTGAACGAGTGGATTCAAAGGCTGAGATGGAGATGCTGCGGGAGTATTCCAACAGGAAGGAAACCCCTGACGAAGGGGACCCTTTTCCAGACATTGGGATGTTAGCAGACCAGGATGGGCTAGAACCCAGGACTCATGCAGACTTCCAAATGCAAAATGGAAAAGGTTTTTATGCACTCTGGCCCGGAACAAACAGAAACTAAGCCAGAGGAGAGACACGGTGTGGAAACAGAGGCTTAACGTCCCGGGGGGCTGTGAACCAGTATGGAGGCTCTTCTACAAACCTCCACTGAACAAGCGGTCAGGAGACCTGCAGTGGAGGATCCTCCACGGGGCCCTGGGCGTTAACGCCTTTGTGTCGAAGATAAACCCCACCGTGTCCTCCGAGAGTCCGTCCTGCACCGACAGAGAGACAATCACGCACTGCTACCTGGACTGTCACAGACTGAAGCCTCTTTTTAATGTTTTAAAAACGGTGTTTTTAGACTGTGGGGAGGTTTTTACAGAGACTGCTTTTATTTGTGGTGCTGGCTACAAGAAACAGAATGCAGGGAAGCGGGAACTGTTGAATTTTATTGTGGGGCAGGCAAAAATGTCGATATACAAAAGCAGGAAAAACAAAATAAACAGTACAGCCGGTCAGCAACTCACTAACATGTTTTTTTCTTTGGTAAAGGCACGAGTGAGTTTTTAAACCGGTGGTGTTTCACTACAGCTGTGTGCTCTGTGGTGGGAGAGGAGCTCGCTTTTAACTCTGTCTTTGTGTAAGAAAAAAAAAAAAAAAAGGGGAATTCTTCTCTCAATGTAAATAAGCAAATAATTTAATTGATTGTTGAAAATCTAAATAAAAGGTTTTTTAAAAATCTAATCTCTCACTTTCTCTTTCAATCACTTTCTCACTCTCTCTCACTTTCTCTTTAAATCACTCTCACTCCTACAAATGGCTGGAGGGTCACAAAAAAAGACCTGCCCAAACTGTAGAGAAAAGATTTACTGTGGAAATAAAATCTGCCCACTATGTAAACATCCACAGCCCAAAAATGTGAGACTCAAAAAGAAAATGGATACATTTCAAAGCCAGCAGAAGCAGTGGTTGTCATCAATGACAAAAAACATTGATGACAACCATCAATCGAAAAAGCCCTTCTGGTATGTAGTTTACAGAATTATCTCATTCACCAAAAGTGTGAAAAGTAGTTGTATTACTTTGACAGTGAATTCTAAATAAACTGATATTGCTTCACATCCACAGTATTAATTGTATCATTAATGATTTTCAAACAGAATTAACTATTATGTGTAGGAAGTTTGGGAAGTGTCTCATAAGTTAAAAATCCAAAATGTATCCACCAAAACATTATGAACAAATCATTGTTTTTATTGTGATGCCAGGATATTAGTGTAGATGATTTATTTTGATGCTACTTCAGGGCAAGCTTGCAGATACATTCAGATGTAAACTACAGTTTTGTGTTATGTAATTGATCTCTCTACCTCTCAACAATTATTTTCCCAGCTGGAGAAGTTGCATGCCCTTGGCTTGAAGCCCCTGCTGCTGCTGGCGTATCCCCCTACCAAGCGGGTGCTACGGACATGTAAAACAAAGGTTTTGATGCGCATGCATGCCCAGCTTAGCACATCAGCCAAGACATGCCTCGACAATGTGGAGGCCATCTACAAGCTGATGGTTGCAGGTGAGATTACATTTATTTAATAACCATCTGCACGAGTCACTCATGCATATATTGACTATCTGTTATACAATGTGTGGTGTTGATTTGTCCTGTTTATTTCAAAGCAACAAAGAGTGTAATTTTAAAGAGCTGGGGTCTCATTTATAACTGTTATGTATGCACAAAACAGGGCTTGAAAGAGGTGTATGCCACTTCCCATGCAAAAGTTGTAATCTATATTTAAAAAAAATTGACAGAAGATTATGGTGACAGGGGAAATTGTCTATGCAGATGGTAAAGTGGTGAATTGAAGCCAGGTTGTAGAAATAAATATTATAAGCATCATTATACAAATAATAAAGCCTCTCACATATTATATTTCAGGTAATATCACACATTTCTTAAAGATCCTACATTCAAACCAACAGTGTTATTTGTGCATATGCTTGTGAGCCATAACTAAATTCCATAAGCATCTTTCAATTGTAAAAGAAGTAAGCCAACTCAAATCTCAAATCAAATTCCACTTTGTATTTCATCAGCACTGTCTCGCCATCATATTCCCCATCGGAGCGCAGAGGAGATGGTCGAAACAGTATAGTACTGACACTCGTGGTCAGTTGTGGAGCGCACCACAGCTGATGACAAAAATCCAAGATAACATGAAATAGCAGTAAACAATTGCAGAACAGGTATCAGATGCAAGTACCAGACTGTGTCTCCAATGCGTTCTGTGGTGCAGAAAGAGCGCACTGAAGACACTGCGGCCCCCACACACGTCTTCTCAAGTGACCTAACCCAGCACATCTTTCCCACCTACACATTTGGATAGCAAAGTCTAGAAGTAAAGCCAGTGACAGCTCTCGCACAATCTCACATATGAGTCCTAATTATTTTGCAGGCCAAAACTTAAATAAATACATTTTGTTCACTTATCAAACTTCCATTTTCAAATGATAACCCAGTGTGGGGGATACCATCGACTTTTGCGATCATTTGGGCAAATATTGAAGCGATCAGTGATTGCTGTAAACATTTAATTATTGTATGATACTCGTAATGCTGCATGGTGGACCACTGGCACTGCTAGGACCCCCTGAATGTAAGGATTAAGAGGGGACAAGTGTTCTGGGACCTCCTCCCCCACAATCAGAGTCACAGTCACACAAAGTCAGAAAAAAAATGTGTTTCTTCTTCAAATAAATTGTGCTGAGCAATGGCTCTGTGGACAACCCTCAGCTTCTCTGGCTCCTCTGCCCTGATGCCAAGCAGATACCTGTGTGTGACATCATACTCAATCAATCTTTTTTTTACAGTTTAGGTTGATTAGGGGTTGCCTTTTTTGCATGTTTTGCACATTGGCCTAATTTCATATTTTATAATGTATGTGTGTGTATTCCATGTTCCTGTTTTCAAACATTCAATATTCAAAGGTGTTATTGTCATATGCACAACTCCAGCGTAGTTGTTGGCAATGACAATCTTAAATTCCAAGCTCCTCCAACAATGCAACATACAAATACTACAAGAAGAAATAAAATAGTGCAAGAAGAAACTAGTCCAATAACGTAAGGTGCAAAACTAACATGCAGGAATAAGATAAAACAGAAAGTAAAATGAAATACTAATATGGGGAGGCATGAATGAAAAGATTGTATAAACAGATGTGGATATGTATACATATATTATATATAAACAGATAACCAACCAATGCAACATTATGGTATTACACATAATAAATAAATACATTTGTGGGCTTTAAACAGATTTGTACTACAAACCCTTTGTAGGTTGGACAAGAATCAACCCAGACCAAGATGAGAACCCAGACACACCAACACCACCTCAAGACCCACCCAACCAACTGCCCGATGAGAGCTTAATCTTAAATTTGGTGCCATGTGATCCATCACCCATAACCAGCAACCACAGGAAACAGCAGATCCACCACCATACCATACAGAATAATTTATAAACAACTTAATTAATAAAAATAAATTAGTTTTAATTGTTTTACTTGTAGTACTGATACCATCCACTAGACTCCTAGTTACATCACGAGCTGCGTACATGATTTCAAATACCGCAAAATAATCTGTGACGCGTTTGTGTGCATTGTGTTTGTTTCCCGGGGAAACCCTCACAAGAAACACCGGCTGTTGTTATGCCTGCTGTGACGTTAAGTTGCCTCTTGTAATTATGCCTTTACAAGCTTCAAAGTTGTATTTATCATCTGAATTTGGCGAAACAAGTTTAATATTCTGAAAACCAAGACTTTGTTTATTTGAAATCAGATGAAAACAAACTGTCACGGACCCTGCCGTGTTATCTATGATTACTACGCTTTTCATTCATAATTTCAGCGGGAGGGAGGGGGAGTGGTGCTGAGGAACAGCAGAGTGCGGGCTGACAGGTGTCTGTGTGGACATTCCCCTTATTGTGGAATAAGGGGAATGCAGAGACTGGCTACAAGTGTTTTAGGTTCAAGTTAGACAACTAATGTCTGGGTTAGTGTTCATGACTTAATGTGTATGTCATCTAATGGTTAATCTCAATACACACATATTTTCCGTGCTTTCCAATAGTTTAAAAATTGTTTTATTCCACTGTTTAATAACCTGTTCAATACAAACATGCCACTTGTAAAAATTAAATACAATTTATGTGAACTGATATTTGTTTAGTGAGCTTATTAGAGGATGTTCCCTGAAAGATTGTGAAATGTCAATGAAGTTCCATTTCGTATATGGCTTCGCCCTCTAAGGCTATCGCTATTGGGTAATCCCGCGCAGCACTGAAACACTTGTAGTCCACGCCCACCCGCAAGGTGGACCCCACCCTCCGGCTCCCTTCCGGTATAAATAGGAAGGAGGCCCGACAATCTGCTCCCTCTTTTCTTCAGCACACGAGACACTTCCATTGCAGAGTAAACATGAGTAACAATTGTGTGAGAGATTGTCCCTCATGTGGCTCTGGGTTCATAATGAGTTATGACCAGCACACAGTATGCGAATCCTGCCTGGGGTCAGAGCACGCGTACGCAGCTCTAAACCAGCAGGTAGCATGCACACACTGCGCCCGTCTCCCCTCGGGCGACAGAAAGCAGAGAGTGGACGCTCTTGCTGCTGCGGCCGAGGAGGACGATTGGCCCGTCCAGGCTTAGGAGCCCGCAGGCCTCGTCGTGTCCCTGGGGCCGAGTGCCGGGCAGGAGTCCGACAACACCTACCCCGCCTCCCTCCACGGTTCACCGTTCGGTTCTCCCCTCCCTCCTCTCCCCTGGACGGGGGAGACAGAGTCGGAGCAGGGTGCCAGCTTTGCGGCCGAACATGCTTTCCCCCTCTCCGTCACCACAGCGCTATAGGTGGCATCCTAGGGGAACTGCCGGAGATCATACGCAAGGCGGCCGCCTGCAGAGATCTCCCCGTTCCCCTAGCTCAGGAGAGGTGTGCTCCGGACAACATGACCGACTTGAGCAGGCTGATCAAACAGAGGGTAGCCTCAGGGGCGGCGCCAGGGGGTAGCTTGGAGTTGCTATAGCAACTCCAACAATTGGCCTAGCAACGGCTTAGCAAACCCATTGTTTTGTTATGAAAATGTATCTATATTTATACACATTCTCGCGAGATCTATCAGGGGTCGTTGATCGCTACCATCACTCTAAACGCTCGAGTTTCACCCATGGTTTCACCACGGCTGCCAGCTGTGTTTACTCGCATCATTCAAACAAGACGTGCTGGCTCGGGAGCTACAACTACAACAAAATGAACACATTTTACCGTGATTAAATTGTAATACACGTTTCTAAATGATGCCGAAGTGACAACATACTGATACCGGTTAGTAAAAACCATGAATTAATGCTTGACAAGTCTGCACACAGACGGCAGGCAAAAACACTCTTAAAATGCTTGTTTTCTGAATGAGGATCGGGTCGACCAGGCTAAGCTAACGTTGTATATAGGCCTACTCCGTCCACACTCACAACAACGGCCTACAGACATAAATAAACCAGCGACTGTATTCGCCATGACACAGACAGTCTGTGGTTTGTACTTGTTTAAGTTTTGTCCAGTTTCTGAACAGATATGAGGAGCTGTGAGCTCTGAGTGCTAACTGTTAACAGCTAACGGCTGATGTTTTCTGGTTGAACGTCAGTGGCAGGCTGAGATCCTCACCACCACTGGTGTGTGTGTGTGTGTGTGTGTGTGTGTGTGTGTGTGTGTGTGTGTGTGTGTGTGTGTGTGTGTGTGTGTGTGTGTGTGTGTGTGTGTGTGTGTGTGTGTGTGTGTGTGTGTGTGTGTGTGTGTGTGATGATGAGGTTAAATGCCACAGCATGCCAGTTGAAACAGTGAACGATCGCTATTGTGTACTTGTAGGCTCAGGGTGTAATGGTATTATACAAAAATATTGTAGGAGCACAGAAACAGTGTTCAAATGCTGCTTTTACAAACTTATTTTGGTTGTGCTTACCTTGCAAAGTAATGTTATAAGTGTCAAAGGAATGTTTTTAATGTAAATATTAAGGATAATATTGTAGCGTGTCCAAGTTATAGTTATTTCAGTTATCAGATGTGCACAGTTTTAGTACATTTGTAAAGTTATTTAGGCAATGTTGTTGGTGGGAGTTAGGGAGAGACCGCCCCTTCCAGGTGTGTGTGTGTGTGTTTTCCGGTGTGTGTGGAGGGAGTACGAGACGGTAGGAGTTGTGTTCGAGTGTGGGGAAAAGTCATAATGAGTGTTATACTATTGATTGGTTCTGTAAGGCGTGGCTGTGGCCGTCAATACCAGAAAATAAAGAGAACGTTTTCGACATTGAAGGCTCGAGTGATGCTATGATCTTGAATAGCGGTGAACGCTACAATATGAACAGGCTTGTGCTTGGCCCACTGTTATTGTTTGTTTATTTATTTTGAAAATGAACTAGCAACGCCGTGCTGTCATATAGCAACTGCAAAGCTACTGCAGCAAAAAAATCCTGGCGCCGCCCATGGGTAGCCTACACCCTGCAGTTCGCCTCTCCCACCCCACAGTACAATGGGATACAGGAAACACTCCTGTCCTCCCAGAAGCTATGTCTTGCGCTCCAATCCGAGCTGCTGGAACTCCTGTTGAAAGAGGATATTTCCAGGGTTCCTCAAAGGGAGGAAAATCAGGGGTTTTCACTCCCGTTATTTTTCTAATGCCGAAAAAGATTGGGGGAATGAGACATCCTCGATCTGTCAGTATTCCACATGCTGACGATCAAACAGGTGCTGGAATGTGTTCACCAGGACGGCTGGTTTACTTCCACCTGAAGGATGCATACTTCCACGTACCCATCATCCCAAAACACAGGAAATTCCTGCGTTTCTCATTTCAGGGAATATCAGACCAGACAATCGTCTGCCGTTCGGATATTCCCTGGCTCCTCGCATTTTTGTGTAGAGAAGGCTGGAGCCGCTACACAGAGGAGGGATGAGAGTGTGGTTTCCTCTGGACGACCTGCTATTGGCTGGCTCGCTCCAGGGAGGAAGTCGCTTTACAGACGGTACATCTCGTTTCACATCTGTCAAAGCCTGGGTTTCATAATAAATTGGAAGAAGAGCTGTCCTCTTCCCTCTCAGACAATCATTATCTGGGAGTGGAATTAAACTCAGCCAGCAGAGCGCGGCTCTCGCGGCAGCGAGTGGAGAAACTGACAGCTCTCCTCCGGCGTGTAACAACCCGCACAGCCCTCTCCGTGACGCAGCTGCTCGGCGTTGGCGTAAGCTGGTCACGTGATGATCCCCCTGGGTCTCTTCCAACAGGGGGACACTCCAGAGGTGGTTCATTCGCTGCAGAAGCCTGCTGTTTTAACCTATTGGTTTATTAACTGCAGAGCTCGCGGCATTCCTCTGTTCCAGATATGCCTCCGACACACGGTCATAATAACCCCACGAGCACCGTTATAACGCCTCGTGTGGACAGCATGCACACACCTCTCATCCCCTGGGCGTGTACGCGCCTCATGATGAGAGACGGAGTGAAATGCAGCATGTGGAAACTCCCTCGCAGCCCTTTCGAACACGGGCAGCGGCGGCGATGGTGTGGCTCGTCACCATGACGACCATTACGGCACATCACAGAGAAGCCTTTCCCCCCAGCAGTTCCATGGGATACAAGAAACACTCCTGTCATCCCAGGAACAGTGTCTGGCGCGGTTTTTACTCCCGCTATTTTTCTAAATCTCGGAAAAGAACGGGGGAGTCGCCCCGTTGCTGTACAATCAAACATGTGTTGATTCAGACAACAGGCCACGGCTATCTATGGAAGCAGCCTACCTCAATCGCCAGGGAGGAGTACGATCTGCGCAGCTTCTGAACGCAGCCAGGCGGCTGCTGTTCTGGGCGCGCACACACGTTGCTCTCCATCAGAGCAATGTATATTCCCGGCGAATTTAACAGAGGGGCTCGCAGAGCGCAGCAGCCGTGTTAGGCGAGGAGTACAGGGACTCAGACCTGTGTCACGCGCACTGGCGCCTCAGTGGGATTTGGCTTTGGTGTTACGCGCACTAAGCAAAGCCCCATTTGAACCTGATCAGGTTCCCTTTAAACTGTATTCAGCCAAAGTAGTACTACTTTTGGCTCTATCAGAGAAAAGGGTGAGTGATTGGTCTGCTCTCTCTGTGGCTCCGTCAGCTCTCCGGATCCAAGGAGATGCAGTTCAGCTGTTTTACGCCCTAACCCGGCTTCATGCCTAAGGTTATCACAAGCTCTTTTAGAGTCGGGAGTGATCACCTTGGATGGCTTCTTTCCCCCTCCTTACAGGTCGGACGAAGAAGTCACGTATCATCTCCTCTGTCCTGTGCGCGCGCTGTCCTGCTAGTGGCGTGCACGGCTGCCTTGCGCCGTTCTCAGTGCCTGTTTGTGCACTATAGAGAGCCCTCGATCGGGCAGCCTCTGTCTGCACAACAGCCTCACACTGGCTGTGTGAGACTGTGTCACAGGCATATGTCTCCTCTGGGGTGGATCCCCCGGAGAACCTCAGTGCGCACTCCACCAGAGGAATTTCCTCCTCCACGGCTTTGCACGGAGGAATGTCAGTGGAAGACATTTGCATTGCTGCATCTTGGTCTTCCCCCTGTTCATTTACTCAATTGTATTTGAGGGATGTCTCCCATTCCTCTCTGACACACCCTGTACTGAGTGTCCTGTCAGAGTGAGTGACGTCAGGGATCCAGCTGAGCGCTCTCCTGCCTGTCTGCACGCAGAGAGCTAATGTTCCCCCTCTTTTTGTCACTGGGCAAAGTGTGACCTTCCTCTCTACTTTTTCACAGCGGCCGGTATGTATTGTTCCCAGCCTTCACCCCGTCGGGAAGATAGGCATGTTTTGCTATGTTCCAGGGACGGTGATGCGCCATTACGCATGGCACAACAGGCAGGGGGGTGTTATTGAGCAGGTGTGTCCGTGCTTCTAGTACCGGGTGGACCCAGTGGGGCGCAGACTACATCTTGCTTCGCCCTTAACCCAATAGCGATAGCCTTAGAGGGCGAAGCCATATACGAAATAGAACTGAGGTTACCTACTGTAACCCCAGCTTCTATGAGTATTGGCGCAGCCCTCTAAGCGCTGGGCCCCACTGGCTCCACGAATAGCTGAAGAAAAGTTATTTTGTATGGGAGCAGATTGTCGGGCCTCCTTCCTATTTATACCGGAAGGGAGCCCGAGGGTGGGGCCCACCTTGCGGGTGGGCGTGGACTACAAGTGTTTCAGTGCTGCACAGGCGCGCAGGGGGATTACCCAATAGCAATAGCCTTAGAGGGCTACGCCAATACTCATAGAAGCTGGAGTTACAGTAGGTAACTTCAGATGTCAGACTTAGTATATTTGTTAATAATTACATACAACACATGGAATTTTTGTGTGTGTGTTCCAAGTGAATCTGCGGCCCACTGGTGGCCAGTACATCAATTATGTGGCCCCCACCACCATCAAAGTTGCCCATCCCTGGTCTAACCTATTCTATCAAAAAAACTAATACAAAAATACTTACTTAATCTAACTCTTTATGGACGATAACTCTAAGGACAATGCCAAATGATCTTAACGCTGGAATGCTTGGAACACACAAGACAATCTGGCAACGAGACAGGGGAAGACGAGAACTATATATACTAGACAGACAACACCAGGTGAAGACAATTAGACAATCACAACAGCGGGAAAACAGACAAGGCAGGAAGTGTACTTTAGACACATGAGGGTAGACAATACTATCAAAATAAAAATATTTTGCATTCATAATGTGAATGCAAAATAACAGTTTATTATAAAATAGTCAGCTGACATTTAACCATTGCAGAAGAAAAGGCTTCATAAAGATGATTTAAATATTTAATTAATATACTTTCATGTATTCAAGCGATGTTAAAGTCTCCTCATCAGTATCCCAGCTCAACATCATCATGTTGCTGTTTGGGGAAGATACGACATAAAAGACAACAATCCTTCTCAAGTGAGCTCTTCTCCTTTCTACATCCTCTCCGACCAGATGGTGAAGTGAATCAGTGTCATTTTCTATTGTGAGTGCTAGGTGTGTGGTAGGTCTGTCATTGGGCCTTTCTTATTTCTCTAATTTCCCCTCCTCTACTCCTCGAATCCTCGGTATTCCGGTAGTGACCCGGAAATGGTTTTCGGCGCGCCATTTTGAAGGACATCTCATTTCTCGAAATGCACATCGAGGACCGAGGATCGAGCGCCAAGTAGGCTCTCTGGAGGAGCTATAACCGAGGATACACTGATGGGTCCTCCACGGTCCTCCACGGCTCCTTCGTGGATGCATTTCCGGGAACAGAGATGTTTCAAAGAGTCGTGACGCACGGCCGGACTTATCTCAGCCAATGACAGCTCTGCATGCATCCCCCGGATATTATTTTATTAACTGCTTTCATCGCAACGCGATGTTTACAGTGAGAACAGCTGTGAGGTCCGTGCAGAAAGCAGAGCAGTGTGTATAATATATATCACTCAGTATAACAGGCCTACTCTCTTTATTTGCTTTAGTTTAGTAGATATCTACAAACAAAGAGTCGATATTTTTCTAAAACCATTTAGTGCTTCACATAATAAAATACACAACGGCTGTAGCCTGATATTATATGCTTTAGGAGCTGTAGGTGCGTGTGGTACAGTGTAGATGCGGCGGACAGACAGGTCTCAGTTGGTTTGGTGTCCTCTGCTTACTTTCAATACTTGTAAATAAAAAATGTTGGCCCGTAATTTCATTTCCTCATTGTTAAGCGATTGTACGTTATTATGCTGTGAGTGCTCTCATATTATTGAAGAGTATTATCATCTGATATTTGGGAAGTGTGTTACATTTGAAATGGCAGAAAGTCTTGTTGCAACTTCCAGATATTAAAAGAGGCCCCTTGAGTGTGTGTGAAAGTCTATGCAGGAAATTGAGATAACGGACGCCAGATACATTTTATTACCATCTCAGAGACACTTGTTTATTATCCTGGCTGGCTCGCGCTGATTCGCTAAGAAAAGTCATCTTTTACATCTTCCAATGAGATAGACTGACTCGGCTCCTCCGGTGATTTTTGGGTATAAAACTTGGGTTTGAATTTAGTTCATTCTCTTTTTCCTCCTGCTGCGAAGACCGAAGAATCCCACCAGCACGAGAAACTAGAGCAGGGGCGCTCCTAATTATATTGATTTGTATTGCATTGTATTATTGCCTTTTATAATTAAAACAGATTATTGTTTAACTGGTATCCTGGTGTTTTCTGATTTTCCCTTCTGTTATGATTTCAAGCAGCTCGCCAAAACGACACGCTGGGCAGAGGTGGGTTGTAAAAACCATCTTCTGCCGCAACAATACTTGTTTGATTCTGAAATTGTATATATATATATGCATATGTAGCCTGTTATTGTCTCATTGTACCGCACTGTGAATGAATCAAAGTAAATATATAAGTGGTCATGAACACATCAGACAGAGGGCTGCTGTGCCTCCTGTCATCATTAATGGACGTCTCTTTAAAATGACCGCTCAGAGGAGAGGAGTTCTCTAACCGTCTGCTGCTTCCCCTCCTCTCTCCTCGGTTCCCCTCCTCGGCTCCTCCGCTCGCATCTCCTGTGGGCGGGACTAAGTCTTGAGGATAGGAGTCGAGGAGGGGAAATTAGTGAAATGAGAAAGGCCCAATGTGTCTGAAAGTGTGTGGGGAGAAGGCTGATGAATTAGGTGGCAGCATGAGCAATCCTAGCTAGCTTCTTCCTTCCAAACAATCACCAAATGTCCTTTGGGAAGAGATCATGTTCCCCAGGGAATTAAGCCTTTCAATTGATAAAACACCATGAGCTTTCTTTTATCAACGGCCACAGGATAAAACATTTAATTGTGCACACACACGTTTTTACAGACTCTGATATTGTTTTCCCACAAGTTGAAAGGCTAAAAAAAGCGAATTATGTTGAAATTGATCATTTCGTCCATGACTTCAGCTTTGTGAGATGCAATTACCATGCAAGCCTCTTGGGGATGCTATTGGCACTTCTTACTTTTGACATAATTATATAAACATATATACCTCTACTTAAACTAGGGGTGGGCGATACTACAAAATCTGGATTCGATCCGATACCAAGTATTTTAGGGCCAGTATCGCCGATACCTATACTTTTTTAAATGAAAAGCGTCTTGTGTACTTTCATATAGGGGAGAGCTGCATGACATGATTTTTGAGCTGAAAGCATCATACATAGACTGCATTCATTTTCATGATTAAAGACAGGACAGTTTTTATAGACAAATAAACTTTTTACTTTTGCAAATTTAAAGTGCAAACATGAAAAATAACAATACAAAGTGGCCACAGTAGCGAAATGCCTTCTTGCACACATCACAGTTCGCTAAGTTTTCATTGACAGTTGTGAAATTGCTCCATACAACGCTCCTCTTTCTCTCAGCCATCATGCGCGTGTGTGTCAGGGCCGCCTTAATGCACGGGCTGACCTGGGCTGAAGCCCAGTAGGCCATAAGGTGAACCCTGTTATCGTTTCATCCCGCTCCACAGAAGTGGAACTACACAATCTTTAGTTCATAAAAAAGAACGAGTCATGCTTATCCACCAAAAAAAAGTTTGTCGCTAAAATTCCTGTCAATTCTTCTAGGCACGTAATTATTGGCTGAACTAGTCCCTTCAAAGCGTAATAATATCTTGGTCAAAAGTAGTGCCACGGTTCGTCACGTGATCGTGCTACACCAATTGGGTAGCTGCATATTGTCAACAGAAGTGAAAGATGGCCGCCTACATGGTTACGCTAAAGCAGACCAAATGGATTCTAAACAGTGCTGTATGCTTGTTTTATGTCATGTTTTGTCATATGTCTTAATACATCACTAAGTCCGAGGTATTTGCGTTATATACGCGGTATTTGTGAGAGGTAAAAGAAAGTCATTTGCTGTTGCATGTGAGAAAGATGACTACCTTAAGGCTTTTAGAAGTTTAGGTACTAACTTTAACTTGGAGCAATCAACATTTGCACTTCTTTGCCGGTATGTATGTCACCTATATGATCAGCCAGCAGCCGAAAATGTAAATGATGCTAGGTACAAGGCTTTCTGTATGGCATCATCGGCCTTGCCAGAATGAAGCATTCCCCCTACTCCTGATGCCCTCCATCAGCACTGCAAAAGGGCAAATTACCAGGCAGCAATAATGAGGTCCTGTCTCAAAAGAGAAATAAATGCTCCATCACCTGCTGGATATGGTTGGGAAATAGAGGATGGGAACTTACACGTCACCTGGATGACAAGAAATCCTGCCCCTGACAGTGTGTTGAATGTGATACACTGCAGCTGCAAAGAGTCTGCCTGTGAGAAAGGCAGATGTTCATGCTTCTCTGCAGGACTCTGTTGCACAGACTTATGTCGTTGCTCAAATTGTGCAAATAAAAAAGAAACAGAGGAAGAGAACGATGACTGCCCTGACACTGACAGTGAGGAATAGGAGTGTCCTTATTCTGTTTTGTACTGTTTTCTATGTCATACCTTTTATATTTGTAATAAATCTCGTTTTTATGGTTCATCAGTGTTGTTTTCATTTGTGGAGGGATGAATGAGTAAATACATGAATCAATGGACATTGGTATAAGTACTGCATTTTATTGATCTAAATTACTTAACGTAACAAGTTAACCTTCTTCTTGGACGCAGCTATCTATGAAATCAAGTCATGTTTATTTTAAGAGTGCATTTAACGTGTACAGGGTAACAATAACAACAGACAGACAGACAAAAAGTCCTCAGTCTAATGGAATAATCCACGAGCTCAGCCAATGAACCTAGCGATGTGAACATGGTAGTCCAGGAATGTTGTTGTAGCTGGAGTTGGCTGATAAACGCTGCTAGCCAATGTTGATTCGATGGTCAACTCTGTTCCCAGATAGTAAAACCTCTCACAAATACCGCGTATACAACGCAAATACCTCGGACTTAGTGATGTATTAAGACTAGGGCTGTCAGTCGATTAAAATATTTAATCGCGATTAATCACATGATTGTCCATAGTTAATCGCGATTAATCGCAAATTAATCGCACATTTTTGATCTGTTCTAAATGTATCTTAGAGGAATATTTTTCAAGTTTTTAATACTCTTATCAACATATGAGTGGACAAATATGCTTTATGCTAATGTTTATTATCATTTGAACAATGACAAATATTCTCATGAATATTAAACACAACAACCTCTGAACATTACAAATATTCGCCTCAATTCAACCTGGAACCTCTCGTACAATAATACAATACAAATGGTGTGTGTGTGTGTGTGTGTGTGTGTGTGTGTGTGTGTGTGTGTGTGTGTGTGTGTGTGTGTGTGTGTGTGTGTGTGTGTGTGTGTGTGTGTGTGTGTGTGTGTGATGGATCGTTGGAGCTATGTGCAACTCAAGGCATATGCTGGAACGGGAGCTGCCTGGACGCTGCAATCATGTTGCGCACTATCCGTGCTGAGTGTGCTGACTTTTCGTACAATGTCCCACTGTCTGGCTTCCTGCATAAAGTCAAGTGCTCGGCGCAGTTGTGGCGAAATGTCGCTCCTCTGTTTTCATTTAAACAGCTCCTTATATCCGTTAGCGCAGCTAGCTAGCACCAGATGCTAACAACAACAACAACAATGCACGTAAGGTCTCTCTCTCGCTCGCTCGTGCCACACATACACACACCCTCCCGGTCCTCCCAATAGCCAGTCGGTGCCTGCCGGTGAGCGTGGAAGTGTGGTCTGCCGCAAGCAGGCAGCAGGAGCGGGGCTGTCAGCATCAGCTTGTAGATGGTATTTTAAACTCGATGCGCTCTGAAACTTGCGTTAATCGCGTTAAAATAATTAGTGGCGTTAATTTTGTTTTGCGTTAACGCGTTATTAACGCGTTAACTTGACAGCCCTAATTAAGACATATGACAAAACATGACATAAAACACTGTTTAGAATCCATTTGGTCTGGTTTAGCGTAACCATGTAGGCGGCCATCTTTCACTTCTGTTGACAATATGCAGCTACCCAATTGGTGTAGCACGATCACGTGACGAACCGTGGCACTACTTTTGACCAAGATATTATTACGCTTTGAAGGGACTAGTTCAGCCAATAATTACGTGCCTAGAAGAATTGACAGGAATTTTAGCGACAAACTTTTTTTTGGTGGATAAGCATGACTCGTTCTTTTTTATGAACTAAAGATTGTGTAGTTCCACTTCTGTGGAGCGGGATTTCTTTTCTAAAGGACTTTTCGAGGTTCACCTTGCGGCCTACAGGGGCCTACGGAGATCAGGGGCCTATCAAAAAAAATAAAATAATTAAAGTTAAAAAAAAAAGTTTTTTATTTCAGATGTTTTAAAAAAATGTTTAAATAAACAAAGTCTTGGCTTTCAGAATATGAAACTTTTATTTCCAAAATCACACGATAAATACATTTTTAAAGCTTGTAAAGGGAAGAAGACAGCTCTCCCTCGCCACTCTCGCCTCGCTGTTAGCTGTTCCCCTCCCTCCGCTGAAATTATGAATGTAAGGTGTATAGTAATCATAGATAACACGGCAGGGTCCGTTACAGTTTGTTTTCATCTGGTTTCAAATAAACAAAGTCTTGGCTTTCAGAATATTAAACTTGTTTCGGCAAATTCAGATGATAAATACAACTTTGAAGCTTCGGCATAATTACAAGCGGAGAACGGAGTAACTTAACGTCACAGCAGGCACAACAACAGCCAGTGTTTCTCGTGAGGGTTTTCCCCGGGAAACAAACACAATACACACAAACGCAAAAATACACAAACACACACACGTATACACACACACTCGTGAGCTTCCCCCAGACCAGTAATCCAAACGAAAATATCTTCCCTCCATACTATTTTGATCATTTGCTCCGCTAATCAATCAGATCCATGGATTCCAGAGATGTTTCTCAAAAATGATGACTCCGAAACAGTCAGTGGGCACCACTTAACAGCCAATCAGAATGAGAATATGTTTCACATGTGACTTGTTCAAATTGCGAGTGATTGAGTGACAGATGAAGGTTGTTTAGGAGAAAAAGTTTGAGAGTGGCGCTCGGAAAAGGAAATTGTTGAGGGAAAAGTAGTTTGGAGACAAGCAGCTATTACAAAAAATGCCGAAGCTTACAGGTTATTTTAAACCTGTAGGCCAGGATGAGGAGGAAGGACAGATGAGTTCTGTACCGAGCGGCAGTGGTGCCGGCCGCGGGGCCTCGGAGCCAAGTAGGCCGTCTGGTTCTGATAGCGATGGAGTAGCGGGAGAGGAAAAACAGACAGGAGGGATGTTGGAGGAGATGGAGAGGACGACGAGGACTTGCTACGTGGAGCGGAGCCAACGGCAACCGGACAAATACATGAGGGAGGCCCGATACGTCACTCATCTGGAGGAGAGGACCAGGCGCGCGTAGAGCAGAGTGGAGAAGTGGGATCACAGAGCCTGCCG
This sequence comes from Pogonophryne albipinna, assembly GCA_028583405.1. Classification (NCBI taxonomy): domain Eukaryota; kingdom Metazoa; phylum Chordata; class Actinopteri; order Perciformes; family Artedidraconidae; genus Pogonophryne; species Pogonophryne albipinna. Next base: position 31,015,669 of record CM053256.1, read on the forward strand.
AGGCTATAAATGACTTTGATTTGTTGTTTAAATAGGGGGCCTAGGGCCTGATGGCAGGTTAAGGCGGGCTTGCTCGCGAGTCGCTGGCTGCTGCTGTCCTGCCCTGCTGGCTGCTGCTGTCCTGCTGGCTGCTGTCAGTCAGCTTGATAATCGGCCGCCAGGCAGGGAGCGCGCTGCGCGTGCGTGAGCCTCGAGGAGAGGAGGACAGCAGTGGAGAGAGAAGAAAAGAGCGCATATACTTGTGTTCGTCTGCACTCTGCACATCGTTTTTAATGAAATTGACGAGTAGAGGAGAGGAAAAAAAAAAGTATAAAAGTATCGATCCTATTGGCTCTAGTATCAATATTTTAAAACGGAACGTAATATCGGAAGTATCGATATTTTGGGATCGATCCGCCCACCCCTAACTTAAACCAGATGTTAACTTTACATGTGTCTTTGTGTCATCTGGAAGCATCACACATCTAAAGATTGTGTTTGTCTTCTCGTGTTCAGATCATACATAGTAATATGTGTAGCGTGTGGCCCATGATGAAGCCTTTAATTTCTCACTGCAGAGCTCAGTCTGATCCACAGAACCCTGAGGAGCTATTAAATGTTGATTTATTTCCCTCGCCAACAGCTCTGCACACTGAGACTGGAGAGGAGCTCATGATGTACTACTGCAGCTATTTAAACCACTGTTTGAACACTGGTTTAAAATTATGGAAAGAAAAGTTAGAAATTAGCATCAGTTTGATTCCAGCCTGCCAGCCTTGTTCCAGACACACAGACAATCTCCAAACCTGTTTAAAGGGCTACAATAAAAAGGTACATACAAAGAGAGAAGTTTGGTCTAAGGAAACATTTAATTAGAAAATAATTTTGTGATCCACAAAACATGAAATTGGGAACACCATACAGTAGGTGTTACAAAGTTGACTGAACCTCTCAAAATGCAATGAAAGTAAAAGTACCAGTGTAGGAATACTTTCTTACAAGTAAAAGTCCTGTATATAAATTGTGACTGGAAGTAGAAAAAGTATTAGCATCAAATTATAGTTAAAGTAACAAAAGTAAAAGTAGTCATTGTGCAGATTGGTCCATTTCATAATAGTAAATGTGACCCGCTCTATCGAAATCAGTCGGAAGTCGCAACGGCTCATTTAAAAATAAACGTGGATTTGCGTAAAAAAATAGTTTTTCGGGGTTCGGGTGTTTTGTTTGATTTTAAATAAACAAAGTCTTGGCTTTCAGAATATGACACGATAAATACATTTGTGAAGCTTGTAAAGGGAAGAAGACAGCTCTCCCTCGCCACTCTGCTGTTCCTCAGCGCCGCCCCCCCTCCCTCCGGCTGAAATTGTGAATGTAAGGCGTATAGTAATCATAGATAACACGGCAGGGTCCGTTACAGTTTGTTTTCATCTGATTTCATTTAAAGAAAGACTTGGCTTTCAGAATATTAAACTTGTTTCGGCAAATTCGGATGATAAATACAACTTTGAAGCTTGTAACGACATAATTACAAGCGGAGAACGGAGTAACTTAACGTCACAGCAGGCATAACAACAGCCGGTGTTTCTCGTGAGTGTTTTCCCCGGGAAACAAACGCAATACACGCAAACGCAAAAATACACACACACACACGTATACACACACACACACTCACGAGCTTCCCCCAGATCAGTAATCCAAACAAAAATATTTTCCCTTCGTACTACTTTGATCATTTGCTCCGCTAATAATCAATCATATCGATGGATCCCAGAGAAGAGAAAACTTTGATGGCCTTTTTCTCAAAATTATGACTTGGTGATAGTCATTATATAATGTGACATACAAAAACAATCTTGATATCATTAGAAATCTCCTCTTTCCAACAGTGTATACAACTCTAATCTAAAGGTATTCAATAAATGTAGTCAGTGAACGTAACCATTTTACTCAGAATATTGCATTTCATGGGTCCTAACAATATAGAATTACAGGAATCCAAAATAGTTATTTTGTATACAAACACACAAAGGTCAAACTGTAGCCCTCTCATTCAATACAAAGTGCCGCGTGGCTGCTCTGCACTCTCTGGCCAGCCAACATGACCTGATGCAGGCTTTGCATGGTTAACATTCATGAGGTTTGAAACAGGGAGAGCAATTACCATTCTTCACTGCTCAAAATTATACTGGTCCTGACTTCTGAGAGAAACACCTCTATCAAAGCATAAACCTGTCTATTCCACTCACAACATACTACAGTACACTTAAGATAACACCTGTTGACCATCTCTAAGAAACACACAGAATGTCCAGACAACATGTGTATTCAAACCAGTGGCGAGCCGTGACTTTTATACCTAGGCTCTCTGACCCCCCCCCACTTCCCTCGAAAAAAAAGAAGAGATATTACGTCACACCGTATACTTCAGTGGAATATCAAAACAGCGGCCCGGGGTGCAAAACGCATCAATGACAGCGACCCTCTACCACACAGAACAACACCATTTATATAAACACCTATCATGACAGGGCACCCACAGCCAAGTAACAATTACAAATGAATTAAGTCGGCACGGCGGCCCACATTGAAAATGACTTAGGCCTACCTTTGATGATCAAATCACTGAAACACAAAGTCCATCCTCCTGTCCTTTGGGATGAAGCACTTGATGGCGGGTCATGCAGCTGATCCTTTGCCACTCCAGTTTATCATTGGAACTCAATCTTGAAAATGACTCGGTTAATAATTTCGCAACGATGTCATCACTGAAGTGAGCCATCATGAACGAACTTATGCTAATCATAAATCTATCGTTTTTTTTTTTTTAAGATTATTTTTTAGAATATCTTAGGCCCTCACAGAGGGCCTAGAGGGCCCTGACGGCTCGCCACTGATTCAAACTGTGTGTCACGTGCTGAACATGATGCAAGATGGCTTGAAATACTAACCAACAGAATATACTAATACTGACAGAAACAACATGTAAGTGTGTGTGTGAGTCTGCGTTCAGATATAGTGACCACAATAGCCTTGCATTCGTGCCAGATGCAGTTACAAATCTTAACAGATGATATTAGATATTCGACATAAAAAAATATGGTTGAATTTTGAAGAAAGCCGTGATCTTATGAATTAGCATTGATTACCATTATAGCCTACTGTATGTGGACAGTAGTTCAAAAAAGGCTTTGCCGATTTGGACAATTTGGAGTGGTTTTGCGGGTAATTGGGGATACTGAGTAAATATTTTCATTTTCAGTATCAAAATGGCAGTTTTAACCTTAAAATGCCAATATTTGTGGATGGATTTGTCATAAATTGTGGTCGATTTTGAATATTAAGGGGACTCTGGATCATTTGGATTGGACAGATTGCCTCTTTTTTGAAAAGTAATTGTCCACAGTAGAGACCAGCTGCTGATTTTGCGGCAAGTCAAAGTCTTGATCTTAATCGCCTGCCACATGTCTTTGGTGTTGTTATTAAGGTGTTTCTCCACTCTGTCCTGGTGCCTCTGTTTTGCATTCTTGATGTCAGATTTTCTTTTCTTTTGACACCACATCATGAACACATTTGCTGGTATATGATGGCACTAATGATGTCTGTTGTTCTCCTGAGTCGCAGCATCTCTGAACACATGCCAGTCTGGGGATTCAAACCAGTCCTGAGCAGCAGCTCCATGGTAACCATCACTTGCTCACTAGTGCCACCAAAGCATTGCTCATTATTTGTTATTTGTTTAACACTTTAGTGAAACAAGCAATCAGAAAAGAGTTTTTTTTTTTAAGAGTTATCGGTTGAAAGTACAGATGTAGCACCTCATTTCAGACTCCAGTTTACAGCTACCTGCCTAAGACCAGTATCGAGGAATGTTAAGCCCTCCCACTATTCTCCAAGAGGGCGTTGCCAGATTTTCAATTTCAGGTTTTAACCAGGAGATGGCGCTTCATTCACAAATACAGAAAGACAAGTTTCATGGACTTGCAGTTGTGTTTTGAAGAGCATTTGAACACATTAATATTTTAGATCAAATAAAGTATATCTAATCTTGTAATTCAATAATATATAGTCTTTATATATTAAATAATCATAATGATAATGTAAATGTTTACATTACACTTCTTTATTTGTTATGCTCATACTTTTACCTTTACAATCGTTTGCTTTAATATGCAGTATATTTTTTGTATATTTTTGTGTTTGCTTCCTCCTGCTCCCTTTCGGACACATACTGTATGATTTATTATTATTATTAATATGAAGAGATTATTAAGAGAAGATAAGATGTTACATTATTGATTGAATATTTTAGTTTAGAATGTGCTGTCCCACGGTAATTCAGAAGGCTCACAGGTCACATTCCGACCATTAAGGGTTAGATGAAGATGATGATTAAATTAGGATTACAAATCGAGAGCCGGGCTGCATTTCCTCCCGTTCGTTTTTTTTCGACTAAACAACATTATTTTGTTAAATAACAACATGGTGATGTTTTGTAAATAATTACATGTCTCTTATTTAGCACAGAGTATGATATCCGTGACATATGGATCTTAACAAAGTTCCGCTGTACATCCAGCGTACTGTATCTGACTTTATTTCACATGAGCTCCAGTGTGGAACCCCACTGCACTCCCTGGTGGATCAATGATCCATTGCAGCTGGCTTCATAATAATTACATTTATTTATCACGGGGGAGGTCTCAAGTCAAGCTGGAGGTTTTCCCTTGAGCGAGGGCAGATCACGTACCAATCACGGCCCTCGCGTTTCAAACTGTCTGAAATGAAGCGCTACATCTGTATGAATCCATTAACTGAGTCATGGCAAATGATTGCTACTCAAGATAATCAACGATTTAACAGCTTTATGCAACAGAGGAATCTAGATGTCCATCTGACTGCTAAATTGTTCATTTTTTCTCTATTTGCAGCTTTGTGTTTTTAAGTTGTTCATTTGCGTCTGTTTTGTTGCATGTGTGTCCTTAACTTGCAATGTGCTGACCTGTCATTGCCATCATGGAAGTGACTAACAGTGAGATCCAAATAATAGTCAAAGTATTTTTTTGCACAAGGGCCCCTACAGTTATGACAATGAAACATAAACCAGGTCCATGAAAGCTGATCAAAGTTCCATCAGAAGACCATTGTTATGATCGCGGAACAGGTAGGACACAAATGCAGACTACAAAAAGGTAAGAGGTCTATAAACAAAAGGCGAGCTTTATTTTCAAAGCTGAAGATCAAAAAACATGCCATGGATAACTTAGGTAACACAAGGAAAATACTTCACCAAAAAGCTGACCATGACTGACATGGAGGGAGACAGGAAAACACAGGGAAAGACAAGACTAAATACAGAGAGGGGTAATCATGGGACGAGAAACAGCTGGGTAAGGGAGGCAGAAACACAAGGGCAACAGGTGAACACAATGAGACAATCAGACACAGGAGGAAAACAAGGGACAGGGAGAACAGAACAGCAAAACAAAACCCATTACCAGACAGACAAAACTAAAACCGTGACATAACACCAAGATCGTGACAACCATGAAATGAAAGCTCTGGAAAGTTTGGAATGAAGTGGAATAAAACACAACATTAACAATAATAAAACATACATAATCGAAAACTCTTCTTGGTAGGTTGGTTAACCTGTTTCAGTAATGATGCTGAGACAATCCTGCTCTCTGGTGTAAAGAAACATTCTCAGTCTGGATTGTTCTCCTTAAACAAAGCTTCGTTAACATTCCAGACATTGACCAGCGGTGATAAACACTCCACCTGCCATTGAAATTCTCCTCACGCCACATTCCCTGGGAGGTTTATTCTCTTGTTCATGCTGTATTTACAGAGGCAGCAGGCTATTAGACTGTAAACCGATGTAAGCAATCAAACCTATGGTTAGGTTTGTCCAACAACTGGCACATAATCTAATCTAGACTCAGAGCCTCAGGGTAGGGAAAAGCTGACTTTGGTTGTTTGAAAAGCATTTTTCCTATTGTTATAAATATAAATTGTATTTCCACACATAAAGAATAATACATAAATATAACCTTGAAAAGACAAAAGCAGGACACAAAAGATAATTTTTATGTTATATAACGCCTAAGACAAAAGGAAAGCACAAGCTTTCCCCTTATTTAATTTATATTGTTCCTCTTTGTCTATTAAAAACTCTATTAAAATGTAAAGCTCCGGCGCTGGTTTGCGGAAAATATTACTGATTGAAGTGCATTTGCACTTTAGAGTCCAATAATTCCAAAATGTCAAGAAGGAGATCAGCAATGATGGACAAATCTGACTAACGTTTTTTTTTTTCAGGTCTCAGGCTCGAAAATGACATTCCCAGAACAAATGACTATAACTTCACTTCTAAAAGGGTTAAATTAATAATCTTTTTTCTCAAAGTTATGATAAACCTGTGAGTTGGATGTAGAAAAGTCAGAATCAATATAGATGTTTTTTTATTTTAAAGAAAATTCAGATTGAACATAGTAAAAAACTGTAAATTATAGTGTCCGTCCAAAAAGTATTGTTTACTTATAGTGAAAACTACCCTTGGATGATGATAAGGTAGACTAAAAGCTTTAGGAATCCAAAGTACAACATAAAATAAGTACCCTGTATCAAGATTGATGCAAAACAAGTGACATTTGACCTTTTTAGAGAGGTTTAGCAAAACAAACTCCACCTCTGAGGTGATTTGGTTGGAAATGGTCGTTTTTACCGTTTCTCTGGAACCCATTGGTAGATTTTGGTGATTGACATCTCTTTTTGACCGTTAGAGCCAATAGAATCGAAAGGGAATTTCCACATACACACACACCTTACCATTGAGAAATGAGACGCAGTTTTGCATGAGCGAACCTATCTCTCGCTCTGACATCTGGAAACGGAAAAGCAGGTTTATTTCTTATGGATTATCAGAAATAATTTCAAATGGAACCTATGGATTAACTTCAGCAGCGTTTCTATCGTTTTAATGCCATTGAAGACCACGACAAAGGTGAGCCATTTTTAGCTACCTAGCGCCACATTGAGGGCCCCGAGAGCTTCGCGAGTTCTTATCATTACATTACATGTTACTTTTATCCAAAGTGACTTACATACTCAATACTGTGGACAATCAACCACAGGAGCAATTTGGGGTGATGTGTCTTGCCCAGGGACACAACGACATGCTGACTGCAGTGGGGTTTGAACCTGTGACCCCCTGGTCCCAACACCAAGGCTCTATCCACTGCGCCACACGTCTCCACATCATGGAGTGATGATGTATGTACCGATCGATGGGTTTTTTCTTCAAACAGTAACATACCTGTTGCTAGTTTATCCCTCCGCGCCGACACCCCAGAAAACGAGGATGGACCCTTCTCTCCCTCACACCAGAGGAGTCGGAGGCTCGGCTCTGCGGCTGCGGGTTTAAGATCTCGGGCACGGACTCACACCAGGTCTGCTCGTCCTGCCTTGGGCTGGAACACGCCCAGGAAGCTATCGATACCCCCGGTTCGTGCGGGCATTGTGCCCGCTTCACCATCAAGAGCCTCCGCCGACGGCTAGTGCGCCAAGCAAGCTTGTCGGGACGGGACCCCTTCATGTCCGTTGATTCGCCGGCAGGCAATCGGGACATGGTAGCGACCGCCGCGGAGATTGAGCACCGCGCTGTGCCAGACTGGGGCTCAACAACGGCGGTAACCGCGGAATCGGAGCCCCGCGCCGTGTAAGGCTGGGGCCCGGTGGCGGCAAAAGCCGCGAGAGCGGAGCCCCACGCTGTGTCAAGCTGGGGCTCCCAACTGGACCTCACCATGGTTCCACCCGCGGAGGATGTCCTACAGCTGGATTATATGGAGGAGGATGAAGAGGATGCCTCTGAGTTCCTCTTATCCGACTCGGATGAGCACGAAGATGACATCTTCGTTTCATCTGCCCAGGCTGCCAAGCCGGAGGCGATGTCCGCTCCCCCGGGCGAAACCACACCAGCTTCGCCCTGCCTCAGTATGGACTTGCAGGCCGTGTGCCAACGCGCTGCGTCCAGGCTGGACATCCCCTGGCCTGAAGTGGCCAAGGAGACCTCCAGATCTCGCTATGAGGGGAAGAACTTGCCCCAAGAAGCGAGGATGAAGAAGCAGCTTCTCCCAGTCTTTCCAGAGATGCTGGACGAGGTGTCGGTCTCGTGGAGAGACCACCCTTTCAGCAACAAGGCCCCAATCCAGGGTGCCTCCTCTTTGGACTGTGACGGCATGGAGAAGCTCGGCCTGCTCCGCATGCCGCCCATGGAGCCGCTGGTGGAAGCCCACCTCCAACCGCGGCTGGCTTCGGCACCGAGCAGGGACCCCACGCTACCGGCAAAGGCAGACCGCTTCCAGTCAGCAATGACCGAACGAGCCTATAACGCCGCAGATTTGTCCGCCAGGGCGCTCAACGTCTCCTCGCTGCTGACCACCTACCAGGCGGAGCTCTGCGAGGACATGACGATCAAACCTGAGCCTGCCGTGTGGGACGAAATCGCAGCGATCACGGACATTTGCCTCAGTGTGCAGCGCTGTGCAGTCCAAGCCACGGGCAAAGCACTGGGGATAATGGTGTTACAGGAGAGAGCCAGGTGGCTTACCCTGACGAACCTTCCAGACCGGAAAAAGAGGACGTCTTGGACATGCCTATTGTTCCCGAGGGCATATTTGGCTCCGCTCTAGCTTCGATGCAGCAGCGGTGTGAATCCAAAAAGAAGGAGGATGAGGCTCTCCAGCTTTGTCTTCCCCGAAGAGTCCAGCCGCCGCCTTCAACGGCCCCGCGGCAGTCCTTCGCTCAGGCTGCCTCACGTCCTGCCCGTTTCAAGATCCCGAAACAGCAGGGGCCACAGCCTGCCCCGGGTCTCCAGCCCAGACACGAGGCGAAGACGAGCTGGCCAAGAAAGTCTCCGGTTCCGGCAGCAGCCGCTCAGGCACAGCCGGTCCAGACTTTCAGCCGCCAGACGAGGAAGAAGAAAAGGGCGGCCTGACAGCCTCCTCTCCTCTCCTCGATAAAAGAGCTGGAAGTTCCCTGTTCTCCAGCTCCAGAACACGTTCCAGTGTTAGATGCTCATGTGTTTCCGGGGTGCAACCCTTCCCCCATCTTCCCGCCACCTCGAGTGAGCGCCATGAGGGAAATGGACTTAACATCAAAGACAGCAAGCTCCGCTGCTCGTTTAAGTCACACAAACATGTCATCACTATTGTTCCTTAATAAATCATTTTCCACTGTCGTTTCCAGGCTTAAAGCCAAGGGCGCAGTCAATAAAAATGAAAAGGAAAAACAATAAAAACAATAAACAGTCTGACGTCTACCCCCCTTGAGTGGCTGCTACCTCTCCCAGAAGGCGGACAATGGACGGGGCTGTGAAGGCATCACTGCCACGCGCATGTGCAGTGTCGACCGGGGTTGTCAACCTGGGATACCACCGTGTTCAGACACTAGAGGGCCCCATAACACAACAAATAAAGACACAGAGGGCAGACGACAGGGATGTGACATCTCCACTCGCTTTGAGAAGCGAAAAGTGGAGGATGCACACAGATTCTGCTTGGGTTTTCAAGACAATAGCACGGGGTTACAGACTCCAATTTGCTGTCACCCCCCCTCACTTTTCGGGCATTCTACATTCGCAAGCCCGGGGAGAGTCGGCCCATATTCTGGAGCAAGAGATTCTCTCACTACTAGACAAGAAGGCTATATCTATAATACCCTCCGAACAGAGTCAGAGCGGCTTTTATTCCAAGTATTTCCTCGTTCCAAATATCTCAAAAGATACAAATTCAGAAATTCTGTTGCGTCTCGTGCGCCAAAACGATTGGTACACATCAGTCGACCTGAAAGACGCGTATTTCCACATCCCAGTATATTATCCACACAGGAAATATCTGAGGTTCGCCTTTCAGGGGTCTGTTACGAGTACAGAGTACTTCCCTTCGGTCTGTCTCTCAGCCCACGAGTGTTTGTACGGTGTACGGAAGCCGCGATAGCCCCGTTAAGGCGAGACACGGCAGGCAAAAACACAGTTTTTCAAGTACTGGTCAATTTTGAGATTTTGTGCTATTTTGATTCTATAACATGTTTTCTTTCAGGCTTTTGGAAGGAAAACGTACAAAATACACATTTAAGTGTTTATTTTACTATAGTTTGTCTATTTGTGTCTGTAGATTTCTCCTAAATTCACCAAAAGTTAGCATTCTAACGTAACATAAAGTACCGCGACCGCTGTGTGCACCATGTCATCAGAGATATCGTTGGAAAGCTGTGTCTCTCCTGCACAATCTCATCGGATCCAAATATGGTCATTTCCTTTGTATCAGCAACCAATCGTGAAAGCACAAAGGGGTCTTAAACCAAGAAACGAAATGGTGTCAATTTCTGACAACGTGATTCGTTCAGATGCGTCACGTGGTGTGCTAAAACACTTCCTGGTTAGCTTTCCGCTAGAAATTGAAATCTCAAAATAGCAAAAGAACGGCGAAAAAAACGTTCACAGAGAAGAAAACAACAATTGTCACTTGCACGAAGCAAGGTTATACAAAAAACAAATGTCCCGAACATGAAATACCTTCACGGAGTGCGTCGAGGCGCAAGCTGTCATCCAGAGAACAGGAGGGTTTAGCTAGCGCCTCACTGCAATCTTTAAAGGTCGTTTTCTCAAAATGAGTTTTTTCTCCTACTCTGAGTTCGAAATTTCAACTTCAGTAGCACGTAGATACACCAAACCTTCCAGTTATATTCCTATCAATATTATGAAGGCTTTTACAGAAGGGTTTGTTCATATATCATTCATAGCCTGAATTATACAACATTGTATACCTAAAAGCATAGCGAAAATTGATATTTTAGGGCTGTTGACAGTATTTTCTGATTTATGGAGTGATAAAAAGAGATATCCAATATCCCTTCTGTAAAAGCCTTAGATACTAATATGACTACAAAATGAAACAATAATTTTGAACCTGGCTTTATCCAAAGTTCAGATTTCGATTCCTGAAATGTGTTAAAATATGTGCATATTTAATGAGATAATGGGTAATTTGCATATTTAAACATGCTATTTCAGAAAACTTGTAATACAAAAAACAATTGCCTTATTGTAAGTAATTAACTGGAGAAATTTCTAGCTGATACCTTTAAGTTAAAAAAATTACCCTATTCACCTGGGGTGTCTCGCCTTAAGACAGGGTATTCGCCTGGCAACTTATCTGGACGATTGGCTCCTTCTCGCACAGTCGTAGCAAGAGGCTATTACGCAGACAAATGTCCTCGTAAAACACCTGCTCGACCTGGGTTTCGTAATAAACACAGAAAAGAGCATGTTGTCCCCAGCCCAGACTGTACTCTTCCTGGGCCTACGCCTGAATTCGGTGCCCTTTACAGCCCGCCTGTCAGCAGAGAGAGTGAAAGCCTTCAGGGCTTGCCTCGCTCATTTCCAGCAACGCAAATATGTTCTCTTCAGATCATGTCTGCGGTTACTGGGGCTCATGGCGTCAGCCATCCTGGTGCATAGCCGCGGGAAGTCATTTTGCTCAGGGGGTGCTGCCAAAAGTGGGGAGGAGGCCGCTTAAAGAAAAAAGGCGGTGCCGGGCCGGGCCCGGCTGTCAGCGATACGAGCCGCATAAATTGTTTGTTAAAGGCGAGACCAAGGGGCAAACTCTGGGGAACAGCCGGGACGCCAATACGGAAGTGCCACACACTGCAGTTCATATATTGGCCGATAGGCGATGGCTGCAGAAAGGAGCAATTTACATAGACCCCCATGTTAAAATGCCCAACTTTACAGCAGAAAAAAACATGTTTCTACCCCTGGCTCCATACATTTTTATTATCGATATAGTTAGATTCCACCTTCATGATTATGGATCTGTGAGTGAATTGTTTTCTAACACGACCCTTTTATTTATATTAGGTCTTAACGTTTTTGCATACATTAGGGCGTGGTCACATTGAGTGACGGCTCTGTCAAGTGACTGTTGCTGCTAGCTTCTTGTCTCTCTGCTAGCTGCTCCGTGAAGCTACAGGGACTCTGCCTGCTCAGCTCATCCAGTAAACACAACTTGAAGCCGGCCGTGGTTGTTTGTTGTTCATGCTTATATATCGGACTATTGTGACTCGCTCTGCGGTTAAAACAGACGGTGCATGAATGCGGTTTTGCGGTAAGTGAAATTCGAGTGCTTTATTTATGTGTTAATGATTTTAATCAGCTACGTAATGAATGTTAAGGCTTGGGTTAGCGTGTGGTAGCTACATCGGTGCTAACGATGCTAATCGTAGCCTCCAAGTTAAAATAATAGACTGTATATATAAAGGTTAAAACGAAATAGACATTAAGTGGGATAATACTGTTGAACAAACGGCTTCTGTTTGAGGTTGATAAAATAAGGTCATCCTTGTAACGTAGAGAGATATTTTATTATCTAGGTAGGAACTGTATGCATCGCTAAGGTTAATTTAAATTGGCTATGCTCAAGTATGTAGACAAGCTAACGTCGAAGTAGTGTATGTGAAATCAACCTCACAATAAGATGTGTATATTACAATTATTAATGTCATATTTCAAGATGATTACTTAGATATTACAATATGGTTGGTTGAGCTGGAGTTCATTATTGAGCTTACAGTTAACGTCACAGTCATCTGAAGAACGAACCCAAACCTTGTTGTTTTTATTAATTGCATTACCAAATGGGTATCAAATAAACAGTAAGCATTGGTAACACAACTTCCAAAGTTACAGTAAAATAAAAAGGACCCTGACTCGGACAATACACAATCCAACATGTTCAACAGAAGAGAATCAGTTATATTGTTTGTACACATGGTTCTTTACATATATATCTGTTTGTTTAAGGTGTCCAGGTGATGCAGACAGGCTGGACCAGAGAGAGAGAGAGACAGAACTGGACTCCTCACAGCAGTGAACTTCAGCTCAGGTACAAAGACTCTATTTTTCATACTGTACAAAGAATCAAGAAAGATATTGGTTTAAATGAATGAAGTATTGACTTTAATACACTGATATACATTCCATTAAACAATACTAAATACTAGATCACGTACACATCAGTGAAGTTGAGGGTTTTTTCCATGCAAAAAGTTACATTTAGATGTTAACAAGCACTATGATTTTGTCAGCTTTCTAATTTAATGTATTGAAGGCAAAGATATTTAACACATAGTGAGAACTGCTACTATTTATCTCTCAATATTATCTGTAAAAAACGTGGTAAAAGTGATTCTTTCAGTGAGACAACAGAGCAAGCTTCTACAGTTGCACTACGTTTTGATAACAGTTAAATATTATTTTGATAATAACATATATTTAAATGTTGATGAACTTCATACTGTTCATTCCTAATCTGATCGTCTTTGTAGCTCACTGTTGAAATAAAAAAAAATCATTACAATTACAAAATAATGATATCTACAGGCCCTAAACACACAAACACACCGCTTTCATAAATAACACACTTGTTCTGCAATAATATGTTTTATGTTTCCTGTAATTTTTGTTAGGAAAGGACATGCCTGAAAGACACGACATTTTCTCCTTCTCTGAGGGTCAAGAAGAACATCCAAGAGGAACATTAAAAGCTGATGTTATGAGATTTTAAGACCAGTACAGGACATTCACTAAGAAACTACTTTTATTGTGAAAACACAGTCAGCTGATCGAATGCACCTATTTCCACATCTACACTCCATCAGCTGATCATTTCTATTTGCCTCACTTTATGAGCTTCACAACACTTGTGCCTTGTACCGCAGAGTTTGCAACGTCACAAATAAATGGGGCCAATCTTCAGTCAGATGTGAATGTGTAATCTAACATTTTCAGTAAGAATAATGGACGAAAGGAGTGCAAATACAATTTATTGAAATGTGAACCAAAAAATAATCAAATGTTTTAAATAAAAAGCACATATGGACAGAAGGTGTAAACCTATTAAATGTAAGTAAGTAAACACATTTAGTCAGATAAAGTGACAGACTAGGCCTGTGCAGTTGGTATCAGCTTTGCCCAGCATGGGCTCCTCCATCAGGCCCGGTCTTCCTCGCTGAGGAAAGACCCTCAGTCCTCTCCACACCAACAGACTGGACGTCCATCACACGGAGGTTTCTCCCTGAAGTCTCAGCAGCTCTCTGGACACCACGCTGTCTCAATCCGTCCACACTGAATATGAGAGGGGGAAAATGAAAATAATAAATGCTTTAGACAATAAGAAACATAAAGTTGACTGTTGAGTTGCTCAGTTTTTTTAGATTGTCAATACTATTACTGTATAACTAATATCTCAGGTTAAGAGGCACATTCAAATAAAGATTGGTCTTTAAATACATGTTGTCTTTTGAATTGTTTGTCTAAAGTCAAGGATCTAGAACTGGTACTTAGTTTTAATGATACAGTCTGGTTATTATGCTGTTTGGAGGAGGCCTCACAGGTAAGAGCACTAATTAGCTACCATCACATGTAGCTTAGCTTGACTTAAACGTGTAATTAAGTGATATCAAAATATAAATAACTAATGTCATGCAAACATATTAATATTTACTTGATTCCAGTGTTGAATTTAGCACAATTGCATACAAACGTTAAGGGGTTTTAAGATTCTGAAGTATTATGCTAAAAACTCAATAACTTAGATTATTATTTATAGTTTTGCTGAATAGTTTCATGTCCGCTTACCTTAGAAATGTAAAATGCCACGGCAGTGTGCAGATGGGAAGCATGTTAGCTTAGCTTGGTAGCTTCAGCTAGCTCTGGAACTTCCAGCTCGGTGGCAGCATGTCCCGCCTCGGCTCCGCCTCTTTGCCCTTATTTGGAGCAGGCGGGAACAGGCGGGAGTTGAACTCTGACGTCACTGTCGAGCCGTTAGTGGCCGACTCCGCCTACTAAGGGCTTCACGGCAACTCTGCAGAATCCTATGGGTGACGTCACGGACCCTACGTCCATTTATATATACAGTCTATGGGCGAGACACCGCAGGCAAAAACATCGTTTTTCATGCACTGGTCAATTTTGAGATGTTGTGCTATTTTGATTCTATAACATATTTTCTTTCAGGCTTTTGGAAGGAAAACGTACAAAATACACATTTAAGTGTTTATTTTACCATAGTTTGTCTATTTGCGTCTGTATATTTCTCCTAAATTCACCAAAAGTTAGCATTCTAACGTAACATAAAGTACCGCGACCGCCGTGTGCACCATGTCAACAGAGATATCGTTGGAAAGCTGTGTCTCTCCTGCACAATATCATCGGATCCAAATATGGTCATTTCCTTTGTATCAGCAACCAATCGTGAAAGTACAAAAGGGTCTTAAACCAATAAACGAAATCTCATTGGCTGGTGTCAATTTCTGACAAAGTGATTCGTTCAGAAGCGTCACGTGGTGTGCTAAAACACTTCCTGGTTAGCTTTCCGCTAGAAATTGAAATCTCAAAATGGCAAAAGAACAGCGAAAAAAACGTTCACAGAGAAGACAACAACAATTGTCACTTGCACGAAGCAAGATTATACAAAAAACAAATGACCCCGAACATGAAATACCTTCACGGAGTGCGTCGAGGCGCAAGCTGTCATCCAAAGAACAGGAGGGTTTAGCTAGCGCCTCACTGCAATCTTTAAAGGTCGTTTTCTCAAAATGAGTTGTTTCTCCTACTCTGAGTTCGAAATGTCAACTTCAGTAGCACGTACATACACCAAACCTTCCAGTTATATTCCTATCAATATTATGAAGGCTTTTACAGAAGGGTTTGTTCATATGTCATTCATAGCCTGAATTATATAAGATTTTATACCTAGAAACATGGCGAAAATTGATATTTTAGGGCTGTTGACAGTATTTTCTGATTTATGGAGTGATAAAAAGAGATATCCAAAATCCCTTCTGTAAAAGCCTTAGATGCTAATATGACTACAAAATGAAACGAGAATTTTGAACCTGGCTTTATCCAAAGTTCAGATTTCGGTTCCTGAAATGTGTTAAAATATGCGCAAATTTAATGAGATAATGGCTCATTTGAATATTCTGAAAACTTGTAATACAAGAAACAATTGCCTTATTGTAGGTAATTAACTGGATAAATTTCTAGCTGATATCTTTAAGTTAAAAAAAATTACCCTATTCACCTGGTGTGTCTCGCCTTTACTGTTAGGCTTAATAAACCATTATAGACCTACATCACTTAGCAACAGCTGCACATGCCCACATGCTAACTATGGGTCTTACAAACCTACATAACATTACAAATAGTCAGAAAATATTATTTACAATGTTAATAAAACTATGAATTCAATTTTAACTGATTGACAAGGCAAAACACTGCACAGCGGCAGCAGCATTAAAGGAAAAATATCGTTTTACCTTGTGTTGGGGCTTCACAAAACTCCAAATGTAGCCTGGGGTGGCACTAATGAAGACCCTCATTAGAGTAGATACATCCATATTGTCCAACATGTTACTGTGGACATGCATCAAAGTCAGATGTGTCAGTCTCTTCTGTGTCATATTACTCTAGTTGTAGAGGTGGTGGGCTGAGGAGTAGCTGGTGGTCCATTCTTTTCATTGGGTTGTTTGTTGGAGAAAAAAAATCCAAAATCCTTTTTTGCGCCATTCTAGAAAGTTGTCACTCTGCAGTTTGTGTGTCGCATCAATTACGTCCACGACCTATGACCTAGATGACTCGGATTTTATTTATTTGGAAAATAAATTCAAGCCACCTGACTGATACAAATATATACTATGACTATTACTGTATACAGCTAATTTTATTTTAAGTAAAATCATAACTATTTTATGTAGTTTAATCATTTTTATTTAGGTGGTCACTCAGTTTTTCAAATGTACACCACTCGCCAACAGGGGGTGCTGCAGCACCCCCAGCACCCCTACTTCCCGCGGCTATGTCCTGGTGGTACGACTGGGATGCTTACACATGAGGGAGTTTCAGCGCTGGGTAGCTGCCCTCAGACTGGACCCGTGCGTCATGGCGCGCGGAGAGTGATGGTCACTATGAAATGCATAATGGCACTGCGCCACTGGCTACACCCGACTTTTCTAGTATGGGGCGTGCCTATGGGTGCTGTCCTATCACGGAAGGTGGTCACCACAGACGCATGTCTGACGGGCTGGGGGGGTATATACGAAGGTCGACCTGTGAGGGGTCTCTGGAGCAGAGACCTCCAACGGTCACACATAAATTATCTGGAGCTTTTAGCGGTGTTCCTCACCCTGAAACGCTTTCTGCCTTTTCTCAGAGGACATCATGTCCTCGTGAGGACAGACAACACGACCACAATATCGTATATAAACCGCCAAGGGGGTTTGCGTTCTCTCCAGTTACACATGCTGGCACGCAAAGTGATCTTATAGAGCTGCGGACGTCTCCTCTCTCTGAGAGCGACGCACGTACCAGGAGTGATGAACCTCGGGGCAGATCTGCTGTCCAGAGGTGCACCACTATATGCAGACTGGACTCTACATCCAATAATTGTGAGTCAGCTATGGGTGCGTTACGGCCGGGCCGCGGTGGATCTGTTCGCATCAAAAGAAAACGCTCAATGTCAGCTGTTCTTTTCAATGCGCGATTTAAACGCACCGTTAGGCGTGGACGCGCATGTTTGGCCTCCGGTCCTTCTGTACGCGTTCCCACCCCTGGCTCTGATACCCCCAACTCTGGCCAGAGTGAGAGAACAACGCCACACACTGATCCTAATAGCTCCACACTGGCCTGCAATGTACTGGCTGGCGGAGATATATCAGCTGCTGTGCGGGTAGCCGTGGCAGCTCCCGCTACGCAGGGACATACTGTCTCAGGCGGGGGGGACGATTTTTCACCCACACCCAGAGCGCTTGGCACTATGGGCCTGGCCCGTGAGTGGTATAACCTGAATACAGTGGGACTCCCTCAGAAGGTGATAAACACTATTCAGAGTGCAAGAGCTTCCTCCACCAGGTCCCTCTATGACTGTAAGTGGAGGGTATTTGAGGAGTGATGCCTTCAAAAGGGACACATCTCTTTTCAATGTCCTGTCGGGGTGATTCTATCATTTCTACAGGACCTGATTGATAAACACAGAGCTTTCTCTACGATCAAAGTGTACCTGGCTGCTATTGCTGCATGCCATGTGGGCTTTGAGGGAAAGACGGCTAGCCAATATCCCTTGGTCTGCCGTTTTATGAAAGGGACTTGCAGGCTCCTCCCTGTTTCTAGGTCACTGGTGCCCTTATGGGACTTGGCAGTGGTTTTAGATTGGCTCACTCGACCTCCATTTGAACCCCTGGAAGAAGCTGACATGAAACACCTGTCACTGAAGACAGTGTTGTTACTGGCTCTGGCATCTGCCAAGCGAGCCAGTGACATTCAGGCGCTCTCTGTACATCCGTCATGCACTCAGTTTGCCCCGGGGCAAACGAGAGTGTTGCTGAAGCCCAACCCTGCCTTTGTGCCCAAGGTGGTTGGCTCATGTACCCACATTGACATTGAGGCATTTCCTCCGCCACTGTGTTCCTTTGAGGAACAGCGGCCGAATTTGCTGTGCCCAGTCCGTGCTTTGCGCACCTATATGGACAGGTCAAAAGAGTTTCGATGCAATGACCAACTCTTTGTATCCTGGGCTAACCCTCATAAGGGCAAGCCCGTTACCAGGCAACGGCTCTCCCATTGGATTGTGGAACCGATTGCTCTGGCTTATACGAGTCAGGGTTTGCAGGCACCAACGGGCCTGCGTGCTCATTCTACTCGTGGACTGGCTACATCCTGGGCTTTGTTCAAGGGTGTTTCCATCCAAGACATTTGTGCAGCAGCGAGCTGGTCCTCACTGCTCACTTTTGTCCAATTTTACAGGCTAGATGTCTCTGCTCCAAGTGTGGCCCACGCAGTGCTGGGCCCCGTGTTGGGCCCCGTGTTGAGACAGGGTTCTACCTGTTAAGTTCTGGTTGTTTTGGTGATTTTCGAGATAAGCATGTCCAGCAATACGGGAGTTTCAATATCCCATAGTGAGACATCGAACGGAGTGTTATGAATGAGAACTATAGGTTACTTACGTAACCCCAGTTCTCAGAGTAACATGAAGTGAGATGTCTAACCAGACGGCCCTTCTTGCTAAGGCGAAGCGAGAAGAGGTGCTTATTTTGAATGACGCTGCGACGTAGCGCAAGCTACTTAAAGGGTGGGTGGATTCCCTGACGTAGACGTCAAGATCACCAGCCAATCAGGATTGGCGTAATGAGATTGATGCTTCTGTTTGCATACGCGTTGAGGCGCATCCCATAGTGAGACATCTCACTTCATGTTATTCTGAGAACTGGGGTTACGTAAGTAACCTATAGTTTCTTCCCGTTATATGGATATAAAACATTCATAGTTTATTGAATATTAAGATGCCCTCAGACGCTGTTTCCTCAGATGACGCGTTTCCCCCCCGGTATCGAACTTAATGACCTGTAACTCGAGGTGTAAGAACTGTCTGGGGGCCTTATGTTTTTTTTCTACTGCCCTAACCCTTCTCTTTGGTTACCTTGCACAGCAGCTGGATGCTGGGAGGATCATCGGTGCCTCACTCCGCACCTTGGAGGTGCAGACTCCAATTGATGATATATTTTAATTGCACACCCTTGCAAGTATACAATAAGCGTCTGATGTGTTAGGGCTTCAAAGATAATTCTGTATCACAAAAACTCAGGAACTCTGTACTATGTGGAGCGTCATAAACAGGGCCTCCGTTGATTACGTTTTACTCTCTCTCCTCAACTTCAGGACAGACTGTGCATGCTCAAACACATGAACTCTCCCCCAATACTTACACAATCAATAACAACGTAAGAGCTATACAAATTAAAGAAAATACAAAAATTAGCTCTCACATATAAAACGAGAGAGAGACTTCACTGCTAATTACGTGGTCCAACAAACACACACACCATCTTACCATTACGCAGATAAAATAGCCAAAAGTGGTCTGTTTTCAGCAGGCTGTGGTCGCGGTCCTGGAACCCATGATGTGGAAGTCCGATGTCCTTTATTTATCCACGATTGGATGAATGGGAAAGGGTCAGATTTGTTGATAGGAGGCCCATTTAAGTCCACGAACAACAATGCGTTGAGGCTTCTGGCTCGCAGCCGGTTCCTGGTCGTACAGTCGGTGTCATTACATCCAGAAAAGCCCCTCTCGCACTCTGCAGATGTCGGAAGAACAGTGGTGCTCGCCACTATCAGTCTTTTCAAGGTGTTGAAAACCCTGATTTTCCTTGCCTTGTTGTTGAAGTTTCCAGTCTCTGAACTCACTGAGAGCTTCAGTTGCGGACTCTCCGAGAAGTTTTGCAAACTTCCCCACCTCCCTTTCTCCAAACAGAACAAGCTCTGTCCTCTCTTTTGGCCAGCAGTGCTGATCCATAGGCTTCAACATAGTTACCAGCTCACTATCGGGGAGACGCCTGGTGAGATTATCAATGATTGACTGGTAAAATTGGGACTTCTTTACTTTAGGTTGAGTTTCTCTAATATCAACCCCTTTCGCTTGTTATGCCCGCTTTGACTTTTAGTTCAGTTTTCCGTGGCAGAGAGCACCTCGATCGTCTGATGTATGTAGCGGCTTGCATCAACCAGGGACGTGTCGCGCTTCTGTAGTTTCAGGGAGAGACTTTGTAATTCACGTAACACGTCTTTCATTGTCGCTAAATCAGTGAGGAATCCAGTGGATGTCAGTTGCTTTAGTAAACCAGTGTACTTGGCTTTCTCTGCACCGGAACGTGAGCCATCTTCACTAGTGATGTGCTAACACTGGGAAGTCTTTCAGCACAGCTTTGACAGTGTTGTAACTGCTGGAAACCCATCTAATTGTAAAGACTTGTCCGATTTTCAGTTCCGCAGCCGCTTCCTCTAACTCCCTGGCGTTTTTCTTGGACTGGTGGTAAAGAGAATAGAGTTTAGCGAGGAAAAACTCTAAATGATTACAGCCTGCCACAGCCTTCAATCAATCATTCACCGCTAATTCCAAACGATGAGCTAGACAATGAACTGCCTGAAGACGAGGGAAATCCTGTTTCAGCCTGGCTATGAGTCCAGTCTGTCTCCCGATTAGCACGGCAGCACCGTCTGTGGCTATGCTAATTAGGTTTTTACGAAGAAACTCTTCACCCGCCTGGAGGCTGTTTTTCAGTGCGCTACACAGCGACTCTGCATCAGTGCCCTGGTCCAGTTCAACAATGTCAAAAAACACATTGTCCATATCTCCATTCCCAGTGACATCGCACATGACATAAATAATCATGTATGTGCGTCCATGAATTGTGCTTTCGTCTAGTGTTAGACTAATACGGGAATCAAGTTATTTGACATTAGAAATACAATTCTTTTTCATCTCTTGTGCAATGTGCTCTAAAATCTGCACTGAGAAAAACGTTTTTGGTCCTGTAAATATTACTTAGATTATGTGTTTTACTTCTACAAGAAATTACTAATTTAGTGCTTTAACTCAAAATGTCTCCTTTTATTTAATGTGTTACTTGCATTTTGCATGTAATTTTGTATCATCATTGTGTTAACCATAGAACTAAGTAAATATTACCTAAAGTATTGTGTTGATTGTAAAACGGTTAAAAGCTAATAAAGTTTACCTTGGCAACTTAAGTGAATGTGGGTGACGCCCTATGACTGTCAGAATATTTGCCCAAGGTAGGCTACAGAGATTTGGGAGAAGAGGACAATTTACTGAGTGGAAGATGGCATGGATGGACCCTCAGGTAATGTGTTGAATAATCGTGGATTTATGCGATTGGTTAACTGGTTACATTCATGTTATCTTGTCAGCTGAAAGCAGATATTAAAAACGTACGTTAAGCTGACTGACTAGTCAGTTAGCTTAGCCGGTTAGCTCGTTAGCATGCTAGCTAACTCAGCACGTGGGATAAATCAGATATCAAGGTATGTGGGTTAGTTTTTAGTGGGTTATTCAGAGATTCAAACCTGTCGACTAGGGGGTAATTCGCCGTTTCAGATAAAGCTATGGCATTGGCGGACTCACTTATTTAAAAAGTGTTTTTTATTGGGGGAGGCGGTGTTCGCGCTACATAAAATACTGTGTCCGCTACTATAGCTTTAGTTTGTGTGCCACGCTGCCTGTTGCAGCCAGTATTTAATACTAACAGTGACCCATAGCTAATGTTCTATCCACATAACAAATAACATATCACAATTTAGTAGGGATGGGTACCGAGCCCCGGTATTAAACGGGGATGAATTATTAAAGGCCGTGGTACCGTTAAGCTCCGGTCTTTTTATCGGTAGGCACTAGGCAGACATGTAAAAAATATGTCATATGTATTATTGCTACACAAACATTATATTGCAGTTTTAGTGTCGCCAACTCCGTTTCTAATACGCAAGAAGACTGCAAAATGCGTCAATGATTATTTTTAGTATTTTCGATCTTTACAATCCAGACGAGAGATCTCTCTCCCCCGTCTTCACACACATGCGGCTGCTACATGCAGCGACACACACACACACGGAGGAGATGGCGGAGAGAACACGCTCCGAGGTTTGGATAAACTTTACCCGTCTCGATGTGGAAAATGCTCGTTGCCAAAAGTGCAACAAGAGTTTAGCATGTAAGGGCGGTAACACGAGCAATTTGTCTAAACATTTAGCAAAAGTGCTCCACATTCAGACGGAGGAATGCACCGGGTTCAACTGTCTTTCTAGTAGCTCTGTAGCCCCATCCACGAGTAACGTTTCCACGTCAGGTGTTATGTATGCTAGCAGCAACACACAGAGTTAACTCAATTATACAAACATGGATTAATGATTAGAGGTAACTGAGTTATTTATTTTGTTAAAGTTTCAGCTATTCTGTTTACAGTTCTGTCATCAGATTATTTAATACCATTTGTTAAAATATTGTTGTTTATTTCGATGAGAAATATTATGTATTTAATTTAACCCTCCGGTATCATTCGATTGGACTAAATTAGTCATTCGCGACAAAAATGTCCACTGCAAAAGCCTTTGATAAAAACATTATATTAAAAGGTTTTTTTCACAACTTTTTTGGGTTCAATCTTTAAAGCAACTTCCACCCTAATAGAAAATACCAAAAATGTAATCATTTTCAGGATTTTAACCCTTTAAATGCCATTTTGAAAACATGAAACTGCTGTTTTTTTTCATGATGAAAACAGAGAAAATGAGTTATTTTCCCAAAAATACATATCTGGGGACTGGCTCTTTTTTTTTTATAACAGTCTTGGATATGTCAAAGATAAGCAACAAAATTGATTTTTTTGCATTATTAGTTTTTGCACAAAATCAGATTGAACAAAAAAGTTACAAATTAGCCACTCGTGTCCCATCCACTCCCATTATAACCACATATTTTGATCTCTCCGCCATACCGGTATATAATCATGCATTTTATAATGTCAGGGTTTATATTGGAGGAAAATAGTTAAATGTGTCCCTTTTTACTGTATATCACCAGATGTGACATTTTACCATTGAATTATATGACCTATAAAAACACTGAAGTAATACTATTTTCAACTTTCTCTGAAATCATTTTTAAATCAGCATCAGATGTATCAATGTCAACATTTATTTTCCAAACAGCAAACTGCAATCAACATTCATGAACAAATCAAATTGTCAAAACAGAACAATGATATGTATGAGTGTGTGTTGAATAAAATGAGAGATGGATGAAGATAGAGCAAGTATGTGTGTTAGAGAGGGAGTAAGATAGATGGAGATAACAAATAATGTGTGTGTATGTGCCTGCGAGAGAGAGAGAGAGAGAGAGAGATCAGTTCATCCAGCAGAACCTGCAGCAGGGGATTTGGTGCTCTCTGCAGGTGAACTTTTCACACCTGATGCAAGTGGTTGCACTTTTCTTTTTTTTCCCAGTGCACATCCAGCACAGTCCCCTCTTTTTTGTGGAGCCGCTTGCGGTTGTGCCGGTGTCAGGGGCAGCTGCCGAGGCCTGTATGTCCGCCACTATGGTAACAGCAGCCGGTGTACGAGGTGGATGCTTTCTCTGCATGATTTTTGCAGACACCAGAGATCTCCCCAACTCCTCCAAGAAAAGCCTCCTCCTGAAGGACTTGGCTTGCTTCCAGGAGGGATCCACAGCAGTAAAAAGCACAAATGCGTTGAAGGCAGAGACATCTATCATGTTGTGGAAGAGGACCTGTGGCCACTGATGGGTCATCCTCCTGCAGCTGTAGGAGCCCACAACCTACAAAAGACCAATACAAATATTATTTTATATTATTAACAACTGTATCATGTATTATTGATATACTGGTAATGCCTCCATACCTTGTCTAGGTTGTCGACAGCTCCCTTGCAGTGGTTGTAGTCTGCAATGATCATAGGTTTCCTTTTCTCCTCCTCTGTCACAGCTGGGTCCCTGTGTTTGCTGCTGAGGAGGAGCACGTTTCTCCCCCGTTTGGGAATGTAGCTCACCGCTGTGGTGTTCTTGGTAAAACCAAAAAGAGAGGAGAGGGCAGCTCTCTGCCTCACCTGCAGGAGTTTGGATGGAAGCTCAGGCTTATTTCTTCGGATGGTTCCGACAAGGGCCACTTTCCTCTTTAGTAGCTCCTGCACAAGTGCATATGACGTGAAAAAATGGTCACAAGTCACAGTGATCCCTTGGAGCCCCTCTGTCATTTCCAGGACGACACGCTTTCCCTGGCCCACCTCGGCAGCACTGCCAGCAGCTTTACCGGTGTAAATCTGGCACTTCCAGGCATAGGAGGTTTCAACGTCAGCGGTGATCCAGATTTTTAGCCCATACTTTGCTGGCTTGCTTGGTATGTATTGTCGGAATTTGCAGGGGCCTCTGAAGGGGACAAGCTGCTCATCCACACACACATCTTCACCAGGGTTGAAAAGCATCGGAAGGCGATGTGTCCACTTCTCCCAGAGAGAGCGGATGGGGGCAAGCTTGTCCTCTCTGTGACGGGAAGGTCTCATCAGCTTGTCGTCAAACCGGAGGGTGGTATTCATCAACCGGAATTTGGTGCGGGTCATTGTGGCACGGAAGATGGCACGTCCACTGTGGTCATCCCAGAGGCTGCGGGTGGATTCGCCCTTCGATTTGTACACTCCAGCCAAAATCAGGAGACCGATGTATGCACGAATATCTGTGGCATCCACATCACTCCAGTTTGCCACCGAACGTCCCCCCTGCAAGTTTGTCATGTCGACAATACTAGTGATGATCTCAGCAGCGAAAAATAAATTGAAGGAGGATTCCACGTCATCAATTCTTGTAATGGCATAACGCGTGGGGGCCCTGGAACCAAACCTCTGGCAGCGGGAATGTAGCGCAGCGTGTCGTTGTTAGAGGGAGACCAGATTTCACCATTTTTTGATGTCCACCCAATGCCAGAATCTTCTGTTTCCTCTGCAGTTTCAGTGGAAGGGTCAGAAGAAGAAGGATCAGACTCCACTACAAACTCCACATCACATTCTTCTTCTGAGGTTGTTTCTGATTCAGAAGAAGAGTCAAGCAGCTCGCTGGAGTTTGCCGGCTGCATCACCATATCCCTAGCTTCTTCCACAGAGAAGCGCCTCTTCATGTTACTCGCTTGTTGCGTATCACAGGAATGAAACGACCAGCCAGCCAAACTACACATATTTATGGATCTGGCTTTGCAGCCAGGTGTTCGCTTATTGACTTAGTGCATGTATGGCTGTGTATGTTTGTATGCTAAAGAGACATTATCAAAGCCTTTGAAGTTCCAAACAATTCAAAACAACAAGGTCAAGCTGGGTCAAGATCATACCTCTGTTTACCTCTAAGACACATGAAACAGCACAAATGAAAAACAAAATGCCATGAGAGAACACTTACTCCTACATTCTCACACACATCAAAGGTAAAGAGATAAGGGGAACATTGCGAATGCTGTAAACTGTAAACCAAGACATGACAAGCATGTAATTCAATGTAAAATGTCACATCTGGTCATATACAGTAAAAAGGACAACTTGAACTATTTTCCTCCAATATAAAACCCTGACATTACAAAATGCATGATTTTATACCGGTATGGCGGAGAGATCAAAAGATGTGGTTATAATGGGAGTGGATGGGACATTTTTGTTCAATCTGATTTTGTGCAAAAACTAATAATCCACCAAAATAAATCTTTGACATATCCAAGACTGTGATAAAAAAAAAGAAAAGCCGAACCTCCCAACATTTATTATATGGAAAATAACTGCCTTTTTGTGCATGTTTTTCATAGAAAACGCAAATTCATGTTTTCAAACTGGCAGTTAAAGGGTTAAAATCCTGAACATAATTTAACATTTGGTATTTTTGATCAGGACTGAAGTTGATTGAAAGATTTAACCCCAAAAAGTTAAAAAAAATATTAATCTGTTGTCATTTTAGAGCAGTTTTTGGAAGTGGACATTTTTGTCCCGAATGACTAATTTGTAACTTTTTTGTTCAATCTGATTTTGTGCAAAAACTAATAATGCAAAAAAATCCATTTTGTTACTAATCTTTGACATATCCAAGACTGTTATAAAAAAAAAAGAGCCAGTCCCCAGATATGTATTTTTGGGGAAATAACTCATTTTCTCTGTTTTCATCATGAAAAAAAAAAGCGGTTTCATGTTTTCAAAATGGCATTTAAAGGGTTAAAATCCTGAAAATGATTACATTTTTGGTATTTTCTATTAGGGCGGAAGTTGCTTTAAAGATTGAACCCAAAAAAGTTGTGAAAAAAACCTTTTAATATAATGTTTTTATCAAAGTATTTTGCAGTGGACATTTTTGTCTCGAATGACTAATTTGCGTAGTCGATTTGTTACACAGTGAATTAAAGACCGATTTGAAAAATTGAAAATTGAATTCCAAAATAGATCGAGAAAATAGCCTTGTTACAAAAATGCAGGCCGTTTGCAGCAACACAACCAAAGTTATTGCAAAATGAAAAGTGAAAAATGACCCATATGGACAAAAACGTCCACAGTGATACCGGAGGGTTAAATAAAAAGCAACGTTAGTTTTGTTCACAATTTGTTTAGTTAGTTAACCTTATTACCTTAATTTTTTCTCCAAAAGAACCGATAAGAGTACCGTTAAAAGACCGGATCGATAAGCGGTATCGATAAAAGTAGTAGTACCGTTAAAACCTTAGCGTATCTTATGTAAAATCAATTCACTGGTTATGGCTTATTGGCCATGAATGCCAGTTTAACTCCTAAAACTAGAGGCTTGCATGCCAGCTAATGTCAGAGTTGTTGAAACTAGATGTGATTGTACATCGGTTGTATTCTCTAGTTATGGACTCATTTGGGCCACTTGACTTCAATATGACTGAAATGTTGCAATATTGCAAATGTTTATTTTGAAAACATTTCTAATCACCCAGCCATACACCATACTAATATTTTGTAAACTTACCTGCATAGTCAGATGTCTTTCATTACTGGTGTACTTTGACTGCAGACACTCACTGCTGGAGAAAATAAATGTCTAAAAAAAAGAAAAGGGAGAGGAACAAATACAAAAGATAAGCTTACATAATACAATCACATCTAGTTTCAACAACTCTGACATTAGCTGGCATATATTGTATTTGTTCCTCTCCCTTTTCTTTTTTTTAGACATTTCTTTTCTCCAGCAGTGAGTGTCTGCAGTCAAAGTACACCAGTAATGAAAGACATCTGACTATGCAGGTACATTTACAAAATATTAGTATGGTGTATGGCTGGGTGATTAGAAATGTTTTCAAAATAAACATTTGCAATATTGCAACATTTCAGTCATATTGAAGTCAAGTGGCCCAAATGAGTCCATAACTAGAGAATACAACCGGAAAGGGAATGTTCATCATACCGTAAGTAACGTGAAAGTGATTGTGTCAGGATTCTCTTATGTTGTTTTGGATGTTTTGGGTGTTTGATGTCATGTTTTCCTCCCTGGTTATTGTCTGGTCCTTTTCCCTGTGTGTTTTCCTCCCGTCGTTAGTTCCCTGGTGTGTCTCGTTATATGATTGTGTTCACCTGTGGCCCTTGTGTTTCTCCTCCCCTGCCCAGCTGTTTCTCGTCCCTTGATTACCCCTCCCTGTATTTAGTCGTGTCTCTTCCTGTGTTCAGTGTTGGTGCTTCTTTCGTTGTGACTGAGTTCACCGGTGAGTGTTCTGTTTTGTCTATGTTTATTACTTATCCTTGAAATAAAGGGTTTTGCACTTTAAATCTGCATTTGGGTCCTGCTTGTTGCACACACCGTGACAGAAAGCACCAACCACTAATGGACCCAGCAGATGATCCATGGGAGGTTGAATTACAGCATTTCACCTTCTATCTGGCTTGCTGCTTCGATTGGTGGAAGGAAGCGTCCAGTGTTCGGCAGAAGAGGGCCGCTCTGGGAGAGGCGCTCCAGTTGGCAGCAGAGAAACCATGTTTTGTGGAATTCTTACCTGACTGGATTTTGGACTTCCTTTCAACATGTGATTCCTGGCATGCTAGCTCCCTGTCTTCCAAATCCCAACCTGGCACCATACGCCTCGCTGGGATCCGTCTGGGGTTAACCCATGCTTCTGCCCCAGTTCCTGCTCCTGTTCAGGAGTCGTATGCTGGATCTCGTCTGGCTTTGGGAGGTCCACGGAGTATTCAGGCGGCTGCTAAGAGGAGTCGTCGCAAGGCCAGACTAGCAGCCCGGGCTCCAGCAGCCATGGTCCCGGCCCCAGTGCTGGCCCCAGCAGCCATGGTTCCGGCCCCAGTTCCGACTCCAGCACCTCGTCTCCTGCTGGCTACCCAGCCGACGCCAGCTCCCCGTGCCCTGTCGGCGTACCGGCCGACTCCAGCACCTAGTCCCCTGCTGGCTCCCCAGCCGACGCCAGCTCCCCAAGTCCTGTCGGCGTACCGGCCGACTCCAGCACCTCGTCTCCTGTTGGCTCTCCAGCCAACACCAGCTCCCCGAGTCCTGTCGCCGTACCGACCGACACAAGTCCCCTTTCCAGTTCCCTCTCGAGTCCCCTCTCGAGTCCCCTCTCGAGTCCCCTCTCCAGTCCCCTCTCCAGTCCCCTCTCCAGTTCACTCTCGAGTCCCCTCTCCAGTCCCCTCTCCAGTTCCCTCTCTAGTCTCCTCTCGAGTTCCCTCTCGAGTTCCCTTTCTAGTCCCCTCTCGAGTCCCCTCTCAAGTTCCCTCTCTAGTCCCCTCTCCAGTTCCCTCTCCAGTTCCCTCTCCAGTTCCCTCTCTAGTCCTCTCTCGAGTCCCCTCTCGAGTTCCCTCTCAAGTTCCCTCTCTAGTCCCCTCTCTAGTCCCCTCTCTAGTCCCCTCTCGAGTCCCCTCTCGAGTTCCCTCTCGAGTCCCCTCTCTAGTCCCCTCTCTAGTCCCCTCTCGAGTCCCCTCTCTAGTCCCCTCTCTAGTCCCCTCTCGAGTCCCCTCTCGAGGTCCCTCTCAAGTCCTCTCTCGAGTCTCCTCTCAAGTTCCTACCCGAGTCCCCTCTCAAGTAACCTCTCGAGTCTCCTCTCAAGCCCTCTCTCGAGTTTCCTATCGAGTTCCCTCTCAAGTCACCTCTCGAGTTCCCCCTCAAGTCACCTCTCGAGTTCCCTCTCAGGTCCCCTCTCGAGTCTCTTCTCGAGTTCCCTCTCAGGTCCCCTCTCGAGTCTCTTCTCGAGTCCCCTCTCAAGTCACCTCTCGAGTCCCATCTCAAGTCCCCTCTCAGGTCCCTTCTCGAGTCCCTTTTCGAGTCCCCTCCCGAGTCCCCTCTCGAGTCTCCTCTCCAGTTCCTTCTCCAGTCCCCTCTCGAGTCCCCTCTCCAGTTCCCTCTCCAGTTCCCTCTCGAGTCCCCTCTCCAGTTCCCTCTCGAGTCTCCTCTCCAGTTCCCTCTCCAGTCTCCTCTCGAGTCCCCTCTCCAGTTCCCTCTCGAGTCCCCTTTCCAGTCCCCTTTCCAGTTCCCTCTCCAGTTCCCTCTCCAGTTCCCTCTCGAGTCCCCTCTCGAGTCCCCTCTCCAGTTCCCTCTCAAGTCCCTACCCAAGTGTCGTTGGAGGTTCCGCTGGGGGTCCTGCCAACTCTTTGTTTTGTCCCGTTGGAGGCCCCGCCGACTACTCTCCTGCCGGGGGTCCTGCCAACCCAGTGTCCTGTGCCGTTGGAGGCCCCGCCGACTACTCTCCTGCCGGGGGTCCTGCCAACCCAGTGTCCTGTGCCGTTGGAGGCCCCGCCGACTACTCTCCTGCCGGGGGTCCTGCCAACTCTATGTCCTGTGCCGTTGGAGGCCCCGCCGACTACTCTCCTGCCGGGGGTCCTGCCAACCCAGTGTCCTGTGCCGTTGGAGGCCCCGCCGACTACTCTCCTGCCGGGGGTCCTGCCAACCCTGTGTCCTGTCCCGTTGGAGGCCCCGCCGACTGCTCTTCTGCCGGGGGTCCTGCCAACCCCATGTCCTGAGTCTTTGGAGGTCCCGCAGACTGCTCTTCTGCCGGGGGTCCTGCCAACTCCATGTCCTGAGCCGTTGGAGGTCCCGCAGACTGCTCTTCTGCCGGGGGTCCTGCCAACCCCAGGTCCTGAGCCTTTGGAGGTCCCGCAGACTGCTCTTCTGCTGGGAGTCCTGCCAATCCCATGTCTTGTTCCGGTGGAGGTCCTGCCGTTACCTGTCCCACCGACACCGGGTCCTGCCCGGCCTCCGGAGCTGTCCCGTCAGCGCCTTCCTGCCCGGCCTCCGGAACTGTCCGGTCTTCGCCCTCGAGCCCGGCCCCCTGAAAGCCGCGGTCTTCGCCCTCGAGTCCGGCCCCCTGTGAGCCGTGGTCTTCGCCCTCGAGCCCGGCCCCCTGAGAGCCGCGGTCTTCGCCCTCGAGCCCGGCCCCCTGAGAGCCGCGGTCTTCGGCCTCGAGCCCGGCCCCCTGAGAGCCGCGGACTTCGCCCTCATGCTCGGCCCCCTGACTCTTCCTTGGTCTCTGCCTTGCCCCCGGGCCGTCCGCCCGAGACCCCCTCCTTGGTCTCTGCCTTGCCCCCGGGCCGTCCGCCCGAGATTTCCACCCTGGACTTGGCCTTGCCCCCGGGCCGTCCGCCCGAGATCCCTTCAGGGCCCGTCCTCCGGACCCCCTCCACCCACCCTGGTGCGCCTAGTGTTGTGTCCCGCCTCCGGACCCCCTCCACCCTCCCTGGTGCGCCTAGTGTTGTGTCCCGCCTCCAGACCCCCTCCACCCACCCTGGTGCGCCTAGTGTTGTGTCCCGCCTCCGGACCCCCTCCACCCACCCTGCTTGGGGTTTTGGACTTTTGTGGTTCTTTGGGACGTCTGGAATCCGTCCCTTGAGGGGGGGGTTCTGTCAGGATTCTCTTATGTTGTTTTGGATGTTTTGGGTGTTTGATGTCATGTTTTCCTCCCTGGTTATTGTCTGGTCCTTTTCCCTGTGTGTTTTCCTCCTGTCGTTAGTTCCCTGGTGTGTCTCGTTATATGATTGTGTTCACCTGTGGCCCTTGTGTTTCTCCTCCCCTGCCCAGCTGTTTCTCGTCCCTTGATTACCCCTCCCTGTATTTAGTCGTGTCTCTTCCTGTGTTCAGTGTTGGTGCTTCTTTCGTTGTGACTGAGTTCACCGGTGAGTGTTCTGTTTTGTCTATGTTTATTACTTATCCTTGAAATAAAGGGTTTTGCACTTTAAATCTGCATTTGGGTCCTGCTTGTTGCACACACCGTGACAGATTGACTCAAACTTAAGTTAACATACTTGTGTTATGTTGAGCCAAATCACCAAATTCATGTCTCTGTGACTGAATGGAAATGACAATAAATAAAATGTAAAATGAAAAAAGCTGTTCTTGCTGGCAGACATTAAATATGTCTCTTAATTTTATTGTGTTCATGACAAATGTTTGAGTCAATCACTTACACGTCACTTCCGCTATGATGGACATTCTCTTTCCGGTTTGATTTTCTAGTTTGTAAAAGTGTTTAAACACATTTTAAAGTGTTTCGGGACTTGTTAATTTGTTATAATAATATTTTTCTCTCGTGGAACTCAATGACTCCATTATTCAGTTCCCATTTAAATGGGGCGACAAAACAAATCGTCCTCATCTTGTCCCTGGCAACTTCGCTGCACGAAGATCAGTCGGAGGGAATGCACATGAAAACTGGTGTTTACTGCGTCTGCTGCCTCTGATGATAGGTTTAAAAGTACCTGCACATGACCCAGTGTGGCAAATGCTGATGATCTTGAAAGACATCTTGGACCTTGTGATGTCTCCTGTCCATACAGAAGAAAGCATTTGCTATCTTGAAAGTTTGGTTTCCGAGCATAGATGCCGATTCCTTGAAGCTTTCCCACAAAAAAAACTCATTCCTAAGCACCACTTCCTTGAGCACTATCCTCAGGTCATTCGGGAATTAGTTGCCACACAAAGTCACACAGTCAAAGTCCGATTTATTTCAAGTTGATTAATAATTTATTTCTATGTTTCTGATGCAGCTTCTTCTATAGAGATGGGTACCCCAGCAAAGCGCCGGATCATTTTTGAAGAAAATGATATTCGCAAAATGGTTCTACCCTCGTGCATCCCCGGAACACTCCAGGAACTTGTGTGTGAAATTAAGAAGACATTTCATATTCCAGGGGAGTTTTCCTTGATGTACCAAGACATGGAATTTGGTGGCCAGTTTATCACTTTGAGCTGCATTGAGGAAGTAGAGGACAAGGGAACTTTGAAGGTACAAACCCAACCAATTGTACTAAATCTCAGTAATGTGGAAGTGTTCAACATTGACTCCTCACTAGCAGAAGAATCTTCCCATCATTCTTCTGTCCACCCATCTGGATCTCAGGAAACCATCCTTCTTTCCTCTGATCAAAGTGGAACACTTTGCCGGTCTCAGGTGTGGCCTGCACGGTTTGAAATCCCTGCCTTTTCATATGATGTAGACCTTATGCTTCAAGCAGGCAACCAGGCCTACCAAAAGGATGGCACCCTTGTGAACAATCCCAGGCTGACAAGTAGCATACTTCAAAAATTAGCAGAGATGATGTTTCGCCATACCGCATACCCTGACGGTGTCCAAGTGTTAGCTGTGGCAGAAGCCTTGTTAGAGAAGTACCCATGCCTCAAAGAACCCGGGTATTTTAATGGTATATACCAGGGGTCGGCAACCCCTGGCACGCGTGCCAACGGCACCGTAACCAGTGGCACGCTAGGAATAAGTGGAATAAGTGTGCAAAATATTTAAATTTAGGATCCTGAACGAGACCGCCGCCAGAGCACGTCTCCCCGTTATGTGCAGAAGGAAGCCATGCACGCAACGCAGCCCTGCTCTCTTTAACTCCAGGCGATTTGCTGCTGCTTTCCACTGTGGTGTAGTGCTGGTCGTTTCACCACGGAGGAACGCACTGCTGCCGCACCGGCGCTTCACAAATTGCAGTAGCCATAATGAGCTGTTTTGGGGGAAATGTTGAAGTGCTTTCTCATCTGTATGCCAAATTACCTCTTTCACAGCAATTGGCAGATATGCGCGACGTGTTATTTACGGTTAATTGATTTACGACTCCCGCCTAAAGATTCTTTTAATCAGTGACGGAGCAGGCCCGGTAGACAATGGCAGGTCCGCTACCTAAGAAATCTAAAATAAATGTACGGACATTCCAGCCCTCGTGGACAGAAGAGTGGGGTTTTGTGTTTCAGAAGGACCGTGCTGTGTGTACTTTATGTCTGGAAAATGTTGTCTGCCGGACGTCAAGTGTCAAACGGCATTTTGAGAACAAACACAAGACAACTTTCAAGGATGAGGCAGACAAGGCTGAATCCATCAAACGTGCCGTGTCTGGTTATGGGAAACAGGCAAACACTCTCAAAGCCTTTGCCACTGCTAACAATGATTCTACCGAAGCAAGCTATCGCATTGCTCATTGCATCGCGAAACATGGAAAGCCATTCACTGACGGTGAATATATTAAGGAGGCTTTCCTCTGTAGCTCAGAGGTTTTGTTTAATTCCTTACCAAACAAAGAGACAATAAAATCAAGAATAAAAGCAATTCCAGTGTCAGCCAGATCTGTTGAACGACGCATCGAGGAACTGGCAGAAAACGTTTGCGCGCAGCAGACAGACAGCTGGTTTGAAAGAAGCCACGGTATTCAGCGTTGCACTGGATGAGAGCGTGGACGTGAACGATATACCACACTTGGCAGTCATGGTAAGATACTGTGATTCGACTGTAAGAGAAGAGCTCTGCTGCTTAAAATCAATGCCTGAAACAACAAAAGGTGAGGACGTAGCCAAAGTTTTTATGGAGCATTTTGAGGAGCAAGGGATTGACATAAGCAAGATTTTTGCAGTGACAACAGATGGCGCTCCCGCCATGGTCGGGCGAAACAAGGGAGCGGTCACATTAATTGTGACCTGCTCTATCGAAATCAGTCGCATTGACCCGAAGACACATTTTGAGTTGTATACACTGCTGGAAAGAGGATATTCCTAGCTTTCTAATGATATCAGGATTGTTTTTGTACTCCAAATATTAAGCGAAATATGTCACATTATATAATGACTGTCACAGAGTCATCATTTTGAGAAAAAGGCCTTCAAAGTTTTCTCTTCTCTGGAATCCATCGATCTGATTGATTATTAGCGGAGCAAATGATCAAAATACTACGGAGGGAAGATATTTTCGTTTGGATTACTGGTCTGGGGGAAGCTCGCGAGTGTGTGTGTATACGTGTGTGTGTTTGTGTAATTTTGCGTTTGTGTGTATTGCGTTTGTTTCCCGGGGAAAACCCTCACGAGAAACACCGGCTGTTGTTATGCCTGCTGTGACGTGAAATTACTCCGTTCTCCGCTTGTAATTATGCCATTACAAGCTTCAAAGTTGTATTTATCATCTGAATTTGCTGAAACAAGTTTAATATTCTGAAAGCCAAGACTTTGTTTAATTGAAATCAGATGAAAACAAACTGTAACGGACCCTGCCGTGTTATTTATGATTACTCGCTTACATTAATAATTTCAGCCGGAGGGAGGGAGGGGGGCGGCGCTGCGGAAGAGCAGATTGCCTGTCATCTTCCCTTTACAAGCGTAAAGAATGTATTTATCCTGTGAGTTTGGAAATAAAAGTTTCATATTCTGAAAGCCAAGACTTTGTTTGTTTAAAATCAAACAAAACACCAAAACCCCGAAAAAATAGTTTTTTACGCAAATCCACGTTTATTTTGAAATGAGCCGTTGCGACTTCCGACTGATTTCGATAGAGCGGGTCACAATTGAGAAACAAGTCGGTCACCCCATCATGAGACTCCACTGCATAATACACCAAGAAAACCTCTGTGCAAAGATGTCAAATTCAGATCTTAACGAGGTCGTGGCCACAGTGGTGAAGATTGTTAACTTCATAGTTAAGCGATCTGCTCTGACACACCGACAGTTCCAATCCCTGCTGGAGGAAATGGACAGCTCATACAAAGATCTCCCTCTCCACTCGGCAGTTAGGTGGCTAAGCTGTGGAAAGGTTTTGGAGCGGTTTGTTGGCTGCTTTGATGCCATAAAGGCCTTCCTGGCTGAAAAAGGCCAAGACTTTCCAGAGCTCGAGGACGAGAAATGGGTCGTGAAACTTATGTTTCTCACAGATATTACTGGACACCTCAACGAGCTCAATTTGAAACTGCAAGGCGCAGGTCAAACTGTTTTGGACATGTTTGACACATGGAAGGCTTTTGTTGGAAAGCTGGCAGTTTTTTCAGATGATGTGGCCACCTCCACTTTCCGCTACTTCACCCACTTGAGGGAGCTGTCCACGCAGCACAGCATCAGCACATCTGAAATATGCAAATACATCAGCGAGCTGGAGTCGGAGTTTACAACACGATTCGGGGAATTTCAGAAGTATGGACCCATGTTCTCTTTCTTGATCAAACCCGACAGCTTTGATGGACATGAACTGGATGTATCTGTGATAGACTGGCTGGATACACAGGACATGATAATGCAGCTGATTGAGCTGAAGATTTCAACACTGTGGATGACGAAGGTTGCGGAAACAGCTGGAAACCACGGCAAGACATGATCACAGCACTTGCATCTTCACCTGTTGGATATCTTTACCGGAGAAGTTCAGCTGTGTCAGGAAAATTGCATTGGCTTTGCTGACAGTCTTTGGCTCAACATATCTCTGTGAGCAGATATTCTCGCACATGAAGAGCGTGCTCAGCCCCTCCTGCAGTCGTTTGACAACTGACCACTCTGAAGCTTGTGGGCCAGGGATCACATTGAGTGTTTTATGTGTAGCACACATGACTCTGTTTATGTGGAGCACATGGCTTTGCCTAATGGAGCTCTTTGTCCCGGTCTCTTTTTTATTCTTCGATGTGGATATTTTCATAAGCATAGCAGCATTGTTATATAGTGCTCATATTTCTGTTTGTTACATTTAATTCCCTTTTTTAACATTTGCTGCCCTTGCAAAACTTTGTATATGAGGGAGTCTCATTGAAAGTAGTATGCTGAAATGGCAAATGTGCATATCATTTGTTACCACAGGGCTTAAAACAAATTACATACTAAAAACGATTGGTTAAGTTTATTGCTGAAGCATTATTGTATAGTGCTCATATATAATTTCAATGTTCTGATTATGGGAGAAAAATGTTTATTAAAAATGTTGCTATGTAGGTTGCCTATATGGATGGAATAAAATCCGATGGAGATAAAAAAAAATGGAAGTGGTGTCACAATTCAAGTTAATGTTGATATGGCACACTCAGGGCCGCCCCACGCGGAGGGAGCCTCATCTGATGCACAAATGCAGCGCACCTTTATGCCCTTATGCGGATATATGCACATAGAGTTGCACTTTTCTTTTCTTTTCCTTAAAAAAAAAAATATATATATATTATTATTATGAAGGGCAGACCATCTATTTGTTTTTTGTTTTTTTTAGAAAGGGGCAGGTCACATAAGATTTTATTCTTCTCCCTGCTCCTTTTCGCTCAATGGTAGTCATGTTTTGTGGCAATTATTGTACATTTTGTTTTGCGTACCATGAGCGGGACAAATAAAAATGAAATGAAATGAAATGAAAGAGTCCGGTGTGCGAGGAAAATTATTCCCTCCCTCCCCCCCCAGCACTGGGCACGCTGATTAACAAGAACATTTCAAAATGGCATGTCATATCAAAACGGTTGCCGACCCCTGGTATATACGGTTGGCAACAAAGGATAAAATATAAAATGGCCAATTACCGGGCAAAATTGAGATGTCGACAACTTGCCTGTCCAGAGCTGGAGGTGAACTCTCAAAAAAGGCAGAAGTCCAATGAAAAGGGTCCCAAAGGCATCAAAAGGCCTAAAAATCAGAAGTAAACTACCTGCCACCGCTGCCATTTGGGGAGACAAAGGACACTTTGGAGAAGGAGAGAGTAGATTTATTGACGGAAGTATAGAAAAAAAACAATGAGACGATTGTTGCCCTGCAGTCCAAGACTTCGAGAGTTGGCCTGCACTCTTCTCGGAACATCAGGTAAATCTAGCTTTCATGTGTTTTTCTACCTGGTGCTGTGATTGCTGTTTGTGTATATGTTGCATGTATTAACAAGTTACACTGACTTCCCATTCTATTACATTCACCTTGCTAATTCATTCTCACACTAGGAAAGCTAGGAAATCATATTTGTTGCATTACATTAATGACATCGGTTTTTTTTGTATCACATTTTGTTTAAGATCAAAGAGGAGTTCAGAAGGGTAACAACTCTTCTTCTGGAGCGAACATTTTTGACGAAACTGGACTTCTACACCCCCAAACTGCTGAAGATATTTGGGAAGAAAGGCGGGGTTGCAGGCCCAACAATACAACTGATGCTGGATTCATTCAGTGAGGTAAGCTTTG
This sequence comes from Pogonophryne albipinna, assembly GCA_028583405.1. NCBI lineage: Eukaryota > Metazoa > Chordata > Actinopteri > Perciformes > Artedidraconidae > Pogonophryne > Pogonophryne albipinna. The sequence goes on from CM053256.1 coordinate 31,053,486, forward strand.
AAATTCATAAAGCGACATTACTTTTACTGACGAAAAATAATAATTGAATGCGCGGGCCTTTACAGATACATTTTCAGCATCTTTTAAGTAATTAGGTGTTTTTTCACCTCTCCCCCTGATTAAACTGCCTGTTTTTAGACTAAAATGTAAACGTGAAGCACTCTCTTAAAATGTGTTTTGATTGCTGTATTTTTATATACATGAATATGTTTACAATTATGTAGTATTCTTTATTCTAATTTACATTTCTGTTTAAACAGCAAAATGTTGAAGGTAGACGAGATACAATAATCCGCTGCCTGATGGAGTTCCTTGGAGAGTGTACAGAGGAACTCATCAAAGACTACCAGGTAAATGTTATGATGATTGTTGAATTCATTTTTATATGTTGTCTGTTCTTCAATATTTGTAAATAAGTATCTCTATAGTCTCTATATATATTTTCTTTTATACTTTCTCCATTACATTTTCTGATTGAAAATGTGTTAGAATTTATGGTTGAGACGTTAAAACCCAAATTCCCCCTCATTTCTGCAATATACTTAATGCAGTTTACATATTGTTATTTACTTCTTGGTTGGAACAAAGCATATATTTATTTAACTGAGCTACATTCAGACCCATGTCATGACTGGACCAAAAAAATATATCTGTTAATATAAATTCCCTTCTTTAACTTACCCCATCCTTATTTGAGTTAAAGGAGACTAGATAATCTACTTAAAGGTCCCATGTAATGCTTTTCCGGTTATTACCCGTCCCCTTGTGTGTTATGAAGGTTGTTATGCATGTAAACGGTGTGCAGAGTCAAAACCCTCAAAGTACACCATGTAGCGAGTAAAACTCTAACACAGAAAATACCTCCCCAAAACTCCTCGTTGGAGATTAAAGTAAACAGATATTGTTCTAAACTGTATTAAAGTAAACAGGTATTATCTTGAACTGTATTGAAGTGAACATGTATTATTTGGGACTGTTTTAAAGTAATCCTATATATATATATAAACCTTCTTACTTACACTCAATGACCCAGATACCCTGCCACACACACTTCCTCTCACCAGCACACACACATACACTCACTGACCCAGATATCAGCACACACACACACACACACATACACTTCCCCCCCACCAGCAAGCACATGTTCTCTTTTCAAGGTTCTTCCTGGGGCCAATATAATCTCAAGCACCAATATATCTGTGTACAATGTTTGATTGTTTGGGAAAGAATAGTTTGTGTGAAATCTTCCTTGAGAAATTAAAGGAGTGAAGTTAGGTGGAAGATAAAAAGTGATTCTGACCTTGACTAGTTCCGAGGCTCTCACGCTTCACTTAGGAGTAAAATGGGACGGAAGAGCCGACCCACATCTCCGCCCCAAATATGTCCATATATACTGTTGTTTATTCATGCAAAATGCCCCCTGTTTCTGACTGGCTGGTCCCGATACCTGTATCGCACGGCAGTGGAGCGGGGAGCCCGGAGTGCTCTGTTACAGGGCACTCTGTATTTCGTATTGTGTTTTTTACCATTAAAATCTGATTATTGTTATAACTTTTATGCCGGTGTTTTGAACTCCTTCTCTTATTAATCTGACCAGGCTCATCTAACGGACGGCGCGGAGCAGAGGTGGGCTTTAAGCCACCACTACTGTGTTTGTTCCAACAAGCTGGTGACCTCCGGACGTGATGAGTGCTGGTCTCTAGAAGGACCACCGACAGCCAGCGGACAAATTTCTGTCCAGGGGAGGACACCCCGGACACCGTTGACAACTAAACCAGGACGTCCAGATACAAAGGTAAAACAGATACCTGTTGATTACCAAAATCTGTGATTTGGCTTTGCTACAACATTTTAGAGTTGTCAGCGGCATTCTCAGTGTTCTTAGTCACGGTAAAAAATAAAATACTTAAGAAAGTGTTTGCATAGAGTCAGATAGGACATTCCGGACCTAATGCACCGAGTTATATTTAAGAAAGTGTTTGCATAGAGTCAGGTAGGACATTCCGGACCTAATACATCGAGTTATATTTAAGAAAGTGTTTGTATAGAGTCAGGTAGAGCATTCCGGACCTAGCAAAGTGAACCAGCGAGGTCTCCGTGAGGTAGTCTAGTCCTGCACGGCTGACTCGCTGGGGAAATTCTGTAATAAACTCTGTGTGATTTTTTACGTCAAATCTGTGTAATAATTGAGAGGAAAGGGCAGAAGTATAGTTTAGTGCAGAACAGGAGACAAGGTTTGCAGAAGCTGGGAGCTTCATCAGACAGAGGAAGTTCATTCGTGGTCAGCTGCTGCCCTCTGGAGGCGAACAGGGTGTACAACCATATGCTGTGTGCACGTCTGAATTAAGAACATTCAAATAAATAGAATAAGGACATTAAGTAACGACAAGATTTGTACAGTGTATTAATAAATACAAATGAACACATATCAACCTAGTCAGATAATAGATACGAAGTCAATCATGGAAGAAGTGAAAGATCAAGTGATCTGAAGTTGGAGTGAATACATTGAAAATTAATTGATCAATGTGTGATTTGAGGTGGTAGATATTGAAATAAATAAGAAACTATAATTTGTGTTTTTAGCATAGTTTTTGTGGGACACAGTTACGTCACTTTGTGTTTTTTATGAGAAGTTTTGAGAGTAGGAAGACGCAAGCTATTCAATTGTATTTTTAGGTTATGAATAAAACAAAGAGTAGTAAGTGATAAGCAGAAGGGTTTTTGAGCTCTTGTCGGTCAGAAGGAATCTTGTGTGTGTATGACAGGGTATGTGTGCTTATGCCCGCTTCGGTTTTCAATGTCCGCCATCACGTTAAAACCATGGTTAAAACGGAGGATTGGTGGCATTTGCAGTTCATTGCTTACTTCCACACGTCTTTTCCCCTCCTTGTCTCTTTCATGACTTTATGTAATGCATTAGAACGATTGTTATCGTAACTTTCCGTGTTTCTAGAAGTCAAGCTCACTGTTCACATTACGGAGTATATTTCCGTAACGGCCTTTCAAAATAAAAGCCACAGGCCGCTGTTCACCAGAGATGCCTTCACAATAAAACAGTAATTAGCTTAACAATATATTTAACTTATATTACGTCGTTAAACATTGATTTTAATTCATTACAGTTTTCAAATACGGCGCGGATTGAATACAGTTATTTGTGTATTCTGTTACAACCTCACCATGCTTGTAACACAACTTAGATAAACAATTTGAAAATGAATAGAATAACCAAGTAGATAAAAGATTAATCTGTGGTTAGGGAGAGTTTCCTTGTTTTGCCTATTAACTTAGAACTGAAGTAATAAAGAATAGGCTGACTACTATCATGAGTTTGTTTTAACATTCACATGTTTCAGCATTCCTGACCTCAGCCGTTTTATTTTGTAACCCGTTGGGAGAGAGATTTAAATTGAGTTTTTCTCAGTAGCTGAATGGCTGTGATTACAGCAGCATTGGATAGCTGTGCACCACCTTTTGGGTTCTCTGAATCAGTGTGTTGGTGAAGAGTTGCTCACTGCAAACAGAAGAAGTGTGCAAAGAACGCATCTCTGAGGAGGTATTGACATTTTGCTTGTGCCTCGTTGTCAAGGCAACAGTGGTGTGAAGAGGTACTGCGGTTTTGGGGGGATTTCTGCTGTACAGAGGACAACGTGTGTCTGCCAAGTGATTCCTTCCCTCATCCCAATGCCAGGGAGAGTTTCCTTGGAGCCCACTGACCAGGGCCGGTCCTAGCTTTTTTGGGGGACCCTGCCACTGACTACAGCTGCATCACTGACTGTGCTCATTATGACAAGATCTTGAGACATGCTTGTCTCAGATTGTTCAGACTCTGAAGGAATGATGCAATGATTTTACAGCATAATTGTGCAAGAGTTTCCCAGGGGGTGGTGTAGAAACCTTAATGCTTAGTGTTTAGATAAGAGGCTGCTTGTTTAAACGATGGTCTGGAATGCTGAAAAGATTAAAGTTTATTATTCTTGTTTAGCAAACAAGACATCTGATTATTATGTCACACATAATAATCTTGACATAGAAACTAGCTATGGGTAAAACGTGTGGTTGTTATACCATTGTTATCATGAACAAAAGATAAATAGGGAAATAGTATCTGCTTAAAGATGAACGGATTTCATATCCTAGAGAGGATTAGTTATTGTGAATACTCCACAAGGTATCTACTAATGTATTTTAAAGAACCAAATTTAAAGAACTTGAATTGACTTGATAAATAAGTGAAGATAAGAAGATGTATTAACCATGAATTAATCAATTGGTAAATTAAAAATAGCGGTAAAGAGGAAAACTATTAAAGTGAAGTGAAAAATCATCCTAAAACACACTGATGGAAAAGGGGGGAGACGTGATGGAAGTATGCACTAGACTTTAAGTAGTGGGTGTTTGGAGTACAGTGTAGAACCATATTCTTCAATCTTTTCATCATGTTTACAAATTATTCTTTTAGAGTTTTTATTCATGTGTGAATTTGGTAGTGTTTTAATTTGTTACAGTATTGATCAGTTCAAAGGGAGAGTTTTAGTAACATCTCTATAAGATCAGACAAATATTTATTTATACAGGCCATGTTGAAGGGAAAGTTAGTTCTAAACAAAATATAGTATTTCAATCTGAGGTATTGGTTTCACCATTGTAGCATATATTACTACAGGAGAACTTTTTATGGGGAAATAACTGTTGTTTGTCCTCCAATATGTAGAGTTTAAAATAAAAATTAAAAAACAGCTAATTTAATTTTGAAAAAGCAATATAACTGGGAGTAAACAAATGTGGGGCCTTGGATCACCCATTGTAAAGGTGCATATTATTGACGACCAATAGGGAGAAGGGGTCACTCAACCCACCCTGCAGTGGTTTTTAAAATCTTAGTTGCAGCTTCACAGGGAGCGCACGGCACCAGATTATGAGTTTAAAAGTCAAAGTGTCACCACCTCCTAACGGACATCTATTTAATTAGTAATTAACTGACATTTAGAGATGTTAAAAAGTAAAAACATACCTAGCATAAGTGATCATTCCTAAATTCAACTACAAACCATTGATGAAATGACTTCTGTTTTTAAATCCTTGATAAAGGAAGGAGTGATTGTTACATGTTCGGACACCCAAGGTTCCACGCACTGTTAGGGAGGTTAAACGTTTTTCTTTAAGTGGACCAGAATTGAAGATAAATTAATATGAGTTATGAAATACATGGCAGAGCTTTACAGATCCTAATAATGTTTTGACTCAAGATAATAATTATATGCACAAGTTTCTGAAATAGATTTATTAGACATTTTAATATAGATTAGGTGTTAATAAACTGCAGTAGTAGTACTATAAGGAAGTGACATTTTTGGCTAACACATTTCAGGAAATGTGGGAAACAGCTGTCCCAATGAAAAGTTAGAGATATCTTGAAAAGTATAGTTGTAATCGTGAATGAATTAATGATGGCGCTCCATATATGACAGATTTTTGTAGACAAAGGGTACTGGCCTATGCTGACATATCAAAGTCTCTGCAGAGCACGACACATGGCCAAAAGGACTGAGACCAAATGACCTTTGACCCTGACCGACAGTGTAACTTGAGAAGGCACCGTCAATGACTGACTCTGGGGCGAACCTGACCAAACTTGACTTTACAACCTGACAGTGTGAGTATGAGTGTCTGTCTGCATGTGATCAGTGCAACTGCATGATTTAAAACAATGACTAATCAAGCATGCTTTTGGACTAACACATTATTCTGGGGCTCTGTGGGAGAGTAACTCAGTCAATGGTTACCTGAAGGTTTTCTTCCCATACAGGATTTTGGTTACACATGAGGTTCATGTGTAAAAAGGGGGAGTGTAAACTTCACAATGTACATTTTTCATTTAGGGACTGAAAGGAACCTGCCGCCCCAACTCGGATGTTCAATCTGACCATTGATTGACAGTTTTAGAATGGACCTGCTCCATATCTGGGGATAAGATACTGTTTGATGAATGTTGACATGTTTCTAATATTGATTGAGTTATAACAGGTAACACAGATGCAGAATCAGTGGCCAAGAGGCTACTGTGAGAGATCTTGATAATATCTCAGAACTGACAGGTAAAGGCAGTATCACCAGGAAATCATTCATTTTGTCAGCATCATGATTTTGGTTGTTTTTGAATCCATAACATTAGTGTGTTTCTTTACCAGAAACATTAGCAGTTCATATTATATTTAGATTTTAAATGGGATCTCAAGGATTTCATTAAGAATAACACAAATGCTTGTCAGAAATTCAGAGCTATTGAAATATGTTATTTAGTTCACCTAGAGATGTTGGAGTTTTGTTTTGTTGCCATAGGCCAAGTATTAAGATTCTGAAGCTGCACTGGCAGATAGGAGGTCTACAATCAATTTAGAAAACCTGTTCACAGACGGCTGTTGTTTTAAGACACCCCACCAACAGGCTCCAAGCGGCCTACGCAGTGGTGGGTCAAACAGCTGAGGGCCCCGGAGCCCTGAGCGTAGGCTTGAGGGATTTGTATCAGATTTCTCCACACAGGTTGGTGACGCCAAAGAGGGACCCAGGAGGCCGACACAGCGGAGTTCGTCTGGCTGAAGGTCATCAGGACAACGTGGCTCAACCCCAGGCTCTCCGGCCCCGACCGAGTGACCCAGCGGATCTCTCATGCCGTCCGTCTAGGAGGAAAAGGGGACAGCTGGAGCCAGTGTGCGGCGGGGAAACCACCTGCTAGGACCGTGGACGACATCAGGACGGACGTGGCCCTCGACGAGGAGGTCGACTCGGAAGCAGCCATCAGCGGACTGGAGGAGCAGGATCGGGAGGACATCCCTCCAGCAGTCGACCCAGGAGGCGTCATCAGCGGGCCGGAGACGGAGGATCGGGAAGACATCTCTCCAGCATCGACCCGGAAGCCGCCATCAGCGGGCCGGAGGAGGAGGATCCAGAAGACATCTCTCTAGCAGGCAGCCCAGAAGCCGCCGTCAGCGGATCGGGGGGACAAAGACACGGCAAGCCAGGACGGCACAAGGGACTACACTCTCGGCTGAAACAGGTTGATATAGCCGGTGTGGAGTTTGTTTTAATATCCCATTTTTTAGGAACTTTGTTTTTCCCATTTTTGAGGAACTTTGTTTTAATAACCCATTTTTTGAGGAACTTTGTTTTAATATCCAATTTTTGAGGGAGAAGCTGCCCCTTCCCCTTCGTACCAAATGCCCTTGTTGGCTTACGCGTCGGAGGAGGACGAGCACGATGACTCAGCCGACAAGGACAATTTTTTTAACATATTTTGGTCTCCCTCCACTGTCATAAGAAGTTGTTATGGTGGACTGTTCCTAAAGGTTTAAAGTGCTCTAAATCCCAGCTTCTGATGGTTTTATATAAATGTTGGGGAACAGACAGTAGAAAAGAATTTACACACGGCATCTATTGCACGTCTGTCCGTCCTGGGAGAGGGATCCCTCCTCTGTTGCTCTCCCTGAGGTTTCTCCCATTTTTCCCTTTAAAACTGTGGGTTTTCTTCGGAAGTTTTTCCTTGTACGATGTGAGGGTCTAAGGACAGAGGGTGTCGTATTGTCATACTGATATTTTGTACAAACTGTGAAGTCCACTGAGACAAATGTAACATTTGTGATATTGGGCTATATAAATAAACATTGATTGATTGATTGAATGACAGTGGTTATGTTTCAAATGCTGTGTATAAGTTGATCTCTGAAGGTGAGATCAAAAGAGGGGTTAAAGCAAACAGATATTGTTCTAAACTGTATTAAAATAAACAGGTATTATCTTGAACTGTATTGAAGTGAACATGTATTATTTGGAACTGTTTTAAAGTAATCCTACATATATAAACCTTCTTACTTACACTCAATGACCCAGATACCCTGCCACACACACTTCCTCTCACCAGCACACACACATACACTCACTGACCCAGATATCAGCACACATACACTTCCCCCCACCAGCACGCACATGTTCTCTTTTCAAGGTTCTTCCTGGGGCCAATATAATCTCAAGCACCAATATATCTGTGTACAATGTTTGATACCAATATCTGTGTACAATGTTTGATTGTTTGGGAAAGAATAGTTTGTGTGAAATCTTCCTTGAGAAATTAAAGGAGTGAAGTTAGGTGGAAGATAAAAAGTGATTCTGACCTTGACTAGTTCCGAGGCTCTCACGCTTCACTTAGGAGTAAAATGGGACGGAAGAGCCGACCCACATCTCCGCCCCAAATATGTCCATATATACTGTTGTTTATTCATGCAAAATGCCCCCTGTTTCTGACTGGCTGGTCCCGATACCTGTATCGCATGGCAGTGGAGCGGGGAGCCCGGAGTGCTCTGTTACAGGGCACTCTGTATTTCGTATTGTGTTTTTTACCATTAAAATCTGATTATTGTTATAACTTTTATGCCGGTGTTTTGAACTCCTTCTCTTATTAAATCTGACCAGGCTCATCTAACGGACAGCGCGGAGCAGAGGTGGGCTTTAAGCCACCACTACTGTGTTTGTTCCAACAAGCTACGTCATTGTCCATTTGATTCTTCCGGGTACGCATGATGTCATCCGTACCCGGAACGAAATGAACCAATCCGTGGAGCCGTTACGTTACGTCCGGAGCCGTTACGTTAAGCCCCCGCTGATTGATCCAAATTGACCAATCCACGGACTTCCTCATACACTCAGTGCAGGCAGCTCTGCTGATTTCTCCTCCCTGGCTGCAGACTGATAACAGACAGTTGGGATCGCGGAGAAATTCTCTCTGCAGACCCATTCTCACAGCGTTTATCAACCTTTTTCTTACTCAATATCAAGCCACACTTATTGTTTTTACTTCGGCTGTGACTTTGTGTGTGCTCAGGATGAGTTTGGCTGTGTTTCGCTGTGTATCGCTAAACAAGGAAATCACACCTCCACGGAGCTCAGCGCGATTCACAACGTCCCGACTGGTCCCGACCAATCGGAGCACACTGGGCTCACAGGGAGGGGGGGGGGGGCAAGAGCTGCAACGAGCCGTTTAGTGGAGAGAGTGAATACTGCTGAATACACATACTTTACAGAGACGCTGTATGCGAAACCAATGTGAGTTTGGAAAATTGCACAGTATAAATCTATTCTAGTAGACCTCAACAATGGAATTATGATCAGTGGAAATGGCCATGACATGGGACCTTTAAATACTGAATTAAATGCCCACTTTAATGTAATGAGTCTCCTCTACAGTAACTTCAAAGAAAAGTTATAATGTAATGTTAACACTGATTTGCATGTTTGACAGGATGTAAGCAAGGACATCGTCAAAGAAGACTATGCTGGCCAGCTCATGAAGACCTTTGTTGTCAGCGACAGTGCAGCGCAGGGAGATGCAAATGCTGGTCATGTGTCGATCGTCATAGAGGGAACTGAGGTGCAGGATGGGTGCAAAAGTGTGGCAAACGCATGCATACTGCTCATGGGCATAATCTATGCCATGAACTTGGTTTACCCACCAAAGGTAAAATACACATTTGAAGTGTTCCAGAAGCTCTTTCTCGAGCTCAATTCGCAAAAAAATTCTCCTAAAGTCCAGACCTTGCGCTCCAAACTTTTAGCCTAGAAAGTGGAATGTAATAAGTACATTTAGTTAGGTGCAAACAGTTGGTACTTTCCTTTTTTTTCCTTTTCAATAGCACTGTGTACTTCTACTCTACTGTAACTCCATTTAAAAATGGAAATTTTTCATTTTAACTTCAGTTCTTGAAGTTAGTTCATATTTCAAAATGTTGGATTAAATAATTCAAATAATCATAAAAAATATACGATTTTTAGGGTTTCTTTTTACTTATTTTCCTTAGTTTTGTCCTCTAGTCTGATTGTTGTTGTTTGTGTTGTGATTGTACATTGTATTTTTCTAAATTTGTGAATAAAAACATTGTATTTAGAAAAATGTATTCACGATTTTGTACTTACATTTTTATATATACAGTATATGTATTGAAAGTGTTGTAAGCTGTTGCCTAAAACATGACAAAATAAAGTTGATTTTGTTTAAAAGTGTTTGTTTCATCTTTTGTAGTAGCCTTAATATAAGAATGTATAAAAATAAGCAACTAATGGAAATAGAGCTGATGTTTAATGTAGAAGAAATTACATGTAAATATTACTTAGCAAGTAAAAACTACCTAAAAAGCTAAATAGTTTTTACTGGAGATTTGTAATAAGATCCAAATGTAATCTTAAGTAAAATCTACTATGTAATGGTAAGTACAATGAGTAAAATCTACTATGCAATAGTAAGTACAATGAGTAAAATATACTATGCAATAGTAAGTACAATGAGTAAAATATACTATGCAATAGTAATTAAAATCTACTTACAAAAACTGAGTGTGACAGTAAAGTTTACTCAAGTACCTTTAATAACAAACACTTCTTAACTGTAAGTAGATTTTACTTGAAATATAAGTTGTTAAATGTACTTAGGTTTTCTACGTGCGTTTTCTTACCTCGATGTTCCTAAGTAAATCTTATTCCCCGTTTTGTTCAGTGTGGGCACATGAATGATCGGATCTGTAAGCAGGGCCGACTGTCGCACCATTCATCTCATCTCATCTCTATTCCCATAGCACTCAGTAGTAATGATTTTATGTGCTTTTTTAACGATAAAATTGTTACTCTTAGAAACAAAATTAATGACCTCTTGCCTTTGACGAGTATAGTGTTATCAACAGCTCCCGGAAACGTAAGTTCTAATATTACACTAGATAGTAAACTAGAATGCTTTTCAGCCATAAACTTTGAACAATTAAATTCAATGATTCTCTCTTCTAAACCATCAACGTGTATGTTAGACCCAATTCCAACTAAGCTGTTGAAGGAAGTGTTTCCATTAATTAGCACTTCTTTATTAAATATTATGAATATGTCTTTATTATCAGGCTATGTTCCACAATCATTCAAAGTAGCAGTGATAAAACCGCTTCTTAAAAAGCACAACCTCGATCCAGAGGTTTTAGCCAATTATAGACCTATTTCTAATCTTCCGTTCCTCTCAAAAATTCTTGAGAAAGCAGTCGCAAAACAGTTGCGTGATTACTTAAAAAACAATGATTTATTTGAAGATTTTCAGTCTGGCTTGAGAACACATAGCACAGAGACAGGTCTGGTTAAAGTCACAAGGGACTTGTCTCTATTCTTGTTTTGCTCGATCTCAGTGCTGCATTTGATACTATCGATCATGATATCTTATTGCAAAGAGCACTTAGTTGGCATACAGGCAACTGCTTTAGGCTGGTTTAGGTCCTATCTATCTGAACGCTCTCAGTTTGTACGTGTCAATGATGAATCTTCCACGCAAACCAAAGTTAGCCATGGAGTGCCACAGGGCTCAGTGCTCGGACCTATTTTGTTCACATTATATATGCTTCCGTTAGGCAATATTATAAGGAATCATTCTGTACATTTTCATTGTTATGCGGATGATACTCAACTATATTTTTCAATCAAGCCTGATGAAATTAATCATCTAAATAAAATTCAAGACAGTCTCAAGGACTTAAAAACGTGGATGACCTTACATTTTTTGATGTTAAACACGACCAAAACTGAAGTTATTGTACTTGGCCCGAAGAATCTACGAAACAAATTATCTAAAGATATACTAACTATGGATGGCATTAATTTGGCCTCCAATGAGACTGTAAGGAATCTTGGTGTTATATTTGATCAGGATTTATCCTTTAACGCCCACATAAAATCAATTTCAAGGACCGCCTACTTCCATCTACGTAACATTGCAAAAATCAGGCATATCTTGCCTCAAAACGATGCAGAGAAACTAGTCCATGCATTTGTTACTTCAAGGCTGGATTATTGTAACTCTTTATTATCAGGGTGTACCAAGAAGTCAGTCAAGTCGCTTCAGCTGATTCAAAATGCTGCAGCTCGTGTACTAACCAGAGTTAGGAAAAGGGACCACATTACTCCTGTTCTGGCTGCCTTACACTGGCTCCCTATAGAACACAGGATAGAATTTAAAATTCTTCTTCTCGCCTACAAAGCCCTTAATGGGCAGGCGCCATCTTACCTTAAAGAACTTATTATACCCTACTGTCCTACTAGGGCATTGCGTTCCAAGAATGCAGGGTTGTTGGTTGTTCCTAGAGTCTCTAAAAGTACAATGGGAGCCAGAGCCTTTTCTTATCAAGCTCCACATTTGTGGAATCAGCTTCCAGTTTGTGTTCGGGCGGCAGACACCCTATCCGTTTTTAAGAGTGCGCTTAAGACCTTCCTTTTTGATAAAGCTTATAGTTAGGGCTGATTAGATTCAGCCCCTAGTTTTGCTGATATAGGCTTAGTTTGTCGGGGGACATCTTACTTCTTCCTTCTCTCTGTCTATACCTGTGTACTCTCATGTTCCGATTAACCCAGCTTCCCCAAATTTCTTTTTTTTTGGTGTCTATATACGCTGGGATCCGGAGTCATGGATGATCCTGCGGTCCTGTGTCCTGCATCGCGAGCCCTGGATCTTGAGTCGTGGCTGTGGTCATGGATCATAGGTCCTGGATGGATATCCTCGTGGATTCATCTTCATATTATACACACATGCATTTCCAAACATTTGGACTACCTATGTTGCAAATTTATTATCTTTTCAATTTACACACGGCATCTATTGCACGTCTGTCCGTCCTGGGAGAGGGATTCCTCCTCTGTTGCTCTCCCTGAGGTTTCTCCCATTTTCCCCTTTAAAACTGTGGGTTTTCTTCGGAAGTTTTTCCTTGTACGATGTGAGGGTCTAAGGACAGAGGGTGTCGTATTGTCATACTGATATTTTGTACAAACTTGTTTAGTCCACTGAGACAAATGTAACATTTGTGATATTGGGCTATATAAATAAACATTGATTGATTGATTGAATAATACAACACAAAGTGTGTGTGTGTGTGTGTGTGTGTGTGTGTGTGTGTGTGTGTGTGTGTGTGTGTGTGTGTGTGTGTGTGTGTGTGTGTGTGTGTGGGCAAAATGCCGCTCCTCTGTTTTCACAACTGTCAAAGCATGAGACTGAAGTTCCCACTGTGGGTCAAAATAATGCGCTGTGACCCCGAGATAACTGTCATTACTGAATGAAGTCCAATAGTCTCCGGTGAACGCAACTGTGGAAGTCTTTCTTAAATACTCCTCTACTTTCGCTTTTTGGACTTCATACAAGTTGTGTATTTTCGACACAGTGGTGGCTCTGGAAGGCAATTCATAAGTGCAGTCTGTTGGAGCAAGGAGTGGTCTGAAACCCACCTCGGCTCCACGCGTCCTTTAATGAGCTAGTCAAATTTATAAAAGAAGGAATTCAAAGCACCAGATACAGGGTTAAACAATAATCTGTTTTAATGGTAAACAACAATACAATACACTTTAAATGGGGTACCCCCTGCTCTGGTCCCAGTGCCGGGAGATCCCATCATCTTGACGGCAGGAGGAAAAGAGACCGGACACACAGACACAACAGGGGATATGTAAGAACAACAGGGAGGAGTTGTATTGGATGCTCCTCCCATACAGCTCATCTATTGGGCAGTATACAAACGATGGGCCTTTGTAGCGAATCAGCGAGAGCCAGCCAGGAGGCAGCCCAGAAAAAGAGTCTCTTCAGTTTGAGGGCAAAACAAACACATCTGGTGTTCGCTGTCTCACATACTTGCAGTTTCGACACACACCCCCCTTCTTGCATAGAGTTCCCTCTCTGCTCCCCCTCCCCCATCAGTTTAACCCACACACAGTCTCACATACTCTTGGCCTCTTTATGAGCCTTGCAGGAAATGAATCATTAACTAACAAGACTTTAACTGCATTATATCTGAGGAAGATCTCTCTTGGAGTTCCTCTGTTAATTGCAAAAACCATTTATGATTAACAAAGAGACTCATGGGCCTCTCTTGATATCTGGAAACTGCAACAAGACTTTCTGAAAAATACTTAACGGGTAATCTTTTTACTCAAGGCAGAAATCACAGGCTGTACTGCACCATTACCTACTCACAAATAGCCAACAAAAACCACCCTTTTGATTATACATAAAAGTGGAAGAAAAGACTATTTTTTTACTAAAAAGGGGACATTGTTTCAGGAATATATAAAAAACCTCTCTATAAGTAAAGGAAAAAATTTACTTTGTCCATTCAAATTTAACACACATCTTATATATCAGGTGACATTAAAATGAATATACCAGAAATACGCTGTATTAAACTTTCTGCTATAACACTTTACTTCAAGTCGTTGGGTGCGACCCGAATTATATATCACGCAGCCCCTCATCCTCCACAATGTTAATTGGCCTGCAAGCTGTAGCCACCCATTTAGCGATCTTTGTTGGACGTTTGCTGCTCGTAGACGTGTCCAGGTGTCTCCCCTGCACACTTTCAAGTTTGTTCTGCCGCAAGCGGGCAGCAGGAGCGGGACTGTCTGCATCAGCAGTGTGCTTGGATTGTATAGATGGTATTTTAAACTCGATGCGCTCTGAAACTACGGGGCGGCCGAGGACAAAAAATGCACAATGCATTAAAAATAATTAGTGGCGTTAATTTTTGTTTGCGTTAACACTTTTAACACGTTAACTTGACCTAATATTTATACATACTTGTATACATATTTTGATTTCTTTTTTACTGTTTTGTATTCGGGATTGTTGGAAATGTTATTTTGATCTCTGTCTGTTCAAACACACAGACACATTTACTTTAAAGTTGACTTTGAGATGTCAGGAGAGAGGGATCCTATTCCCACAGATTATTGCAACATAGTCAACCAGCAGCACAGCTACATCACCAATGCTTCCCTATTTCACTTTCATTATTTTAATATCCATGATGGCCCCTGCTGAAACCATCAGTCTCTGCCTCCAATCCAGCTTCTCAGCTCACTCCTGACCAATCTGTGCCCTATGGAGAGACTATTCTGAGGAACAACCAATGAGTTGCATGTAACATGTTTTGTGGCATGGTTTATAAAGTCCTATTTTATTATATTTCACACTTCGAGAATCAGGCATGCTTCAGTGATCACACATCTTCAAACATTTAAATATGAACAGATTTTGGTGTAGAAACCTGAGAGCATGGATCCATCCTGCCTTGTATCAACGATTCAGGCTGGTGGTGCTGGTGTAATGGTGTGGGGGATATCTTCTTAGCATACTTTGGGCCCCTTAGTTCCAATTGAGCATGGTTCACACGCCTGAGTGTTGTTGCTGACCATGTTCATCCCTTTATGACCACAGTGGACCCATCTTCTGATGGCTACTTCCAGCAGGATAAAGCGCTATGTCACAAAGCTCAAATCATCCCCGACTGGTTTCTTGAAAATGACGATGAGTTCACTGTACTCAGATGGCCTCAACCATCACCATACCTAAATCCTATAGATCACCTTTGGGATGTGGTGGAACGAGAGATTCACCAATTTGGACCAAAATCTCTGAGGAATGTTTCCAGCACCTTGTTGAGTCTATGCCACAAAGAGTTAAGGCAGTTCTGAAGGCAAAAGGGGGTCCAACCTGTTACTAGCAAGGTGTAATAAAGTGGCCAGTGAGTGTATGTTGGTCTAAAAGGGGTGTACACATACTACGGTTAAACATAGTGTTGAGATCTCCATATTAGGTTGAATACTTAAAACAAAAGTAAATTATAATCAAATATAATCAATTATATTCTTTTATAACCCAAAATGAAAATGCTTCATATTTTATGATTTTCTATATTTACAGTATAAACAAAGTGGTTTGTTAAGTTGAGTTAAAAACCTATTATGGTTTAAAAAAGGTGTTTATGCCATAGCCGAGAATAATATTTTCCAGTCCTGCACACTAGAGATCATGACATTTTTACACAAACATGGGAAGGTGTGTCTTATGCCATAGCCATAGAATATGTCTGGACAACTCCAGTCCTGTACATCAGAGGCCATGTCCAGTTTCCACAAATATGGGTATGGAGGAGGTGTCTTTAGGTTTTTCTGTCCTGTTTTTGAGCATAAAGACACTGGCAGAGAGGGAGCAAACTCGAGAGAGGGGGTGGGGGTTCCCCTGGTATGCTCTCTCCCGGTAAGCTCTCTCCCTGGAGAGCTGGGTTTTCCCTCGGTAAGGTTCTCTCAAACTTGGTAAATATTGCTTAAATCGGGTTTATTGAATGCTGAGTGAATTGTTGGATGAAAGTTTGACACCGTTAGATCTCACTGACCATTTCTGAGAAACTGCCTCTGAATGTTGTCAGGCTATAGGTGTGAATGTTAGCACCTTCGATCCGTGAGGAGATTCCTCTGGATTCTGTCGGAATTCTCACTGACCATTTTTGAGGAACTGCCTCTGAATGTTGTCAGGCTATAGGTGTGAATGAATAGCACCTTAGATCCATGAGCAGATTCCTCTGGATTATGTCGGAAGACTTTAATGTTTAAACTATGAATTAAGGTTTCAGATTAGAAAATGACCACAGCATGATATGTTTAGTATGAATGTAATGTTGTAACGAGAGAAGGTAAAAACCCTGTACAAGTGTGGACAATTTTTCTTCAAATAAACTGATCCCAACTTTTGGATTGGGACAACTTAAAAGACATCTGCACTCTCCTCTCCTGCTTCAAAGGTAAGATTGCACACTGCCACACTCACACTTAGGTAGGGCCACACCTCATTACTGATACCAAAAATCCTTCGGGATCGCTTAAACAGATTTAGCAGGTTGTCTGAATTGAAACAGCAGTTAATTGAACTTGGTTCTTATTGATTATTGAAGTAACCTGTGTTCCTAGTGTCCAGACGTGAGTTTGCTTAAATATGTGTGTTTAATTACTTTGTATCAATAATGGCAGTCTGTGTAACAAGAAGCTGGAAATATGAGAAGTGAAAGCCTTTCTATTAGGAGATGTGAGAGATGAGATATCCTAATTTGGACACGGCTCAGGCCTCTGGAATGCTGCATGTCTAAACATTTGTGTGTTCATTGCAGTGGCTATATATATGCTAGATATCCTAATTTGGACACGGCTCAGGCCTCTGGAATGCTGCATGTCTAAAAATGTGTGTGTTCATTGAAGTGGCTATATATACATATGCTGTATAATTACTGCTTAACTATACCTGTGTTGGTGTTTTATTGATTTCTTTCTATTATGTTCTTTCATGTTGTGAGTACTAAATTGCCACAACAATGTGAAGTAGTTGGCTTAAATGTGCTTAATTACTCTGTATGAAGTAGGAGCAGTTTTGCATGAGAGGATACATTCTTATTTAAACACAGCATGTCAAGTATCTGGAACGATACACGTCTAAAATATGTGTGTGATATTAAAGTAACCGATATGTATTACTTGTATTTGCCAACTATAAACAGCTATGTCGTAAACATATCTTTAAGATACCTAAAGTATGTAAAACTGTGTGTGTATTGAACTGATGGGGGACGGGGCCGGAGTGAAGGAAGTCTATGCAGAAATACCTCAAACTGAAGAAGACTCTTATTTTAGGTTCATCTCGGCTGGCTCGTGCTGATTCGCTGTGACAGACTATCGTTTTTATATCTCCCAATGGATGGGCTCTATGGGAGGAGCTTCCACAACACAACTCCTCCCCGTTGTTCTTACATATAAGCCTGTTGTGTCCTTAGTCCACTCTCTTTTGTCTTCAGGCGGTGCAGATAGTAAGATCACCGAGAGGGGAAAAGAGCAGGAGTACTCCTTTGTATTGTATTGTTACCGTTTGCCATTAAAATAGATTATTGTTTAACTTGTATCCTGGTGTTTTTGAATCCCTTCCTTTTATGATTTTACCCAGCTCACCAAACGACACGCGGAGCCGAGGTGGCTTTTAGACCACTCTGACTCCTACATTCTCCAGGAGTTAATAGAGGTGAGATCTGTGGTTACGTACTGTAACCCAGCTTCTATGAGTGTAGGCGCAGCCCTCTAAGGCTATCGCTATTGGGTAATCTCACTGCACGTGTGCAGCACTGACAGACTTAATCCACGCCCACCTATGATGTGGGCCCCACCTACGGACTCACTTCCGTATAAATAGGAAGTAGTCCCTACAATCTGCTCCCACACAAACAGCTTTTCTTCAGCTATTCGCGGAGCCAGTGGGGCCCGCACCTTAGCGGGCTGCTCCTATGCTCATAGAAGCTGGGTTACAGTACGTAACCCCAGTTCTATTTCGTATAAGGCTTCGCCCTCTAAGGCTATCGCTATTGGGCAGTGGCGAGCCGTCAGGGCCCTCTAGGCCCTCTGTGAGGGCCTAAGATATTCTAAAAAATAATATTTGAAAACATAAAAAAAAATACATTTTTTTAAAAATTGTTGTTACATTTTTCATTAGTTTTACCAAAATAACTTGATTTAATTGTATTTAAAATAACATTTCCAAATAAATAAATCCTTCGAATCTGCCTGTTCAGTTTCTGTTGGAATGTGAAGGGTTAAATGCCGTCTCTGTGAGTTACTGTGAAGACGGGAGAGCTTGTTGGTCCCTCTCTACATTCACAGAGGGCCAGCTATAGTAACTCAACGAGAGAGTAATGTCAAATGACAGTACAATTGACCAATCATATCTTCCCTCTAAATGGGCGGGCTTTATTTTCGCGGACTTTATGACAAGTTCCGCCCGCTGTGAGGTCTATGCAAGTGGTGCAGTGACGCGTCCTAAAACCCGGAAGTAAGCTGCGCTCGGATTCCCTCGACAGAAAGCAATGGGATTTCTCCATAGGATTTTGGAAGATAGCTCGAAATAAGGTCTGTGGAAAACGAACCTGTTATACCTGGATAATATCCACATGTCTACCCTACTTTTATAATTTTCGAATCATAAATCTAATCGATAGATTTATGATCGATAGATTTATGATTAGCATAAGTTCGTTCATGATGGCTCACTTCAGTGATAGTGATGACATCGTTTGCAAAATTATTAACCGAGTCATTTTCAAGATTGAGTTACAATGATAAACTGGAGTGGCATGACCCGCCATCAAGTGCTTCATCCAAAAGGACAGGAGGATGGACTTTGTGTTTAAGTGATTTGATCATCAAAAGGTAGGCCTAAGTCATTTTCAATGTGGGCCGCCGTGCCGACTTAATTCATTTGTAATTGTTACTTGGCTGTGGGTGCCCTGTCATGATAGGTGTTTATATAAATGGTGTTGTTTTGTGTGGTAGAGGGTCGCTGTCATTGATGTGTTTTGCACCCCGGGCCACGGTTTTGATATTCCGCTGAAGTATACGGTGTGACATAATAACTCTTCTTTTTTTTCGAGGGAAGTGGGGGGGGGTCAGAGGGCCTAGGTATAAAAGTCACGGCTCGCCACTGCCACGGGTTTTGCCAATCCAAACCCACGAAAGGAGGGATGTACACCATGCGTCTCCTCTGACGCACAGGGTCGATACGCAGGCGAATAAACCACCTCTGGAGTCTCCTCACTGTGAAGGAGACCCAGGGGAATCACCACGTGACCAGCTGATATCATGTCTAACAGCTGCATCACGAAGAGGGCTGTCACCACCCCGCGGGGTGTGACGCGCCAGAGGAGAGCTGTCACTTTCTCCCCTCTCCGCTGTGAGAGTCGCGCTCTCATGCGGGCTGAGTTCAATTCCACTCCCAGTTAAATGATAACCTGGGAGGGAAGAGGACAGCTCTTCTTCCAGTTGATAATGAAACCCAGGTTTGACAGATGAGATACGAGCTGTATCGTCTGTAAGCCGCTTCCTCCCTTCCTGGAGCGAGCCAGCCCCAGCCGGTCGTCCAGGTAAAATAACACTCACTACCCATTCTGTTTAGCTGCTCCAACCGTCTCCACGCACTTTTTCAAAGTGGGTGGAGACGGTTGGAATGAGAAACGCAGGAATTTGCTGCGTTTCGGGATGATGGTTACGTGGAGGAATGCATCCTTCAGGATTATGGATGTGAACCAGTCTCCCTGGTGAACACACTCCAGCACCTGTTTGATCATCAGCATGGGAAAAGGTAATTCCCTTGTTGGACATTGACAGATCGAGGATGGGTCTCATTCCCCCGGCCCCGTCTCCTTCGGGACCAGAAAATAGCGGGAGTAAAAACCCCTGATTTTCTTCCCCTTGAGGAACCCTGGAAAAAAGCTTTCTTTTAACAAGAGTTCCTGCCGCTCTGCACGGAGTGCGAGACACTGTTCCTGGGATGACAGGACTCCCTGCATCCCGTAGAACTGCGGGGGGGGAGAGGCGAACTGCAGAGACTACCCTCTGCCCATCCGCCTGCTCATCCATCTGTCTATCAGACACACTCGCCGCCACCCTGAGTACCATACAGTACTCTGATAGCGCCGGGTGTACATTCTCTGGATGTGCTGTGGTTGGTGGCAAACCACGCCAGAGCCCTCCACACGCTGCATTTCACACAGGCTCTCATTATGTCGCCGTTTAGGAGAAGACTCGTAAACCGCGCCTTCACGCTCAACACCACTAAGGGATGAGCGGAGGTGTGTGCAGTGCAGTGCTGTCCACACAATGCGTAATAATGGCCCTCCATGGGCTTATTACGACCGTGGGTATGAGGTACGTCTGAGACAGAGGAAACATCCGTGCTGCCTAAACCCAAAAAGTTTAAGGTAGACGGATTGAATAGTAAGCCCTGCTGTTTTATTAACCGATAAGTTAAAAAACCCAGCCGGCTTAACCGGGGAGCCTTGCTGCATATTATCTTCCATCTGTCCATCAAACACACGCGCCGCCACTCAGCGCGCAAACCTGCTCTGGATGTGCTGTGGTTGTCATGGTGACGAGCCACGCCAGAGCCCTCCAGACGCTGCATTTCACACAGGCTCTCATTATGTCCACTGTAACACATTTTCCTGTCAAATAACAGTAAAGTGCTGGCAGTCTCTTCACAGACGCCTGCACTTCACTGTAATACCACAGTACTCATACTGTGAAATGACTTTACAGCCTCTTACTGTAAAAATAAAATACAGTATACTGCTGTATTTTTTCAATTAACAGTAAAATACTGGCAGCAGAGACGCCAGCAATACACTGAAATTATACAGTATTCATACTGTTGAACAATTTCAGTTTATTACTGTAAAAAATTAAATAATTCACAGGCTGCCAGTAGATTAGTGTTGAAAATTGGCTGTAAATTAACAGCAATTGCTTACAGTGTTAAACTGGACATTGAGGTGCGTTCACGCTCAACACCCCTGAGGAATGAGCGGAGTTGTGCGCAGTGCTGTCCACACTGTAATAATGGCACTCGTGGGCTCATTACGACCGTGTGTAGGAGGTAGGTTTGGGACAGAGGAGAAAAACCGAGCTGCCTAAAAACCAATAGGTTTTAAAGACAGCCGATTTATGCAGCGAGCCATGCTGCCTATAACCGACAGGTTAGGGGCAGCCGGCTTAACCGATGGGCCTTGCTGCTTATTATTATTATTATTATCCATCTGTCCATCGAACACACGCGTCGCCACTCTGAGTAATACTCTGAGAGTGTGGAACATGTTCTGGATGTGCTGTGGTTGTCATGGTGACGAGCCCGTGAAGCAACCCAAGAGGGGCCCGGACCGAAAAGCTACGAGGGGGCCTCCACACGTTGCATCTCACACCGGCTCTCATCCTGTCTCTGTTTAGGAGAAGGCTCGTAAACTGGACATTGAGGCGCGTTCACGCTCAACCCCGCTGAGGAATGAGCGGAGGTGTGTGCAGTGCTAGTCACCCAGTGCATAATAATAGCCCTGGGCTCATTACGACCGTGTGTAGTAGGCACACCTGGGACAGAGGAAAAAACCGTGCTGCCTGCTAACTGACAGGTTATGCTGCTTTCACACCGGACATGATGCGATGTTTGGGGGCGGCGGGATTACATGTAAAGTCAATGCAGAGACTCCGACGGCGAGCATGAAGCGGTGGACGCGGCGCGAATCACGCGATTGAACGGTGCCACGTCAAATGCGAGAGTTCAATTTTTTCAACTCGAGCGTCAAATTCACGTTACGCGGAAGCCAATCAGCGGTGAGGATCTCAGCCTGCCTTTACTGACGTTCAACCAGAAAACATCAGCCGTTAGCTGTTAGCACACAGAGATCACAGCTCCTCATATCTGTTCAGAAACTGGACAAAAGTTAAACAAGTACAAACCACAGACTGTCTGTGTCATGGCGAATACAGTCGCTGGGTTATTTATGTCTGTAGGCCGTTGTTGTGAGTGTGGAATGAGCATATACAACGTTAGCTTAGCCTGGTCGACCCAATCTCCATTCAGAAAACAAGCATTGTAAAAGGTTTTTCGCCTGCCGTCTTGTCTGCAGACTTGTCAAGCATTAATTCATGGTTTTTACTAACCGGTATCAGTATGTTGTTACTTCAGCATCATTTAGAGACGTGTGTTACAATTTAATCACGGTAAAATATGTTCATTTTGTTGTAGTTGTAGCTCCCGAGTCGGCGCGTCTTGTTTGAATGATGCGAGTAAACACAGCTGGCAGCCGCGATGCGATAGGAGCGATTAGAGCGAAGCGAATATTCGCATCGCGTCCGGTGTGAACGCAGCATTAGGAGCATCAGGTTTAAACGTCAAGCCCTGCTGTCTAATAACCGCCTGGTTAAATACAGCTGGCTTGCGCCATGAGCCCTGCTGCCTGCTAACTGACAGGTTACAGCTGGCTTATGCACCTCCACACGCTGTATTGCACAGCGGCTCTCATCATGTCGCCGTTTAGGAGAAGGCTCGTAAACCGGACATTGAGGCGCGTTCACGCTCAAACCCGCTTGAGGAATGAACGGAGGCATATCTGTGACATAGGAAACAAGCCCGTGCTGACTAATCAACCGACAGGTTTTAAAGACAGCCGGTTTGTGCCGCGAGCCCTGCTGCCTAATAACCGACAGGCTATGAGGCAGCTGCTTATGTCATCCGGAGGAGAGCTCTCCTGAACCGGGGGAACGGGGAGATCTCATTAGGCGGCTGCCTTTCCGATGATCACCAGGAGTTCCTGGAGAATACCGCCTATACTGCAGAGCCGAGATGGCGGATAGAGGGACCCGCCCTGTCTCCCCCGTCCGGAGGAGAGGTGCACGACACCTGGGGAGTGAGAGCCGCGTTTGCTTGCTCCAATCCCCGGAAGGACTCACCTGTATCGTCTGTGTAAAGCCGCTTCCTCCCTGGAGTGAGCCAGCCACCGCCGGTCCTAACTCATGTCGGCTAACACCGGGCCCTGCCCTGTCTCCCCTGTCCGGAGGAGAGGGAGGATGGGGCTGGGGGAACCCCATGGTGATCCGTGAATGGAGGGGAAGGAGTCGCCTGACTGCTGCCCGCCACTCGGATCCCATAAATCAAGGGCTTGGTCCACAGAGTAAGACTCCCGGACTAGCCAATCATCCTCAGCCGCAGCAGCGAGAGCGTCCGCTCTCCACTGTCTGTGGGTCAGAGGGAGACGGACACAATGAGTGCACGACACCTGGGGAGTGAGAGCCGCGTTTGCGTGCTCCAATCCCCGGCAGGACTCACACCGTGAGCTCCGGTCGTAACTCATATGTCGGGTTGACACCGGGCCCCCGCCCTGTCTCCCCCGTCCGGAGGAGAGGGAGGATGGGGCCAGGGGAACCACTAGGAATGTTTGCTTTCTAGTAAACAGCTCTGAAAAGAGCTTGTGCCTGTTCAGTGCTTCTGCAACGGAGTGCTGAAGAAAAGTGGGAGCAGATTGTAGGGACTACTTCCTATTTATACGGAAGTGAGCCCGTAGGTGGGGCCCCACGTCATAGGTGAGCTTGGATTAAGTCTGTCAGTGCTGCACACATGCAGTGGGATTACCCAATAGCTATAGCCTTAGAGGGCGAAGCTTTATACGAAATAGAACTTGCTGATCGTTGGTGGATCTGAGCCAAGCAGTAAACTTACATAGACTCTGAGTACTTTGCCGGAATAAATTATCAGCCCTCCCGACTCCCAAGAATAGTCTTAAATAACACAGCAAACAATCCATAATACAAATAGATCTGTAGTTACCTATAGACACAACATTTCTCCTCTCCTTTAAGTAGGATTCAAACAAATTTAGAACTGTTCGCGAAAGTCCCACCCGGTCTTCCAGTCGGTCTAGCAATATGTTGTGGTCAACAGTGTCAAATGCAGCACTGAGATCTAATCTAACAGTTATATTCTGCCACTGTCTGTTTAAGTGGATGTCATTGAAGACCTTAACAAGAGCAGTCTCAGTGCTGTTGTGCGGACAAAAACCTGACTGGAACACATCGAAACAGTTATTTAAATGCTAGAAATTAGTTTTCAATGATTTTACCTAGAAATGGGAGGTTTGATATGGGCCTGTAATAGCGGAGCAACAAAACTGAAATTAAGAAACAGTTTTGGCGCGCTATACATGGGGCCCCCTTGAGGGGGTTTCCCGACATGTCGTTGCGGTAAATTATTTGTAATTATCTTTTTATTTTTCATTCCTTACAGGTTAACAAGCAGACATATACGTAGACAAAAGACATCACAACAGGGCTATTTATCCCTTGCTCGCAGGCAAGAGCTCTTTAACAGTCATTAAGCAATCCTCCTCCTTTTTTTAAGCTAAACAAAATCTGGCCTTGTGGGCCTCACCAGGTCCCGCCATCCCTTCCACCTCTTCTCAAATGTTCCACTCTGTAGTCTCAGTGCATATGTCAACTTTTCCATTATATATATCTGATGAATCACGCCCATCTACTCTCCCTCCGTCGGGACCTCTTGGCTCATCCACTTCCTTGTTATAGATTTGTTGGTTGCCACTCTTAAAATGTTAAATGTACTTATTGTCGTTATCCATTATATCGAAGTCTACTGTCCCCAGGTACATTACTTCAAATTTCGGTGGTACTTTTGCATTAAGCATTTTTACCATATAATTGTGGGCCTGAGTCCAAAGAGGGATTATGGATGGACATTCCCAGAACAGGTGAAAGTGGTTGGCATTCATATTACCGCATTTCCTCCAGCAGTCCGCCCCAGTTTCCCTATACTTTTTTTGAGCAGGCGTGATGAAGAACCTGACCGTGTTCTTCCATTCAAACTTCCTCCAGGTCTGGGAATTGGTTGTTTTCCATTGTTGTTTACATATTTGTCCCCATTCTTCTGTCGTAATCGTAACATTTGCTTCTCGCTCCCACTTTTCCTTGAGGTAGGATGTATCTGTTAATTTCGAGTTCTGTAAACCATTATATATTTGTGCTATTAACCTATTAACTGTTCCGAATTGTATGCATCTACAAATATCCTCAACACGCCTTGTTCTATGATTTTTACATGTACTTTTGTGATTTTCTGGTTCAAATAATGCCGTATTTGGAGATACCTGTAGAAATCATGCTTTTCCAGTCCATATTTTAATTTGAGCTTTTCAAAGCATTCTATAGTCCCCTTGGTATACAATGTGTAGTAAAATGTGAGTCTCTTCTGCTTCCATCCCTCAAATCCCCCCTCTACTCTATTTGGGATCAAGTCTGAGTCATGTGCGCACCACCTCAACAACCTAGCCGCCTCTTTTAAGTCTTTTACCTTTAACATTTCGTTCCATATCTGTAGTGGCAACCTGATCCATGGATTGTCTATGTCAGTCAAGTTCCCCATCAAGTTCCCATCTCCAATCAAAGCCTGCAACGGTACTCCTTCAACCAAGTCACTCTCTATGTCCTTCCATTTTGCATTGTAGTCGGGGTTGCACCAGCATACTAAGGGTCTTAATTGAGCTGCATTGTAGTAGTCTTTGAGGCAGGGGAGAGTCATTCCCCCTTTCTCTTTCGGTAGTTTTAGTGTTTTGAGTCTGATTCTGGGCCTTTTCCCCTGCCACACAAATCTAGAGATCATTCTGTCCCACTCTATGAATTGTTTCTCAGTGACTGCTACAGGAAGTGTCTGGAAGAGATACAGGAGCCTTGGTCGGACATTCATTTTCACAGAGTCTATTCTAGAGCTTAGGCCCAGCAAAGGCAACAGGTTCCACCTTGCTATGTCTGCTTTAAATGATCCTATTTTTATACATGTAAGACCATTTTAATATTTTAGTTTGTCGATGTGGACACAATTTATATAAGTGAAATAATGTGTAAATTAGAAGTAGTACAGTATTGCATACCAATATGAGCATATTATTTGTATGTACAAAGTAACTAGTATTAACTAGAGTGTTAAAATAAATGTACTGGAGTAAATAGTATGATATTCACCTCTGCAATGTAGAGGAGTAGAAGAATAAAGTAGAGACAAATGAAAATACATTAAGTATAGTACTAAGTAAAGTACAGTTATGTCAAACAATTACTTAAAGGTTAGGTAGGTAATTCACTTCAGAAACACTTTTTGTTATATTCCATGGAATGCTCTTAACATCCCGATAGCAATAAATGAATTAAATGCTTTGACAATAAATATATACAAATATTTTATCTGTGTAAGCCGTGGAGCTGTAAAAAGCAAGACCAATTATCTGCCGCGGGCCGAGGCAAGACGAGATGGATGGCCTACCTGCCTGTCAGCCTTCCATCTCGTGCACAAACTTATCTCGTGCCCTCATTGGTCATGTGCACGTTCGTGTGTGTTGGAGAAGGGGCTCTGTAAGGAAGTCTGAATGAAGGGGCAGATTTTTTTCGGTTGTGTACTTTCAGATTCTACCTTAGCTGGTTTCTCCATTCTTACCTACCCTACCTTTAAAATACAATACTTGAGTAAATAAACATAGTTTCTTTCCACAGCTGGTTAAACTTGTGATCAACCTGACAATACTGGTTTGTGTGTATTCATTAGGAACATAATGACTGTTTATATGTTGCATATGTTATTTGTTTCGGCAATAAACCAACACAGGGGGAACTGATGCTGTTGAACTTAGACTTTTATTTGGGAAGATATACAGTATTTGCTCAAACGATATTTACCAATATCAACAAACGCTACAATAAAATACTGATTAAATTACATGACAAGATAAAAATGTCCATTTCAGTAAAAATACATTTAAAGAAACAAAGCATGTTGTACAGCAGTGAAGAGTGTGATGCTGAAGCTGTCTCGCCCTGAATCTCCTGCTGTAGAGGAAGCTCGAGCATTAGTCACCAGCCACAGGGGTCCTCCGAGACAACAATACACCTCAGGCCCCCAGACCCTAAATTCAGTTGTTTCTTCAAGTTTGATGATGATATTTGATTCACAGAAACCATCAATGACAAAGAAAAAAAAGATGGATCTCACTCTTGACATATGTGACCCGCTCTATCCAAATCAGTCGGATGTCGCACATTGGGTTTTTGGTTGATTCTAAACAAACAAAGTCTTGGGATTCAGAATATCAAACTTGTCGTGTCATATTCAGACGATGAATACTTTTCTGAAGCTTGTAAAAACAGGGTGTCAACTTCAGCGATCACTGTCTCCTCTCACTCTGATCAGCCTCCCTGAAATATTAAATGACAGGCTGACAGTAACACGACCGGGTCCGGGACAGGGGGTGGTCATCTGATCTTAAATATAAATAAAAGCATGGCTTTTCAGAATATTAGAATATTATAGCCGAATTCAGATGATAAATACGGAATCAATGATTGTAAAAATATCGGACTGAGCATTAGGCATTACAACAGGCCATGTGTTTCACTCCTCTGGCCGAGGAAAATAAACATCCTGGTCCTCGATGCTAATAGATTAAAATGAGTTAGCCCACGGGTGCATCTCCATGATCTGTTGCACATCATGAGAGGGACAGCCTGCTAACAAGCTTTGGTGATGTTAGAAATTAAAATCAATATTGAATGACGTAATTTAGCTAAAACAAACAGTGAGTTTAAAGCTGTTTTATTCTGAAAACAGTTCCGGTTAAAGTTTACTTTGAAAAGCTGTATTGAAAGACGTTGCCGTTGACAACAATGACCACTTCCGGTTTTACGATAACATCGATTACAGCCGTTAAAATGCATTAAATAAAAAGTCACGAAAGAGTGAATAAGGAGAAAAGGCGTGTGAAGTGATGCAATGAATACACAACGTCTAAATCCTCATGTTTTACGCGATATCGGACATAGAAGACCGAGGCGGGTGGATCCCCTGCGTCTCCGGCCGCCATTGAAGAGGAGGAGTCAAATGACAAGAATATATAGAGAGGTGACGGAGCTTCGTGCTCACGCTTCCGACCGGAGCCACTGCGAGACAAACAGCTGCTCTGTCTCCTCCAACTCCTCTGTTTGTTTCATTACCAAGCTACTTAATTAAAGTAACCAATTTCAACCTTTTCAGAGACTCCATTAGTCTCTTTATTTTAAGCTTAACCTACACAATTCAACAGTGACAAACAAATATTTCAGAATCACAGCTTATCCAGAGGTGGTCCTAAGGGGAGGCCAAGGGGTACTATGCCCCCAAAATATTAACCCCTGTGCCCTCTTTTTAAATGATGTCTGCAAACTTTGAAGGCCTTTTTCTCAGCCTCCTGTCTTGGTAACAGTTACCTGGTATGTGAAATATTTTTTGCTGAATATTTAAGGAAAAACAAACAAGGATATCATTGGAAAGCTAAGAATCTCCACTTGTGACTGATTTTGATAGAGCAGCTCTCATGCTGAGAGAGGCCTGTATCCCCAGACTGGGCACACGTAAACAGAGGCATGGATGATGGAGGAGATGTAGTTGCAGGGCACCCGCCCCTACTGGAAACCAGCTGCTCAGGTCAGGGATCAGACAGGACAGGAGCACCGCAGTGAAACGGTAATGACAGCAGCTACCTGTAAAACACAAGCAGAGCAGACAACAGGCATCAATCACCCAGCAGTCAGCATCCCCTCGTGCTTAGCCTTTCTCAGCAAGCGCTGGAAAAAATGCTGCTCCAAAATCAAGTAAAACAATAATAAAAACAAGGTTCTTTCACTTTTAATGAATACATATTTTTAAATAAATAAATCTGCCAATAGAACAAGTGAAAATTGCTTGGTAAGATTTCTTGAAATAAAATAGGATATTAAGATAAACTAGAGAATGCAATTCCTGAAGAAATTGCTAGTGGGAATGCTTTATGCTGAAAAGCTGACGCTAAACTGCTATGCTGAAATGTAATGTGTAAGAAGAAAGTGAAGAATTTAAATTGAAATGATACATGAACACTGGGGCAAGCCCCCTGTGTGATGAGAGAAGAAAATAAAGTAAAAAGGCTTGGAAAAGCAACAGAATATTCAAACTGCAAACTTCTGAACTAACTTGATGGCGAATGATCTGTCGCCATGCCAACAGCATTTGATGACACCCCATAATACACTTCGATGCGTTGATGGCTGCATCGTTACCAAACCTGTGAAGTTTTGGGGCGTTTGGAGCAGTTTCACTGAAGTTATGAGAAAGCCGGCGAGCATTGTGATGCCATGGCAACGGCATTTGAAGAAATCTCAAAACTGTCCCGTAGATGTCTTCACGGCGGGACTGTTAGCACACATGTGAAGTTTGAGCACTTTTTGAACATTTTCATAGGAGTTATAGCGACATCATGTTTCCATGGAAACGACATATGGTGAGATCACAGATTTGGCGTAGAGCTGTTGAGGCATGGACCGGTGATATACAAGTGAAGATTGGGGGACGATTGGACCGTGTCGATTGGACCTACAGCCACATCGTGTTTCATGGCGAGTGGTCTGTCGCCATGGCAACGGCATTTGATGACACCCCATACTAGGCTTGGATGCGTTGATGGCTGCATCGTTACCAAACCTGTGAAGTTCTGGGCTTTTTGGAGTATTTTCACTGAAGTTATGAGAAAACCGTGTTTCAAGGCGAGCAATGTGTTGCCATGGCAACGGTATTTGAAGAAATCTCAAAACTGTCCCGTAGATGTCTTCACGGCTGGACTGTTATGCTGCGTTCAGACCGGACGCGATGCGATGTTTGGGGGCGGCGCGATTACATGTAAAGTCAATGCAGAGACGCGGACAGATGTGAATTCGCTCCGACGGCGAGCATGAAGCGGTGGACGCGGCGCGAATCACGCGATTGAGGCGATTGAACTGTGCCGCGTCAAGCGCGAGAGTTCAATTTTTTCAACTCGAGCGTCAAATTCACGTGACGTGTTCTCGCGGAAGCCAATCAGCGGTGAGGATCTCAGCCTGCCGTTACTGACGTTCAACCAGAAAACATCAGCCATTAGCTGTTAGCAGTTAGCACACAGAGATCACAGCTCCTCATATCTGTTCAGAAACTGGACAAAAGTTAAACAAGTACAAACCACAGACTGTCTGTGTCATGGCGAATACAGTCGCTGGTTTATTTATGTCTGTAGGCCGTTGTTATCAGTGGCGTTTTCTCCTGGAGGCCAAGGGAAGCCAGGCTTCCCCTGTTTTTTCGGATTGTAGTTAAATAAAAACACTTTGTTTATTTTCGGAAATTCTTTGCTGTGTGTTGCTGCCGGCCCGTCTCTCCCCCATTCTCATTGAGTATTTTACAAAGAGTGAAACAGCGCCCCTCTAGATGTTATGGTGAAACAGTAGATTGCACTCACTGTTGCGAGAGGAGGCTAGCCGAAATTGGCTTCCCTTGGTGAAAAAAAATTGAGGGATTGACCAATCAGACAAGGCTCACGTCATGCCCCTGCCAACCTGTGATTGGTCAGGGCCATGCCAAGGGAAGCCAGAGGCGGCTGGCTTCCCTTGCCTCACAATCCAATCAAATCGCATCAACTTAGTGGTGCAGTGACGCGTCCTAAAACCCGGAAGTAAGCTGCGCTCGGTTTCCCTCCACAAAAAAGCAATGGGATTTCTCCATAGGATTTTGGAAAAGCTCGAAATAAGGTCAGAGGAAAACGAACCTGTTAGATAAATGCACGTTTTGTTCAGTCGGATAATATCCACATGTCTACCCTACTTTTATAATTTTTGAATCATAAATCTAATCGATAGAAGATAGATAGCGTCACTGCACCACTCTCACCGCCGTTAGAAAGTAGCAAGCAACTGAAGCAAGTGCAATTATGGAGGGTGGAGATGTGGAGTATTTAATCAAAAATAATTGTACTAAACTTCCGCTACTGCAGCAACAACAAATACAATCTGATGACAGGCCGATGCCCAAACTGGAGCTATGTACAGCGAGGAAAAAAGGAGCGAGTCGGACGTAAAACGTTAAAGGTCTCCTGATTTAGTTTGTGAATGAATGCTTATTAGAGTTTGGGCTGGAGAGTGCGTGCGGACCTGTCGGTTAGATAACAGGCGTGTGTAAGTCCTGCATCTGTATGATACAAATGTGTGTAAAATGATACCGGGTGCTGTAATCACTCATCTGGTTACGTTATTACATTGACCACCACACCCCCGACCCAAAAGAAAGGACGTATCATTGGCTTCCCCTAATTTTTTCCCCACGCCACGCTACTGGTTGTTATGAGTGTGGAGTGAGCATATACAACATTAGCTTAGCCTGGTCGACCCAATCTCCATTCAGAAAACAAGCATTTTAAAAGGTTTTTCGCCTGCCGTCTTGTCTGCAGACTTGTCAAGCATTAATTCATAATAATAATAATAATAGATTTAATTTGTTAGCGTTTTTACAGGTGCTCAAAGACGCTTTACAGATATAGTGAAGATAAAATAAAATAAAGGAACAACAAATAAATATATAGTTAAAGTTAAAGTCAAAAATAATACAAAAACAATCACACATATTGAAGATTATTATCATCTGATATTTGGGAAGTGTGTTTCATTTGAAATGGCAGAAAGTCTTGTTGCAACTTCCAGATATTAAAAGAGGCCCCTTGAGTTTCTCTGGAAATTATCAATAGTAGCAGTTAAGTGAATACTGTTCAAACAATACCTGTGTTTGTGTTTTGTATTGATTTCTCTGTTTTATCCTTTCATAAATGTGAGGACTAAAACTTGCTCAAACATTCTGGGGTGCTTGGAGTAAACAGGTTTTATTGCTCTGTGGGGGAGGTGTAGGTATGCAGGGCAGTGGGCTAGGTGGATGAGAGTACCTTCTGCTTAAGATCTCCAGTATGTCATGTTTCAGGGAAGTCTACATATCTTGAATAGTATATGTGTGTGTTTAATTACTTTGTATAAATAATAGCAGTCTGTGTAACCAGAAGCGAAAAATATGAGGAGTAAAACCATTATTTGGAGTAAGATGTGAGCAAGAGAATATTCTTTAGACCCAACTCAGGTCTCTGAAATGTGGGGGGATGTGTGTGTGTGGAGGCTGCAGAAATATGAGACAGCGAACGCCAGACGTGTTTTGCTTCAAACTGAGACTGTTTGCGGGTCCTCTGCTGGCACGCGCTGATTCGCTGCGACACAGCATCTTTTGCATCTCCCAATGAGATGACCTGAAAAGATGACCAGCTGACCCAATCCCTCCTGTTTTGTTTTCTGCATGTAAGCCTGTTCGATCTGTTGGTTTGTTCTCTTTTTGCTCCTGCCGTCAAGATGAAAGGTTCTCCCGGCATTTGGACCAGAGCAGGGGTTGGGCCTACCCCTTTGGAGAAGTGTATTTGTATTCTTACCGTTTATCATTAAAGCAGATTATTGTTTAACCCCTATCATGGTTGTTTTGGGTTTTCCTTCTTTTAAAGCAAACTCATGTATGATCGGCGCGGAGCAGAGATATCTGCCACAACACACATTAAAAGCCAGATTGAAGGTGGTGAGGTCAGTGCAGTCTCTGATGGGTTGTGGGAGTGAGTTCCAGAGGGAGGGGGCAGCGACGGAGAAGGCTCTGTCCTCCCAGGTCCGGTGATTGATGCGGGTGGGGATGGATAGGAGGTTGGCTTCTGATGAGCGGAGGCAGCGGGAAGGGGTGTGGTGGTGCAGCAGGTCTGTGAGGTAGGGGGGGGGGCCTGATTGTTGAGGGCTTTGTGAGTAATCAGGAGGACTTTGAAGTTGATTCTTTGACGGACGGGGAGCCAGTGGAGGTTCTGGAGGACGGGAGTGATGTGGTCCCGGGAGCGGGTGTGGGTGAGGAGGCGGGCAGCAGAGTTCAGGATATGTTGGAGTTTATTGAGGAGGTTGGATGGTATGCCGTAGAGCAGGGGTCGGCAACAGGCGGACCGCGGTCCGGATCCGGACCCAGACGCCGACCTATATGGACTCGGAGCTATAATCAATACATTAATAGGGGATTTTTCGGCACCTCCCGCTTTTTTAACGCCGATTTGGGTGACTTGTGTAATTTGTGGAGAACCGAACAGTTTTCGTTTTGGGGGTGGGGAGTCCGTCCGTCAGTCCGACTGACGGACAACTTCTCACTTCAAAAAAGAAGAAGAAATCGAGACCGCAAAAATAATTAAACAAGCGAGTACCTGTTTTTCCTGGCCAAGGACAGGTTCCTTGAACACAACACGAGCGTAACGTGTCTTCACGTGGTATATGTCTCGTCTGAAAGGAGTGCTGACAGAGAGCACCGGAACGCCGCTCCAGCTCTTCAAATATTGTAGTACCCATAAGGAGCCGTACACATGCCGCAGTGTTTGCGTGGCTGTGTCTTTAGTTGTAAGCACAGTGGCGATCTGTTATTAGCATCAGGTTAGCTAGCTATGCTAATGAATTTAAAGAGCTTTTCTACAACCAGGTGGAAGAGCGCTCTCTCCTGAGAGGCTCAAATAACCTCAGCTCAGTGAGGTTAACGGCCCGTCTACACTACAGGCATCAAAAAATCTTGATGCTGGGCGTGTCTGAAGCTTGCCGATTTTTTGCGAGCAACGCGACCAACAACCAATCACATGAATCTCCCGCCCCCGACATACAAAGCAATAGCAATGTTAAAACGAAGTAAACTGGATATAAAATCCCAAAACAGGCGAAAACCTACCAGTTTCACCCACTGTCTCTGCCACCTCCCTCCATGCCTGGTTCCTCCGGTTTGTATCCCGGTAAATAGTTCTGGTCGTAAAGAACCGGGTGATTTGCTACCGTAATTTCTCGTTTGGAATATGAGGAAATGAACTGCGGTCTGGCTCTCCCAGCTTGCACGCGGTTTGATTGGCTAGCGCTTGTACAGGCGGGAATTGCATAAACGGGATTTGATTGGCTGATGCCAAGCATCGAGCCTCAAAAGTTGAACATTGTTCAACTTTTGATGCCGATAGATGCTCGTGATGCTTGCAAAGCCATGCCATGCTCCCCACAATGCAGTTCGGCGAAGATTACAAATATTCTACGTCACCCCATTCAAATGAATGGGCGAAGCGTTGAAAGCATCTTTCGATGCCTGTAGTGTAGACGGGCCGTAAGGCACACCTTGATGATCATTATAGTTATTAATGAGACTAAATGAAAAACGGGTATAAAATACTATATGACAGTAACAAAAAAGTTGTTAAAAACAACAAGAATAGAGTTTAAAAGGGGAGTGATTTGTAAAATATCCAAAAAGAAAAATCTGCTTACAGTTCTGTTTCATATGGGTGTTGAGAGATGTATCCATAGATCTCTTCATGTTGCTCTCAAAGTGCACCAGATTGATGCTTTTAACTTCAATATTTAAAAAAAATCTTCCCGGGGGAACATGCCCCCGATACCCCCTAGAGGAGGTTAGGTCCCCCCCCCCACTTAAATCATGTTCACATGGATAGGATACTAAATACATTTGCACACATCTTGTGTCCATATCTTTCTGTTTTGGTGGTCATGCCACACCGTGCACATGCATGCATACGTGAGTCATGGTGAGATATCTGGATTGGTTGCTTTTTCTTTGCACAGCATGAAAGAAAGGCAAAATGAATGGGCTGTGATTTTAGTTTTTTTAAGCAGAGTTCAATAATTTGTACGACCCTCGTACAAATTATTGTTGTTTCCCCGACTCAGACTGCAAGGAATCTGGGTGTGACCCTAGATAACAACCTGTCCTTCACTGCAAACATCGCTGCTACAACCCGTTGCTGCAGATACACGCTTTACAACATCAGGAGGATACGTCCCCAGCTGACCCAGAAAGCCACGCAGGTTCTGGTCCAGGCTCTCGTCACCTCACGCCTAGACTACTGCAACTCCCTCCTGGCTGGTCTACCTGCATGTGCCATCCAACCTCTGCAGCTCATCCAGAATGCAGCGGCTCGTCTGGTCTTCAACCTTCCTAAATTTTCCCACACGACTCCGCTCCTCCGCTCCCTTCACTGGCTTCCGGTAACTGCAAGAATCCACTTCAAGACACTGGTACTTGCGTACCATGCTGCGAATGGATCTGGCCCTTCCTACATCCAGGACATGGTTAAACTGTACACCCCAGCGCGTGCACTACGCTCTGCATCAGCCAAACGACTCGCTGCACTTGAATGAAACACAGAGACCCTGAAGTAAGCTACTTGTACTTACGAGGCCTATTATGTGCAGAATCCCTCTCGCTTTCAGATGGTTTTGCTTGAGTGTCCACACGTGGACGTTTAAGGACAAAAAAACGATCAATTTTTCACTTTGCTGTTAGCAAATCATTTGGCGCTCTAGCTAACAGGAAGTCACTCAAGTGTCACAAAGTAATTTAGCCTATGGGTAGGTCAAAAATCGAATGGGTGCTGGCCATTGGCCTATTCATATCACCTGTGTTGGCTTTATGTTTTTGGTCAAACATTTGTTTGTTTCACATTTGCATTGATGTAATCAATAATTTTTCTAATTTAATAAAAATAATATTAATAAATTTCGAAAAAACAAAAAAACAACACATATTTCTTGGGGGTGCTTAGGGGGTGCTTTGGCAATCCTGGGGGGTGCTTCAGCACCCCCTAGCGCCGCCCCTGCATCCCACCAAAATGGTAACAAAAAGACTACAACAATGTGAATATCAAGCTACCATACAAACAGACACTAGTCTACTTTCATTAACTTTATTGGCAGCTATCATCTCTGGAGACGTTTAGGGATATTTTAGTCAATAAAAACCCACCGTCAGACTGAGAGGGAATCACTGAATGTGAAGCAGGAGAGGTGAGAATGTGGTGGGGGGGTGGGGGGGGGGGGGGGGCGGAATGGAGAGAGGAAGAGAGATGAGAAGACTATGGAATATGACAGGAGAGTGAACATGACTTCACTGCAGAGCCATGAAAAGACCAGAGGCGTCCGTCAGACCGCTGCCTTTGTGCCCCTCTGCACAATGTTGCATCCTGACCAACTGGAAGCATGCCAGTTTAGGATGACGGGAGGTAGGTGAAGCACATTTATGTCAACGTATATATGTGTGTGTGTACGTGTGTGTATTCCTGTGTTGGGGGAGATGTAAAGATAGTTCTTTGAAGAGGTCATGGCTCACACAGTCGGAGAGTGCTGCCAGTCATGGCCACATCAAAGCTCTGCCACCACACAGAGCATCACCTTCTGCTTTTGGAAGATACACACCAACAAACACACACTTCTGATGATTACATTCATTCCTTAGACCATAATCCTACCATGAACTGTCACCTCTACTTCTTTTTTGTGTGACCTTTACCTTAGCATTGAAGACTAATCCGGTGTTTTACAGCTTATTTGCATCATTTTGGACATCATTTTCTACGGTGGCCCTGAAGTGCAAGACACCACAGCATTTCAGAAAACGCCGCAGCATTTCAGAAAACACTACAGCATTTCAGAAAACACTACAGCATTTCAGAAAACGCCGCAGCATTTCACATTGGACGGAAAGGGTATTCCTTTAGGGAGAACACTTCTTGTTTGTGATTGGTTGTTTTTGCTGCCAGTCAAGAAATGACGCTTCGTCATTGCCAACGCATCAGCCGTTAGCTGTTAGCACACACTCAGAGCTCACAGCTCCTCATATCTGTTCAGAAACTGGACAAAAGTTAAACATATACAAAACACAGACTGTCTATGTCATGGCGAATACAGTCGCTGCTTTATTTATGTCTGTATGACGTTGTTGTGAGTGTGGACGGAGCAGCTACAGGTTAGTTTAGCCTGATGGATCCGATTCCATTCAGAAAACACGCATTTTAAAAGCTTTTCGCCTGCCGTCTTGTCTGCAGACTTGTCAAAGCATTAATTCATGGTTTTTACTAACCGTTGTCAGTATGTAGTTACTTCGGCATCACTTTGAAACATGTATTACAATGAAATCACGGTTAAATATGTTCATTTTGTTATAGTTGGTATCTCCCATAGGATTTACATGGAGATACGCCCCGCCCCCTCTCCAGCGCGTCTTGTTTGAATGACAGGAGCAAACACAGCTGGCGGTGAAACTCGAGAGATAGAGTGGCGAAGTCCCTCCCCTTCCAGTTAAGCTCCATGGGACCTTATTTCCGAAAAATTATGTATTGAAGTCAATGGAGAGAGAAAGATTATCTTTCGATCCCGTTTGAATTGTGCCACGAATTACACATGATGTTTGTCAATTTAAAAGAAAATGTTGCAAGTAAAAAAAAATAAGAATGTGTCGTAAAACTGTGAAGTAACACATTTTTTGTGTGAAGCCGCTCAGTAAACATGTCTCTGGTCTCGCACAATACGCGTCACCAACACAAAGATGGTTGTCACGTTAGCACATTTCACCTTTTTCTTTCAGAACGAGTCGAAAATCACTCCAAGTCTGGGCATGTTGAGAGCTGTACACACACGAAAGGGGAGTTAGTCGGTTCTGTAACGTGTTTTGTTTTAGCAACTAGTTTTCTCCTTAAGAACTTTGTGGTCTCTGTGTATGCTGTGGATAACATTAGTGTTCACAAGAACAAGGTACACTCCCATGTTTTGTTTTAGTTGCTCTTCAGATTGAAGAGGACAGTTTTATATCGACTATACTGTATGTGTGATCTCCTTTTACATCTCGTTGTGTCATTTGAGTTTATTTGCTGTGTGTAGATTCAAGGATTTTGGTTATCTTGTCAATTTGTTTGGTTATCTAGGCACAGCTGTGTGTGACTCCCTCTGGTACACTGGTATGTGTTTTCCTAATGTAGAGAGTGTTGATTTAATTAATAAACTACACACTGAGTCTAGATCCTGACCATCCTTTTTTTTGTTAATCAAATGTTTTTATTCATACACATTTAGAAAAATACAATGTACAATCACAACCAATACAACACAAATTACAAAAAATACAGAAAAAACAAACAACAACAATCAGACAAAACTATGGAAAAATAAACCCTCCCACCCCAGATCCTGACCATCCTTGTATTATTGCTCATTCAATCTATTATAGCATGCTAACACATGGTACTCACTTTATTTTTACAGATCTGCATGGGAGACGATGGCGAGATGCAGAGCGCTGTCTGTGATTGTGCACGGGGGATGTACTGCAGCCACGGCAATATTTGCAGGCTGGAGAGTTCGGGGTCGGTGCCTGCAGACTCAGGCCCTTTGCTGTAGCTGTGGTCGGTGGACTAATTTACAGCTAAGCTCCCTTTCTCTTTTGTCCACTCAAATAAACTTGGTCCTTTGTCTTTTCCATGTGGAAAATGGCAGCTGCATATTCTGCATTTCTCATCTGGCTCCCTGTCTGCTCGTCGACAATGAGAAAATTATATAATTAATTACTAATAATCATTTAAACCTGCCAAATAGTTCCCCTAACCATAGTTTAAACAGTCTGCACTCTTCTATTTATCTTGTGAAGCACTTTTAACATTCAGCTTGTGTGTGTTTTGTTTGTATTTATTTCCAGGTAGAAGAGGACCAAGAGCGAGGAAGTAAGACAGAGCTCTTAATGTGTGACATATATATGTAGTGATAAATGGCTTCACCTGACCACTGTTCCTAAATAAAACAAGTTTTCTGCATCACAGTCATTTTTTCCAAATAATTACCAATATTACCTAATTATCTCTTTGAATAATTTTCTCTCAGTAATCACTCAACTACAGTCTTGCCAACAAACAGATTGACTCACCCTCACTATCATCACAATGAAACACGTCCACGTAGCGTTAGCCTTTCACCTACTGCCCCCTTAGCACCCGGTGGAAGGGGGCAGTAGGCTACTCTTCAAATGTTTCACGAAATACGAAATACTTACCATCATGACTACTCTTACTGTTTAACATTTTTGGTTTACTTCATGTTAAGGCTAATAAAAATGACAAGGCTAAGTAATGTAATGTAATGCTAACTAACGTGCTCGCTACTAGCTAGGTAGCTAACTTGACTTTGTTCCATGCACAACATGTATATTACCTGATATGTTTGATCCAGCGACTCCTAGTCCTTTCATCAGACGGGAAGTGTTAGAACGAGCAAGAGGTATGATTACTGTTGTGATTACAACCTGGTACAAAGCACACAGGCATCTTGTAAAAGTTAATTATTTTTTTTAGCAATCTCTTATATTTATTGGAGGGAATAAATCATTGCGAGTCGCAACCACTTGGAGCATTATCGCCTATGACATCACTTACCCAGAATGGGATCTGGGATTTGTAGTCTTTCTAGTTCTGTATTTTTCATAGTCTTATATTTCAACAGTTTTACGACAAACTGTGATTTTCTTGATATGGAAATGATTGTTTAAGATTGACAAACATCATATGTGTAATTCGTGGCACAATTCAAATGGGATCAAAAGATAAGTTTTCTCTGTCCATTGACTTCCATGTATTATTTTTCCGAAATAAGGTCCCATGGGGCGGAAGTAGATGGGCGTGACTTCGCCACTCTATTAGAACGATGCGAATATTGGGGAGTCTACCATAGTATTTACATGGAGATAAGCCCCTTAAAAGAATTAAAAAAGCATTAATTCTGTGTTTACTCCTGTCATTCAAACAAGACGCTGGAGAGGGGGCGGGCCGTATCTCCATGTAAATCCTATCGAAATCGGATCGATCAGGATAAACTAACCTGTAGCTGCTCCGTCCACACTCACAACAACGTCATACAGACATAAATAAAGCAGCGACTGTATTCGCCATGACATAGACAGTCTGTGGTTAGTTCATGTTTAACTTTTGTCCAGTTTCTGAACAGATATGAGGAGCTGTGAGCTCTGAGTGTGTGCTAACGGCTGATGTGTGTTGGAGCACCACCCAATGGCGGTGGTGGAAGGTTCACTTCTGCTCCGCGCCGTTCCTTGATGACTGATGAGCTGGTCAATTTATAAAAGAAGGAATTCAAAGCACCAGGATAAAGGTTAAACAATAATCTGTTTTAATGGTAAGAGCAACAATACACAATACAGAGCACTCTGCAACAGGACAAGATACAGAGTACTCCGGGCTCAATTTCTACCACCGTGTGATAAACGTACCACGACAGCCAGTCAGGAAGAGAGCCCCGACTGTAAGAATGTTACAGTATTTAAACACATTCTGTGGGAGTAGTTGTGACGGTTGCTACACGGACCACTATTGCGGTAAGCATGTTGTAACTTCCGGTTGTTGTTGTCATCTCCGGGTGTGCCTGTTCTGTTGCTGATAGCTTATTATCTTAACTTAATCGATCGTTTTAAAACTCTTGATCACGGCAACTGCCTGACGTTGTAATCACACGTTACTACAGCTTAAGCACTCACAACTCTCCTTCTCTTAGCGACTGTCACTCCACAGTTGCCTACACTCTTTTCGGGTTTGCTAACGGTAGCTACTTTAGCTTGATAGCTAGCCATGGCTCTTTCCCCACCCTCGGGTGCTATTCCCTGCTCTAACTGTCTCATGTTTGGTTACTTCCCTACCTCCTTTACTGGTACCGATACATGTGTTAAATGTAGTATAGTTGTTAGGTTGGAGGTGGGAATCATAGCCATAGAAGCCCGGCTCCGCATCTTAGAAAGTAA
Source organism: Pogonophryne albipinna (assembly GCA_028583405.1). Taxonomy (NCBI): domain Eukaryota; kingdom Metazoa; phylum Chordata; class Actinopteri; order Perciformes; family Artedidraconidae; genus Pogonophryne; species Pogonophryne albipinna. The sequence goes on from CM053256.1 coordinate 31,094,209, forward strand.
CTCAGCTACAGTAAAGCCCATGTTAGCCGGTGCGGACCGACAAAAGGTAGCTCCTCTCAGCCGTCCCCCGGCAACTCCCGAGCAGCAGGGAGACTGGGTGTCTGTTCAGAAGGGGCATAACGCGAAACCCGCAGGTCCCCACCAACCCGTTCACGTATCTAACAGATATTCCCCACTTAGCGAGACACCCACTGAGAAGCCAACTCTGGTTATTGGTAGCTCTATTATGAGACACGTGAATTTAGAGACCGAAGCCTCCACAGTCACATGCATTCCGGGGGCCAGAGCGGGCGATGTTGATGCGCATCTTAAACTGCTGGCTAAAAATAAACATAAAATACAGTAGGATTGTTATTCACGTCGGTGGTAATGATGTTTGTTTACGCCAATCAGAATGCACCAAACTTAATGTGGAGTCGGTGTGTAGTTATGCTAAAACAATGTCGGACACCGTAATCTTCTCTGGTCCCCTCCCCAATCTGATCAATGATGACATGTATAGCCGCATGTCATCATTTCAGCGCTGGTTGTCTTGGTGGTGCCCAGCAAACAATGTGGGCTTCGTAAATAATTGGACAGCCTTCTGGGGAAAACCTGGTCTGATTAAGAGAGACGGCATTCATCCTACTTTGGATTGTGCAGATCTCATTTCGGCAAACATTTCAGGGCTTTGTGGACTTAATCCATGACAAACTGGAGTTGAGACCAGGAGGCGGAGTCGCAGTCTTACACGCTTCTCTGCGCTCTCTCCTAGGCAGTCATCCATAGGAATCCCGAACCCAATAAAATACCCAATATTAACGGTGTGTGTGTCTGCCCAAGGACAATTTAAGGTAAAACCTAATAGAGGTGTCATACATAATAACCTAATAAAAGTAAATGTAACAACTACTACAGTGCAACAAAACAGGAATATTAAATGTGGTCTCTTAAACATAAGATCTCTAGCATCTAAAGCAATATAGGTAAATGATTTAATATCAGATTATAATATTGATATATGCTGTCTCACTGAAACTTGGTTGAGACATGAAGAATATGTCAGCATAAATGAGGCCACTCCACCCAGCCATATCAACACTCATATTGCCCGAGGCACGGGCCGAGGAGGTGGAGTTGCAGCAATCTTTGACTCAAGTTTACTTATCAATACTAAACCAAAATTAAATTATACCTCCTTTGAAAGCCTCGTTTTTAGTCTTACGCATCCGACCTGGAAAACTTTGCAGCCAATCTTATTTGTTACAGTGTACCGTGCACCAGGTCCTTATTCAGAATTCTTATCAGAATTCTCTGAGTTTTTATCAACTTTGGTACTTAAAACAGATAAAATAATTATCGTAGGTGACTTTAATATTCATGTTGACGATGATAAAAATATCCTTACTGTTGCATTTAACTCTATATTAGATTATGTTGGTTTCTGTCAGAGTGTAAATAAACCAACCCACTGCTATAATCCCACTCTCGACCTTGTTCTGACTTATGGTATTGAAATTGAGCAACTATTAGTCGAACCTTATAATCCTGCTTTATCCGACCATTTCTTAGTAACTTTTGAAGTACTATTATGAGACTACAAAGCATTAGTCAAAAGCTCCTGCAGCAGAAACCTATCTGTTAGTGCTATAGCCAAATTTAAGGAAGAGATTCCACCAATACTTAACTCGATAGCATGTCTGCATGTAAGGGAGGAAACTTATACAAAATGTACACCACCCCAAATTACAGATGCGCTGCGAATAAAATTAGACTCTGTTGCTCCTTTGAAAAAGAAGAAAATAAAACAACATAGATTAGCTCCATGGCATAATGCCGAAACCCGCAAAATAAAGCAAAAGTCGAGACAACTTGAAAGGATATGGCGTTCCACTAAACTTGAAGAATCTCGTTTAATTTGGCATATTACTCTCAATGAATATAAGAAAGCACTGCGTAAAGCGAGAGCAGCCTTCATTAATAGATGAGAATAAGAATAATGCAAGATTTCTTTTCAGCACTGTAGCCAGGCTGACAGAGAGCCATAGCTCAATTGAGCCTTCTATTCCCATAGCACTCAGTAGTAATGATTTTATGTGCTTTTTTAACGATAAAATTGTTACTCTTAGAAACAAAATTAATTAAAACTGCGGTCGCACTTGTGCGCGCAGTGATGAGCGGGCCCTCGCGTCTGTGCGCCTGTCGGGGAGGGTTGCTGGTCCCCCCCCCCAGTCCTCGGAAATGAGCCATTTGTCATCCCTCTAAATAGTTTACCTGACTTTGCGTTCCTTTGTTTCTGACCAGGAAATGTTAGGCATGTGCGATGGTTGTGTTGGTACCATTTTTCCTGCATCAACCAGGTGTCGTTTGTTGAATAAAAAAAGATAATAATAAACATAGGCCTATTTGTAAAATGGGGGGACACAAACGGGATTTCGAAAAGTGTCACGGTTAAACTCCTTATGAAGTGGTGAGGTGCCGCTCCACATTGCTTTTCTTCCTGAATGCAGCGCTGTTGTGTCTGTGTGTGAGAGCGTTTCACATGTGTGTAGGCCTATGAGAGATTTTTACATATGTCTGCAAATGACTTTGGTTTCAGTTGTGTGAGTCTGAGCAGGCTCGGATTGGCCATCAGGAGATTCGGGACTTTTCCCGTTGGGCCGCTCCCGCAGACTTTCACAGCGCCGCTGCGCCGGTACCGAATCCGCCGCGGCAAACACCTGCCGTTGCGAGGCTCTGGTGGCTCCGGTGCAGCGGTGCTGTGAAAGTCCACCGCCGTTGCGAGTCTCCGGCTGTAATAATCAGTAGATATTTTTCATGAAACCATATGGTGCTTCACATAATAAATACAAGGGCTGTAGCGTAATATGTATTATATGCTTGAGGAGCTGTTTGTGTTTGTTGTTTGTGTGTCTGTCTGTGTGTGTGTTTGTGAGCGTTGATGTGCCAGGCAGACAGGCAGGATTCAGTAGCTTATCTGACATATAAATGGTCCAAAAAGGTATATTGTCCGTTAGCTTACGAGGTCCTCGTTTCAGCTAGCAACTATTTGCTTCACAATTTAGCATCACATTGGATATGGGCAGAATTTGTGCTGGATTGGAATTTTTTGGAACATTTCCCTAGGAGGAGTTTGCAAAAATGTGCTTAAAATGCATGAGAAACGCACATTGTTTAATATGGCCAACTTCCTGGGGGGCGGGGCTAATAAAAGCAAATTTGAAATATGTCCGCAATCATAAGACAAATTTGTATACAGCGTTTCGTGAATATTGGAAAAAGTATACGCGAGTAGTTTGGAGTAATTTGGAGTAATTTGCGACATGTAAATTGTCAAAAATGGTGTATTCGCTGTTAGCTTACGACCTCCACGAGTAATTTAAAAAAAATGTGCTCCTCAATTAAGTTTCATATTGGATAGGGGCTGAACGTGTCCTGGATTGGAATTTTTCCGATCATTCCCCTAGGAGGAGTTCGCAAGAATGTGCTTAAAATGGCTGAAAAACGCACATTTTTCAAAATGGCCGACTTTGTCGGGGGCGGGGCTAATAAAAGCCAATTTGAAATATGTCCACAATCATAAGAGCAATGTGTATACAGCGTTTCGTGAATATCAGAATAACTATATCCGAGTAGTTTGGAGTAATTTGCGCCATGTAAATCGTCAAAAATGGTGTATTCGCTGTTAGCTTACGACCTCCACGAGTAATTTTTCAAAAATGTGCTCCTCAATTAAGTTTCATATTGGATAGGGGCTGAACGTGTCCTGGATTGGAATTTTTCCGATCATTCCCCTAGGAGGAGTTCGCAAGAACGTGCGTAAAATGGCTGAAAAACGCACATATTTCAAAATGGCCGACTTTTTGGGGGGCGGGGCTAATGGAATGTATTTACAAATATATCCGCAATTCCATGAGGAATGTCTGTGCCAAAATTCGTGACGTTCTGAGAAACTATATGTGACTACCACACAATAGGGGGCGCTAGTGAGCAGTTTTTGTTGAAAATTTACGTTTTTTTTGTACATTCTCGAAAAAGTGCTGGGCTCTGACGTGTGTCCCAAGTTTTGCGTCCGAAGCTCATTTCATGCTATCGCAATTTTAAAAAAAATGTATAGGCCACGCCCACATTCTGAATTTGTTGCGACACGTTAAATCTGAGTTCGTAGTCACCCCGAGAGTATGTGTAAAAAAATAAATAAAAAAATCGTCCATCCGCTCTTGAGTTATAAATTGGTAGTGTTTTTGGCGCCCCCTATAGTCCAAAATGAAAATGCTTTGGTGTGTCTATTTCCCAAGACAGACTGAACCTTTCTACCAAAATCTGTGGTGAATGGATACATTGTTGATGAGTTATGATAATTTCTTTCTAAGCCCCGCCTTTTTGCGAGTACGTTTTGATTGACGGCGGCCATTATTAACGTCCTAACATACTCATTTTCTACGGTAATGTGTCTGACCCTCCACCGATGCTGTATACAAAGTTTGGTGTTGAAAAACTGAAAATTGAAATTTAAGTGAATATTTAACTGTTTTGAACATTATGCCAATTAAAAAAAAAAAAATGTAGGCGGAGCTTAGGTTCCAAGCGGATTATATGTAGAGCAGGTCCACCCGGATATGTGTGCAAAATTTCAGGTCATTTGGAGTTACGGTGCGACTTTGTACATCTTTCCAAAAACGGAAATGGCCATAGGTGGCGCTAGCGAGCAAGGTGGAATATTTTAACCCATTGACTCCAGAATGTTGCAATTTTTAGCGGTTCTGGCGTCCGTGCAAAATTATATAACTTTGTCAGCGTCCTAAAGGCCTCAAAAACAGGAAAGATGGCGACTAAAAATAATAATACCACCAATAACAATAGGTTCCTCGCACTTCGTGCTAGGACACCGTTGGGTCCTAGCACTCCGTGCTCGGGCCCTAATGACCTCTTGCCTTTGACCAGTATAGTGTTATCAACAGCTCCCGGAAACGTAAGTTCTAATATTACACTAGATAGTAAACTAGAATGCTTTTCAGCCATTAACCTTGAACAATTAAATTCAATGATTCTCTCTTCTAAACCATCAACGTGCATGTTAGACCCAATTCCAACTAAGATGTCTACGTTTTTCCATTAATTAGCACTTCTTTATTAAATATTATGAATATGTCTTTATTATCAGGCTATGTTCCACAATCATTCGAAGTAGCAGTGATAAAACCGCTTCTTAAAAAGCACAACCTCGATTCAGAGGTTTTAGCCAGCTATAGACCTATTTCTAATCTTCCGTTCCTCTCAAAAATTCTTGAGAAAGCGGTCGCAAAACAGCTGTGTGATTACTTAAAAAACAATGATTTATTTGAAGATTTTCAGTCTGGCTTTAGAACACATCATAGCACAGAGACAGCTCTGGTTAAAGTCACAAATGACATTCTAATAGCCTCAGACAAGGGACTTGTCTCTATTCTTGTCTTGCTCGATCTCAGTGCTGCATTTGATACTATCGACCATGATATCCTATTGCAAAGACTAGAGCACTTAGTTGGCATACAGGGAACTGCTTTAGGCTGGTTTAGGTCCTATCTATCTGAACGCTCTCAGTTTGTACGTGTTAACGATGAATCTTCCAACGCAAACCAAAGTTAGCCATGGAGTGCCTCAGTGCTCGGACCTATTTTGTTCACATTATATATGCTTCCGTTAGGCAGTATTATAAGGAATCATTCTGTAAACTTTCATTGTTATGCGGATGATACTCAACTATATTTATCAATCAAGCCTGATGAAATTAATCATCGAAATAAAATTCAAGACTGCCTTAAGGACTTAAAAACGTGGATGACCTTAAATGTTTTGATATTAAACACGACCAAAACTGAAGTTATTGTACTTGGCCCGAAGAATCTACTAAACAAATTATCTAAAGATATACTAACTATGGATGGCATTAATTTGGCCTCCAGTGAGACGGTAAGGAATCTTGGTGTTATATTTGATCAGGATTTATCCTTTAACGCCCACATAAAATCAATTTCAAGGACCGCCTACTTCCATCTACGTAACATTGCAAAAATCAGGCATATCTTGCCTCAAAACGATGCAGAGAAACTAGTCCATGCATTTGTTACTTCAAGGCTGGATTATTGTAGCTCCTTATTATCAGGGTGTACCAAGAAGTCAGTCAAGTCGCTTCAGCTGATTCAAAATGCTGCAGCTCGTGTACGAACCAGAGTTAGGAAAAGGGACCACATTACTCCTGTTCTGGCTGCCTTACACTGGCTCCCTATAGAACACAGGATAGAATTTAAAATTCTTCTTCTCGCCTCCAAAGCCCTTAATGGGCAGGTGCCATCTTACCTTAAATAACTCATTATACCCTACTGTCCTACAAGGGCATTGCGTTCCAAGAATGCAGGGTTGTTAGTTGTTCCTAGAGTCTCTAGAAGTACAATGGGAGCCAGAGCCTTTTCTTATCAAGCTCCACATTTGTGGAATCAGCTTCCAGTTTGTGTTCGGGCGGCAGACACCCCAGGGCTCGACATTATAAATGGCCCGCTGGCCCGGAAGCACTATTTAGACCCCCCGGGCCAGCATAACGTACTTTCAACTTGCCCGCTCGGGCCACTTAAAATATTGTTTAAAAAAAAATGTTTCCTGTGGTATTGGTATTTTGACTAGCAATTTTTGTTAAATTGTTTCGTTTATTAACGCTACAACATAGCGTTTCGTGAGTCGCTTGTCGTTGTTGGGTGAAAAGCAAACAGCTGTTTGCTGCGGAGCGCAGCGCGAGCAGGCTCCCGTGAGCGGGAGCGCGCTCCTTCACTACAGACTATCGCGCCACCTAACCATTCGCCAAATATTTTTAATACCAGCGGTAACCGGCCAAGCGCCCGGCAAAAAACAATCTTCAAATAAAAGAAAGTCACCGGAGGAGTTAAAGGAGAGTGACAGGGAGCATGAGAAGAAGAGGGAGAGAAAGTTTCAGCCAGCTTGATCGATGGAGTTGGCTTCTAGTGGTGCAGTGACGCGTCCTAAAACCCTTTTATAATCTATCGATTAGATTTATGATTCGAACATTTTAAAAGTAGGGTAGACATGTGGAGATTATCCGGCTGAACAAAACGTGCATTTATAAAACAGGTTTGTTTTCCAGACCTTATTTCCAGCTATTTTCCAAAACCCTGTGGAGAAATCGCTTTTTGTCGAGGGAACCAGCAGGTTTTAGGACGAGTCACTGGCATAGACTGTATATATAAGGTCACTGGCTGCACCTCTCAATATGATGCCAGTATAAACAAGGTCTTCTGTCGGCTCTGTACATCAATGCCGACCTATGCTGACAAGTAAGTGAAGAGTAGACAATATAAAGGTATTGGCTATAGGGAAATGTCCCAGCAGTTTAGGATAATGAAGGTTCTAATCTAATCTATTACATATCCATTACATTTCTAACTCCTGATGACAGGAAGGCAGAAAGTGCATTATACAAATAATAATACTCATAATAATAGCAGACATTTTTTAACAATGACCACAATATCATTATTTTAATAAACCAAATATGAACAATTGAGGAAAATGAGGAAGAACTGATGATTCAAATGTTGTAGTACAAGTAGTTATGTAGTTAGTGCATAAATTACTATTGCAACAAATGTGTTAATTTTCTTCATTATTAGTCGATTTGTTTTGGACGAATGCTCCGGGCCAGTGGTTACAATGGTGGGGCCGGTGACAATACAATTCCACCGGCCCGGAGGGCCAGTGGCATTTTACCCTTAATGTCTACCCCTGCACCCTATCCGTTTTTAAGAGTGCGCTTAAGACCTTCCTTTTTGATAAAGCTTATACAGATGTAGCGCTTCATTTCAGACGCCTACCCGTGCGGGTCCGTGATCGGCACGGGGTGGGCCCCTGCTGAAAAAGGAAAACCCCCTGCAGGATTTGAAACGCCCCCTTGATAAATACATTTAATTATAATGAAACCAGCTGCAATGGATCATGGATCCACCAGGGGGAGCCGTGATTAAAAAGCTGCCACACTGGAACTCATGTGAAATAAACAGCTGATAGATCTACAGGTATCTGATATAGCGGATATTTGTTAAGATCCATATGTCACGGATAGGATCATATTCTGTGCTAAATAAGAGACATGTAATCATTTACTAAACATCACCATGTTTTTATTTAACAAAATAATGTTTAATTCACGTAGGTGTAAGTACAAAACCATCGCTATGTTTTTAGATCAGGAAATGCATCCCGGCTCAAACAAACGATTTTCAATCATCATCCTCACGATCATTTAATGTATCATATGTTCGCGAGTTGAAATGAATGCACTAAATTTAATCCACGTGAGTTTACAACAACAAAAATAATCGCTTTGTTTTTATATCACATCCGACCTGAGGAAAATGCAGCACTCTCACTACCGATCATCCTAATCCCACGGGCAAACAATAATATGTACAGTGTTAATAGTTTACTGTATTATTAGTGTCTAATATTACTGGGGATTTCGGAATGGTACTGGATTTTGATGTATTGTATCGGCTTCATATCGCAATATATTCCCGAAGTCTGAAATGCAAAAATGTCCCACATTAGGGCAATTCACCCTACATTTAATCATTCAAACAAAATCATATTTCGTTTCTTTTTAACGAAATAAATGTGGTTTAATCCACATAATTTACTGTGTTAATTGTTTACTGTAGTATTGTGCACATTACTTTTCGCTGCTTGTTGCACCCCTGGTTAGAAGCTAAACTGCATTTCGTTGTCTCAGTACCTGCAATATGTGCAATAACAATAAAGTTGAATCTAATCTTGAGCAGGAACAAATGTATTTAGGCTACTTAGTACATATCTGACATTATCGATTAAACACATTTGTGCATTCTTTAAACCGAGTCAAGCCGACTCCGGAGGTGGCGGCACATTAAAGTGTGCACCTGATTGTTTAACTTGAAGCTGCCTGATGACATTTAATCATTCAAACAAAATCATATTTCGTTTATTTTTAACGAAATAAATGTGGTTTAATCCACATAATTTACTGTGTTAATTGTTTACTGTAGTATTGTTTAACTTGAAGGTGCCTGATGTGAACATTTCCAGAAGAACTCTAGCTTGAATGGCCTTTGTATGTATACAGTAGGCCTACAGTATAGCCCAACCATTTACACCTTCCTTTTTTCCCGTCCAAAGTTTGAATTGGATAAAGGTAATCGATGGTGCTTTTAAAGCCTATTGTATAATAACTGTGTGATTTATATTGCTTTTCAAATGCATATGGCCACCCATTTACACTGCTCTTCCCGTCAAGAATATGAATATAACTTAGTTAGCTTAGTTATCACTTTACATTTCTGCAAATTAATTTTTAATCACACACGTCTCCCCACGTCTCCCCGTCCCGAAAATAATAAATAAAATAAAAAGAGGAAACAGTTTTCAAGTTCAGTTTTCACCGTTTTATTTAAAATAACTGACATAACAGACACCATACTGAAGGCCTATCTGCTGCGGAAACCAGGATGAGCTATTTCGGGATCTGTTTTTCGGGGGCTCCTCAGTCTCTCATTTACCCGGCTCCTGATCTTATGCCACTGGTCAATGTTCAGATTTGGGAACCAATTGGAAACATAGGACTCAATCTTTTTCAACCTCTTGACTGGAAAAAAGGAAGGTGTACATTGTTGAATGATGAATAAACAGTGAGGAGGGGTACAGTATGAATACACTAGATATACACAGCAGCCCAGCCTGTGAGCAGTATCAACACCAATGAGCGCTCAGCTCGAGATACCAGCGAGTCGAGAGAGAGAATGATATCTGCATTTTCTCTTTTGGTTTGATTAGGACACATCCTGGGGATTGTGTTTACAAACATTGACCAGACCGTTCACCAGCCCCCATGTTGCCTATGCTGTCCTGTGTTGCGAACTCTTTGTTTAAAACGAATTGGCCATCGGAATGTGTGGAGGAATTCTCCCAAGGGTCACATTCCACAGCTCTCCCCCCCCCCACCCTTGTGATCTCCCAACCCCCAGTCTGTTTGTGTTCGCATATTTCTATGCCGTAATTCATACTGGTCCTCTCACGCACACTCGCGGAAGTGATTTCAAAACAAAAAGCACTCGTTTGCTTGGAACAAAGAAAACGGCCAAGAAACACATTGAGTCCAGAAAATGAATGTTATTAAGGGCTGTAAATATAATAAGCCTGTGTCTAAAATTTACAACAGGCTTATTATATTTACAGCCCTTAAGATACACTTTTGTGTTTAACAGCTGACCACTACCATGACATACTTTGTTTTAGTAGATTTCGCATGAGAGCAAAATGTATGAATATGAGAACAAAATGCATGAATGTGTGAGTGACAATGTATGAATGTGTGCATTGAAATATGATAATATGAGAGCAAAATGTATGAATGTGTGAGTGTAAATATATACGTGTGTGAGAGTGAAAATGTATGTATGTAAAAGGCGAATATATGTGTGTAAGAGTGAAAATGTATGTATGTAAAAGGAGAATATATGTGTGTAAGAGTGAAAATATGCTGCATTTTGAATGTCCGATAGTCCACCATTTCCACCGGAAATATCAAACATTTAATAAAAGTGAAAAACAATGAACAAGACTTAACGTATTCATCATAATTAATTATATTTATTCCGTTTGGATGTAGGATTTTTGACTTTGTTTAGAGCAGTGATCTTCTCTGCAGCAGAGAGCTAAGCGCTGTCAGACCGGTCCTAACCCCGAAAAGTATTATCATCTGAAAGTAATCATTATGTTATTAACCCTTTGGAGTCCTGGGCTAATTTGGCCGTTTTCACATACTTTTGATTTGTCTTACTAAACCCCATTAAGAAATGTTTGGCATGTCAATGTTTGGTATCTTTTTTTAAGGACAACCTCACCTATATAACCTGATAGTTATTTCTTTCACTTTGAGATACTATATGAACATTTTGGACACAAAATCACAAAAAAAAACGTAAAAACAGATTTTGAAAATGATATTATTTTTCATAAAGGTAACACAAACATACACAACGAAACCATTTAAAAGCTGGAAATATATAAATGGGATGTCACTATGATAATGTGAAAGTTTGATTGAGGTAGCATGGGATTTCATTCTGATAAGGCAAAAGTGTTATTATAAATATAATACAAATATATATATATACACATTATGTACAAAAATCAGTTTTTTCTGTTTTTATCTGTGCCACGCTTCAAAGCGGTTTCTGTCAACTACGACACAGAGGGCAACATCACAGGTTCCTCCTCCTCCATGTCAAAAAACAAGCTTAAAGCTTGACTCACGTTCAGAGTTCTCTTCATCATAGTTGAATCTTCAAAACTCTAAATCTATCTAACTATATCTAAATTCTCAATGTTTGTCTGTCACTTTACTTCAATCGCAGTCTCCCGCCGTCTCTCTTCGTCTCTCGCCGGCTGTCTTCGTATATCTTCGTCTCTCTCCATTTCCCGCCGTCTCTCTTCGGTTCCCGCCGTCCCTCTTCGTCTCTTTTCGTCTCGTTTCGTATCACTCCGTTTACCTGATTACCTCACCCCCTCCCTGGTAAATACATCCTGTTGAGCAGAATCTACAGTTTCCAGTATTTTCCGTTTCGTAAAATGATAAAATACGGTGAAGATATTAAAATATGTGCTTCCATTATTCATACTTCTGAAATATATCTGTATTAACTTTATATCATAAAGCAAACAGATATTGTTCTAAACTGTATTAAAGTAAACAGGTATTATCTTGAACTGTATTGAAGTGAACATGTATTATTTGGGACTGTTTTAAAGTAATCCTATATATATAACCCTTTTTACTTACACTCAATGACCCAGATACCCTGACACACACACTTACACCTCCTGTCTCCAGCACACACACTTACACTCACTGACCCAGATATCAGCACACACACACACATACACTTTCCCCCCCACCAGCACATGCACATGTTCTTATTCAAGGTTCTTCCTGGGGCCAGTATAATCTCAAGCACCAATATATCTGTGTACAATGTTTGATTGTTTTGGGAAAGAATAGTTTGTGTGAAATCTTCCCTGGGAAAATAAAGGAGTGAAGTTAGGTGGAAGATAAAAGGTGATTCTGACCTTGACTAGTTCCGAGGCTCTCACGCTTCACTTAGGAGTAAAATGGGATGGAAGAGCCGACCCACATCTCCGCCCCAAAAATGTCCATATATACTGTTGTTTATTCATGCAAAATGCCCCCCTTGTTTCTGACTGGCTGGTCCCGATACCTGTATCGCACAGCAGTAGAGCTGGGAGCCCAGAGTACTCTGTAATTTGTATTGGTGTTTTTTACCATTAAAATCAGATTATTGTTATAACTTTTATGCCGGTGTTTTGAACTCCTTCTCTTATTAATCTGACCAGGCTCATCTAACGAACGGCGCGGAGCAGAGGTGGGCTTTAAGCCACCACTATTGTGTTTGCTTCAACAATCTGGTGACCCCGACGTGATGAGTGCTGGTCTCTAGAAGGACCACCGACAGCCAGCGGACGAATTTCTGTCCAGGGGAGGACACCCGGGACACCGTTGACAACTAAACCAGGACGTCCTACATAATACAAAGGTAAAACAGATACCTGTTGATTACCAAAATCTGTGATTTGGCTTTGCTACAAAATTTTAGAGTTGTCATTGGCGTTCTCAGTGTTCTTAGTCACGGTAAAAAATACAATACTTAAGAAAGTGTTTGTATAAGAGTCAGGTGTATATTCCTGGCCTATAGGACACTAAGTGTGTATAAGAGTCAGGTGTATATTCCTGGCCTATAGGACACTAAGGGTGTGTAAGAGTCTGGTATTGCATTCCAGTCCTTAGCTCACTAATAGCAAAGTCGGTGCTCAGAGTCCGGTTGGGCATTCCAGACCTGAGGCATCGAGTTATATGTGTGTAGAGTCAAGTAGAGCATTCTTGACCAAGCAAAGTGAACCAGTGAGGTCTCCGTGAGGTAGTCTAGTCCTGCACGGCTGACTCGCTGGGGAAATTCTGTAATAAATTGTGTGATTTTTTACGTCGAATCTGTGTAATAATTGAGAAGAGAGAGCAGAAACATAGTGACAGGACAAGGTTTGCAGAAGCTGGGAGCTTCATCAGACAGAGGAAGTTCATTCGTGGTCAGCTGCTGCCCTCTGGAGGCGAACAGGGTGTACAACCATATGCTGTGTGCACGTCTGAATTAACAGGACATTCAAATAAATAACAATAAGGACATTAAGAGTAACGACAAGATTTCTCCAGTGTATTGATAAATACAAAGTGAACACAGACCAACCCAGTCAGATAAAAGATACGAAGTCAATCATGGAAGAAGTGAAAGATCGAGTGATCTGAAGTTGGAGTGAATACATTGAAAATAAATTCATCAATGTGTGATTTGAGGAAGTAGATATTGAAATAAATAAGAAACTATAATTTGTGTTTTTAGCCGTTTTTGTGGGACACAGTTACGTCACTTTGTGGTTTTATGAGAAGTTTTGAGAGTAGGAAGACGCAAGCTATTCACCACAATTGTATTTTTAGGTTATGAATAAAACAAAGAGTAGTAAGTGATAAGCAGAAGGGTTTTTGAGCTCTTGTCGGTCAGAAGGAATCTTGTGTGTGTATGACAGGGGTGCTTATGCCCGCTTCGGTTTTCAATGTCCGCCATCACGTTAAAACCATGGTTAAAACGGAGGATTGGTGGCATTTTCAGTTCATTGCTTACTTCCACACGCCTTTTCCCCTCCTTGTCTCTTTCATGACTTTATTTAATGCATTAGAACGATTGTTATCGTAACTTTCCGTGTTTCTAGAAGTCAAGCTCACTGTTCACATTACGGAGTATATTTCCGGAACGGCCTTTCAAAATAAAAGCCACAGGCCGCTGTTCACCAGAGATGCCTTCACAATAAAACAGTAATTAGTTTAACAATATATTTAACTTATATTACGTCGTTAAACATTGATTTTAATTCATTACAGTTTTCAAATACGGCGCGGATTGAATACAGTTATTTGTGTATTCTGTTACAACCTCACCATGCTTGTAACACAACTTAGATAAACAATTTGAAAATGAATAGAATAACCAAGTAGATAAAAGATTAATCTGTGGTTAGGGAAAGTTTCCTTGTTTTGCCTATTAACTTAGAACTGAAGTAATAAAGAATAGGCAGACTACTATCATTAGTTTGTTTTAACATTCACATGTTTCAGCATTCTTGACCTCAGCCGTTTTATTTTGTAACCCGTTGGGAGAGAGATTTAAATTGAGTTTTTCTCAGTAGCTGAATGGCTGTGATTACAGCAGCATTGGATAGCTGTGCACCACCTTTTGGGTTCTCTGAATCAGTGTGTTGGTGAAGAGTTGCTCACTGCAAACAGAAGAAGTGTGCAAAGAACGCATCTCTGAGGAGATATTGACATTATGCTTGTGCCTCGTTGTCAAGGCAACAGTGGTGTGAAGAGGTACTGCGGTTTTGGGGGGAATTCTGCTGTACAGAGGACAACGTGTGTCTGCCAAGTGATTCCTTCCCTCATCCCAATGCCATGGAGTTTCCTTGGAGGCTACTGACCAGGGCCGGTCCTAGATTTTTTGGGGACCCTGCCACTGACTACAGCTGCATCACTGACTGTGCTCATTATGACAAGATCTTGAGACATGCTTGTCTCAGATGGTTCAGACTCTGAAGGAATGATGCAATGATTTTACAGCATAATTGTGCAAGAGTTTCCCAGGGGGTGGTGTAGAAACCTTAATGCTTAGTGTTTAGATAAGAGGCTGCTTGTTTAAATGATGGTCTGGAATACTGAAAAGAATAAAGTTTATTATTCTTGTTTAGCAAACAAGACATCTGATTATTATGTCACACATAATAATCTTGACATAGAAACTAGCTATGGGTAAAACGTGTGGTTGTTATACCATTGGTATCATGAACAAAAGATAAATAAGGAAATAGTATCTGCTTAAAGATGAACGGATTTCATATCCTAGAGAGGATTAGTTATTGTGAATACTCCACAAGGTATCTACTAATGTATTTTAAAGAACCAAATTTAAAGAAATTGAATTGACTTGATAAATAAGTAAAGATAAAAAGTTGTGAAGGTGAAATGAGAATCATCCTAAAACACACTGATGGAAAAGGGGGGAGGCGTGATGGAAGTATGCACTCGACTTTAAGTAGTGGGTGTTTGGGAGTTAGGAGTACAGTGTAGAACCATATTCTTCAATATTTTTATCATGTTTACAAATTATTCTTTAAGAGTTTTTATTCATGTGTGAATTTGGTAGTGTTTTAATTTGTTACAGTATTGATCAGTTCAAAGGGAGAGTTTTAGTAACATCTCTATAAGATCAGACAAATATTTATTTATATAGGCCATGTTGAAGGGAAAGCTAGTTCTAAACAAAATATAGTATTTCAATTTGAGGTATTGGCTTCACCATTGTGGCATATATTACTACAGGAGAACTTTTTATGGGGAAATAACTGTTGTTTGTCGTTCAAAATGTAGAGTTTAAAATTAAATTAAAATTAAAAACAGCTAATTTAATTTTGAAAAAGCAATATAATTGGGAGTAAACAAATGTGGGGCCTTGGATCACCCATTGTAAAGGTGCATATTATTGACGACCAATAGGGAGAATGGGTCACTTGACCCACCCTGCAGTGGTTTTTAAAATCTTAGTTGCAGCTTCACAGGGAGCGCACGGCACCAGATTATGAGTTTAAAAGACAAGCGTCACCACCTCCTAATGGACATCTATTTAATTAGTAATTAACTGACATTTAGAGATGTTAAAAAGTAAACACATACCTACCATAAGTGATCATTCCTAAATTCAACTACAAACCATTGATGAAATTACTTCTGTTTTTAAATCCTTAATAAAGGAAGGAGTGATTGTTACATGTTCGTACACCCAAGGTTCCACTCACTGTTAAAGAGGTTAACATTGTTCTTTAAGTGGACCAGAATTGAAGATAAATTAATATGAGTTATGAAATACATGGCAGAACTTTACAGATCCTAATAATGTTTTGACTCAAGATAATAATTATATGCACAAGTTTCTGAAATAGATCTATTAGACATTTTAATATAGATTAGGTGTTAATAAACTGCAGTAGTAGTACTATAAGGAAGTGACATTTTTGGCTAACACATTTCAGGAAATGTGGGAAACAGCTGTTCCGATGAAAAGTTAGAGATATCTGGAAAATTATAGTTGTAATCGGGAATTAATTAATGATGGCGCTCCATATATGACAGATTTTTGTAGACAAAGGATACTGGCCTATGCTGAAATATCGAAGTCTCTGCAGAGCACACACATGGCCAAAAAGACTGAGACCAACTGACCTTTGACCCTGACCGACAGTGTAACTTGAGAAGGCACTGTCAATGACTGACTCTGGGGCGAACCTAACCAAACTTGACTTTACAACCTGACAGTGTGAATGTGAATGTGAGTGTATGTCTGCATGTGATCAGTGTAACTGCATGATTCTAAAACAATAACTAACCAAGCATGTTTTTGGACTAACATATTATTACCCGTTTCTAGTCCACTTGATGATATTTTACTCCCACAGGAGGTGGCAGTTTGCAGAATGTGAAACTCAAACTAAAACATGAAGATTCTGTTTCTTTTAGGACTGAAGGATGGAGAGAAACACTTCATTTCACTGAAGTGTTTACTGTGGAAATGATGGATGTACATTTGGGAAAATGTTTGGTATTTTCTTATAATCCATGGTTACACATGAGGTTCATGTGTAAAAAGGGGGAGTGTAAACTTCACAATGTACATTTTTCATTTAGGGACTGAAGGGAACCTGCTGCCCCAACTCGATTGTTCAATCTGACCATTGATTGACAGTTTTAGAATTGACCTGCTCCATATCTGGGGATAAGATACTGTTTGATGAATGTTGACATGTTTCTAATATTGATTGAGTTATAACAGGTATCATCAGTGGCCAAGAGGCTACTGTGAGAGATCTTGATAATATCTCAGCACTGACAGGTAAAAGCAGTATCACCAGGAAATCATTCATTTTGTCAGCATCATGATTTTGGTTGTTTTTGAATCCATAACATTAGTGTGTTTCTTTACCAGAAACATTAGCAGTTCATATTATATTTAGATTTTAAATGGGATCTCAAGGATTTGATTTAAGAATAACACAGATGCTTGTCAGAAATTCAGAGCTATTGAAATATGTTATTTGGTTCATCTAGAGATGTTGGAGTTTTGTTTTGTTGCCACAGTCCAAGTATTAAGATTCTGAAGCTGCACTGGCAGACAGGAGGTCTACAATTAATTTAGAAAACCTGTTCACAGATGGCTGTTGTTTTAAGACACCCCACCAACAGGCTCCAAACAGCTGAGGGCCCAGGAGCCCTGAGCGTAGGCTTGAGGGATTTGTATCAGATTTCTCCACACAGGTTGGTGACGCCAAAGAGGGACCCAGGAGGCCGACACAGCGGAGTTCGTCTGGCTGAAGGTCATCAGGACAAAGTGGCTCAACCCCAGGCTCTCCGGCCCCGACCGAGTGACCCAGCGGATCTCTCATGCCGTCCGTCTAGGAGGAAAGGGGGACAGCTGGAGCCAGTGTGCGGCGGGGAAACCACCTGCTAGGACCGTGGACGACATCAGGACGGACGTGGCCCTCGACGATGAGGTCGACTCGGAAGCAGCCATCAGCGGACTGGAGGAGCAGGATCGGGAGGACATCTCTCCAGCAGTCGACCCGGGAGGCGTCATCAGCGGACCGGAGACGGAGGATCGGGAAGGCATCTCTCCAGCATCGACCCGGAAGCCGCCATCAGCGGGCCGGAGGAGGAGGATCCAGAAGACATCTCTCTAGCAGGCAGCCCAGAAGCCGCCGTCAGCGGATCGGGGGGACAAAGACACGGCAAGCCAGGACGGCACAGGGGACTACACTTTCCGCTGAAACAGGTTGATATAGCCGGTGTGGAGTTTGTTTTAATATCCCATTTTTGAGGAACTTTGTTTTTCCCATTTTTTGAGGAACTTTGTTTTTCCCATTTTTTGAGGAACTTTGTTTTAATATCCCATTTTTTGAGGAACTTTGTTTTAATATCCCATTTTTTGAGGGAGAAGCTGCCCCTTCCCCTTCGTACCAAATGCCCTTGTTGGCTTACGCGTCGGAGGAGGACGAGCACGATGACTCAGCCGACAAGGAATTTTTTTTTAACATATTTTGGTCTCCCTCCACTGTCATAAGAAGTTGTTATGGTGGACTGTTCCTAAAGGTTTAAATCCCAGCTTCTGATGGATTTATATAAATGTTGGGGGACAGACAGTAGAAAAGAATGACAGTGGTTATGTTTCAAATGCTGTGTATAAGTTGATCTCTGAAGGTGAGATCAAAAGAGGGGTTAAAGCAAACAGATATTGTTCTAAACTGTATTAAAGTAAACAGGTATTATCTTGAACTGTATTGAAGTGAACATGTATTATTTGGGACTGTTTTAAAGTAATCCTATATATATATAACCCTTTTTACTTACACTCAATGACCCAGATACCCTGACACACACACTTACACCTCCTGTCTCCAGCACACACACTTACACTCACTGACCCAGATATCAGCACACACACACACATACACTTTCCCCCCCACCAGCACATGCACATGTTCTTATTCAAGGTTCTTCCTGGGGCCAGTATAATCTCAAGCACCAATATATCTGTGTACAATGTTTGATTGTTTTGGGAAAGAATAGTTTGTGTGAAATCTTCCCTGGGAAAATAAAGGAGTGAAGTTAGGTGGAAGATAAAAGGTGATTCTGACCTTGACTAGTTCCGAGGCTCTCACGCTTCACTTAGGAGTAAAATGGGATGGAAGAGCCGACCCACATCTCCGCCCCAAAAATGTCCATATATACTGTTGTTTATTCATGCAAAATGCCCCCCTTGTTTCTGACTGGCTGGTCCCGATACCTGTATCGCACAGCAGTAGAGCTGGGAGCCCAGAGTACTCTGTAATTTGTATTGGTGTTTTTTACCATTAAAATCAGATTATTGTTATAACTTTTATGCCGGTGTTTTGAACTCCTTCTCTTATTAATCTGACCAGGCTCATCTAACGAACGGCGCGGAGCAGAGGTGGGCTTTAAGCCACCACTATTGTGTTTGCTTCAACAATCATCGTATCTCCGTGTTTATTGGGTCTTTTTGCATGAAACAAAGACTGGCATATAGTTTCAAGCCAGTACTTTCGACAGAAATACACATATACATCCTGTTGAGCAGGATCTAAAGTTTCCAGTATTTTCCGTTTCGTAAAATGATCAAATACGGCGAAGATATTCAAATATGTGCTTCCATTTTTCATACTTTTGAAATGTATTAACTTTATATCATCGTATCTCCGTGTTTACTGGGTCTTTTTGCATGAAACAAAGACTGGGATATAGTTTCAAGCCAGTACTTTCGACAGAAACACACGGCAATGTTGTCCGGACTGTTGTTTTTATGCGGCACCGGCTTGAACAGGTCATGTGATCTGATCACGCCGACGTGACGGTCGACTCCAAAGGGTTAATATTAAATACATATAAGTATTTTTACAACTTGTATTTAGAAATACTCTGTTGTAATTATTGATGCATAAATGTGTTCATCCATTCAATGTGGCATCTGCTATAATGGGGTTAATGTATGATATTACTTAATAATACAATACATTATGATATGATAATTACATTTTAGTTTTATTCATTTCTTATTTCATAGTTTCTCATTATTATTATTTTTATCGCTCATCTTATTTTTGATTTTATTAATCTGTGTGAATCTGTGCTGTCCTGTTTTTCACTTTCACCCTGTTGCTGTTTGAACTACTGAATTTCCCCACGGGATTAATAAAGGTCCATCTTATCTTATCTTAATGTATAAGTTGATTTACTTCAATCTACTGTACTGTGTAAAAACACCCCAACAATATTACAAGAAATATACTGCATAAAGCAAACTATATACTTTATTTGATCTAAAATATTGATGTTTTTTCATTATAGTAGCTTGTGAAAACCATACAGTAACAAATAAGTGATTAAATGCTACAGTATTCAGCAAACACAACTGCAGAGCTGCAAACATTGCAAACAGACTAAATTCTACAACACCCAGTTGTCTTTGTGTATTTGTGAATGAAGCGCCATCTCATGGTTAAATCCTGTAATTGAACAAATGGAGAAATTGGGCAACGCCCTCTAGCAATTTGGCAACACCCCCAGCCACTGGGATCCGCTGGGCTTTTGACTGGGACACACCCATGTGAGTCTGATCTGGAGTGCTACATCTGTAGTTAGGGCTGATTAGATTCACCCCCTAGTTTTGCTGATATAGGCTTAGTTTGTCGGGGGACATCTTACTTCTTCCTTCTCTCTGTCTATACCATGACCTGTTAATCATGTTCCGATTAACCCAGCTTCCCCAAATTTCTTTCTTTTTGATTTCTATATACGCCGGGATCCGGAGACATGGATGATCCTGCGGTCCTGTGTCCTGGATCGCGAGCCCTGGATCTTGAGTCGTGGCTGTGGTCCTGGATGGATATCCTCGTGGATTCATCTTCCTATTATACACACATGCATTTCCAAACATTTGGACTACCTATGTTGCAAATGTATTATCTTTTCAATTTACACACGGCATCTATTGCACGTCTGTCCGTCCTGGGAGAGGGATCCCTCCCCTGTTGCTCTCCCTGAGGTTTCTCCCATTTTTCCCTTTAAACTGTGGGTTTTCTCCGGAAGTTTTTCCTTGTACGATGTGAGGGTCTAAGGACAGAGGGTGTCGTATTGTCATACTGATATTCTGTACACACTGTGAAGACCACTGAGACAAATGTAACATTTGTGATATTGGGCTATATAAATAAACATTGATTGATTGATTGATTGATTGATTGCTCCTCCCTAGCTATTTGTTATTGGCGATTTCACTTCTAGGCGAGCCCAAGACAGTGAGCTGGTAGTTCTCCATTGGCCAGTTTCACTTCTGGGCGGGACCCTAGGCAATGAGTCAGCAGTTGTTTACTCCGTCTGATTCGCTCCCTCTCCTTACTGTGTGTGTGTGTGTGTGTGTGTGTGTGTGTGTGTGTGTGTGTGTGTGTGTGTGTGTGTGTGTGTGTGTGTGTGTGTGTGTGTGTGTGTGTGTGTGTGTGTGTGTGTGTGTGTGTGTGTGTGTGTGTGTGTGTGTGTGTGTGTGTGTGTGTGTGTGTAAGAGGATGTTTTCTGCCATGCAAACTGCTCCTACTTCATACAGAGTAATTAAGCACACACATATATTTAAGCCAACCACTCCAAAATGTTGTGGCAATTTAGCACAGGCCTCCTCTGAACTTCCTCTAACCTCGAAGTCAGCTCACTTAACAGGAATACATCTATTGATAATTCAGAACGACCATTATCTCATGGCCTCTCTAGGAGTCTTGCAGGATATGAATTATCCAATTAACTAAGTCTGCCCACGAGCGCACATACATTTTCCCCTATGCAGCTACGCACCAACATTTTTATCGTTTCTTAGCTAATGCATGCTGGATATGAACCACTAACTAACAAGACTTTAACTGTATTAGGTCTGAGGAAGCCCCTCTCTTGGAGTTCCTCTGACCTCTTACCAATTCACTTAACATGGGTACATCTGCTGTTAATTTGCAAAGACCATTGATAATTAGCAAAGAGACTCCCGGGCCTCTTCTACTGACTTTCTGAAAAATACTCATCCACGGGTAATCATTTTACTCAAGACAGAAATCACAGGTTGTACTGTACCTTACCTACTCACAAATAGCCAAAAAAACACCTTTTGATTATAACACAAAAGTGGAAGAAAGACCATTTGCGCTAATCTACTTCTACTAAAAATGGGACATCATTATAGGAATATTAATATAAAAAACCTCTCTATATTTAAGAGGAAACAATTCTCGTCCATTCAAGTTTAACACATATGAATATATAAAAACACACATATATTAGTGATAACATAATTCAACACACTTCTTATATATCAGGTGACATTAAAAATGAATATACCAGAAATACGCTGTATTAAACTTTCTGCTATAACACGTTATTTGAATACTTCATGTGTTGGCAATCACGAAGCGTCATTTATTGACTGGCAGCAAAAACAACCAATCACAGCAGTGCTTCTCTGGCTGGCTCTATCCAATCACAAACAAGAAGTGTTCTCCCTAAGGAATACCCTTTCCATCCAATGTGAAATGCTGTGGCGTTTTGTGAAATGCTGTGGCGTTTTGTGAAATGCTGTGGCGTTTTGTGAAATGCTGTAGTGTTTTGTGAAATGCTGTGGCGTTTTGTGAAATGCTGTAGTGTTTTCTGAAATGCTGTGGCGTTTTGTGAAATGCTGTGGCGTTTTGTGAAATGCTGTGGTGTCTTGCACTTCAGGGCCACCGTAATTTTCATTGGTTATGTCACAGTACCTGTTGTACCTTAATACATTTGAGCAGTCACTATCCCTAGTTTGATAAATTCCTGGCATTTTTGCTGCTGGCTGACCACTATTGGCTTATTTTAATTGCCCCAAATCTCCAATGTGCCTTAAAAAATAATTTAGTTTGCAACTTAATTGCTGCATGTCATGCATTCCCTTGACGGGGCCCTATTCTGCTCATGTTCAGGTTCATATATTAGTATTTTGCGTCTACTGTGACATGTTTACATGCTCAAAAAGTGCTTTTTTTGTCTCATACTGTCTTGATCTATATCTGAGTGAGGTGCTTATACTGTTTGACCAGAGTTGTTTGAAGATGGAGAGGTTTCAATCTCGTCTAGATCAATAGAGACTCAATGGGCGGGTCAGTGGTTTCCTGGCCTATTTCCACCACACAGGGTCCAGATGCAAGAAGCCAATAGATCCTATCAATCAGAGCCAAAGCTGTTCCATTGCACTACCATTGATCAGCAGCAGGATGAATCGCATCAGACTGACCAAAATAGGGTTGTTGCTGAATAAAAATGTCTTCATGGTGAATGTGTATCCTCAATAATTCACATTAAGTTTATGAAGAAAATTCAGATTCATATTTGAGGTTACAAAGGCCACACTAAAGAGCTTTGATATTTTTAAAATGTTCTACAGTCTTAACAATTTACACTTTTTACAGATTAACATTATACTTTCTGATTCAATTATATATTTTCTGTTAGGAATGTCATTTTATCATGTCTTGTTTTGTGTGTTTATTACTGTATACACTTTAATCTAAGTAAAGTTGTTGGTGTCACTTTAAGGTTGGCGTCACTTTATCACCATGTTCTCTTTGTGCACATTGAAATTGATCTGGTAGAGGACTCAAAGTCCCCTTTGGTAATATACAGTGGAGGAAATAAGTATGTGATCCCTTGCAGATGTTGTAAGTTTGCCCACTTACAAAGAAATTAAAAGTCTATCAGGGTCATTGTCCTTCTGGAAGATCCATCCATGACCCATTTTCAGTGTCCTTGCTATCGGCCAAGATTGTATGGTACATGGCCCCGTACATCCTCTCCTCGATGCTGTGAAGTCCTCCTGTCCCCTTAGCAGAGAAACACCCCCAAAGCCTAATGTTTCCACCTCCATGCTTGATGGGGGGGATGGTGTTCTGGGGTTATAGTCAGCATTTCTCTTCCTCCAAACCCGGCGTGTTGAGTAAATGCCAAAGATTGCGATGTTGGTCTCATCTGACCTCATCATCTTCTCCCAAGCCTTCTCTGAATCATTCACATGTTCATTGTCAAACTTCAGACGGGCCTTTCATGTTCTTCTTGAGCAGGGGGGGGGGCCTTCAGGCGCTGCAGGACTTGTTTTTTTTGTAATTATCTTTTTATTTTTCATTCCTTACAGGTTAACAAACAGACATATACGTAGACAAGAAAAAAAAAGACAAATAAAAAGACAAAAGACATCACAACAGGGCTATTTATCCCTTGCTCGCAGGCAAGAGCTCTTTAACAGTCATTAAGCAATCCTCCTTTTTTTTTTAAGCTAAACAAAGTCTGGCCTTGTGGGCCTCACCAGGTCCCGCCATCCCTTCCACCTCTTCTCAAATGTTCCACTCTGTAGTCTCAGTGCATATGTCAACTTTTCCATTATATATATCTCATGAATCACGTCCATCTACTCTCCCTCCGTCGGGACCTCTTGGCTCATCCACTTCCTTGTTATAGATTTTTTGGGTGCCACCCTTAAAATGTTAAAAATGTACTTATTGTCGTTATCCATTATATCGAAGTCTACTTTCCCCAGGTACATTACTTCAAATTTCAGTGGTACTTTTGCATTAAGCATTTTTACCATATAATTGTGGGCCTGAGTCCAAAGAGGGATTATGGATGGACATTCCCAGAACAGGTGAAAGTGGTTGGCATTCATATTACCGCATTTCCTCCAGCAGTCCGCCCCAGTTTCCCTATACTTTTTTTGAGCAGGCGTGATGAAGAACCTGACCGTGTTCTTCCATTCAAACTTCCTCCAGGTCTGGGAATTGGTTGTTTTCCATTGTTGTTTACATATTTGTCCCCATTCTTCTGTCGTAATAGTAACATTTGCTTCTCGCTCCCACTTTTCCTTGATGTAGGATGTATCTGTCAATTTCGAGTTCTGTAAACCATTATATATTTTTGCTATTAACCTATTAACTGTTCCGAATTGTATGCATCTACAAATACCCTCAACACGCCTTGTTCTATGATTTTTACATGTACTTTTGTGATTTTCTGGTTCAAATAATGCCGTATTTGGAGATACCTGTAGAAATCATGCTTTTCCAGTCCATATTTTAATTTGAGCTTTTCAAAGCATTCTATAGTCCCCTTGGTATACAATGTGTAGTAAAATGTGAGTCTCTTCTGCTTCCATCCCTCGAATCTCCCCTCTACTCTATTTGGGATCAAGTCTGAGTCATGTGCGCACCACCTCAACAATCTAGCCGCCTCTTTTAAGTCTTTTACCTTTAACATTTCGTTCCATATCTGTAGTGGCAACCTGATCCATGGATTGTCTATGTCAGTCAAGTTCCCCATCAAGTTCCCATCTCCAATCAAAGCCTGCAACGGTACTCCTTCAACCAAGTCACTCTCTATGTCCTTCCATTTTGCATTGTAGTCGGGGTTGCACCAGCATACTAAGGGTCTTAATTGAGCTGCATTGTAGTAGTCTTTGAGGCAGGGGAGAGTCATTCCCCCTTTCTCTTTCGGTAGTTTTAGTGTTTTGAGTCTGATTCTGGGCCTTTTCCCCTGCCACACAAATCTAGAGATCATTCTGTCCCACTCTATGAATTGTTTCTCAGTGACTGCTACAGGAAGTGTCTGGAAGAGATACAGGAGCCTTGGTCGGACATTCATTTTCACAGAGTCTATTCTAGAGCTTAGGCCCAGAAAAGGCAACTGGTTCCACCTTGCTATGTCTGCTTTAATTCTTGAAATCAAAGGCTTGTAGTTTCTGACAGCTTTTCCAGATCTCTTGGAATATCTACTCCTAGGTCATGAAATCCAAATCCCATTTAATGTTGTATTTTTCCCTTGTTTCTTGAGAGGGGTTATAATTGAATGTTAGGGCCTGTGTTTTTTTAACATTTAATTTATAACCTGATAATGAGCCATATGACTCCAGACTCTTCATCAGCTCAGGGAAAGATTGCTCTGGTTGGGTCAGATATATCAGGACGTCGTCTGCAAATAAGGATATTTTCTGTTCGCCTCCTGCCATGTCCACTCCTTTAATGTCGTTATTCTGTCTTATCCACTGGCTTAGTGGTTCTATGAAAATGGCAAAGAGCAATGGGCTCACCGGGCAACCTTGGCGACAGCCCCTCTGTAGTATGAAAGAATTTGATAGGTCCCCATTAATCTTTACCCTTGCTGATGGTTTGTCATATAACGTCTGAATGGTCCTAATTATAATTTTGTGAAATCCAAATCTTTCCAACACCTTATATAAAAATGTCCATCTGACAGAGTCGAACGCCTTTTCTGCATCTATCCCTACCAATAATGATTTAATATTTCTCAATTGTATGTGTCTTATAATGTGCAGTGTTCTCCTGACGCTATCCTGTGTCTGTCTTTGCGTTATAAACCCTGTTTGGTCCGTATTGATAATCACTGGTAGAATGTTCTCTATTCTTTTGGCTATAATTGATGTGAATAATTTATAATCTTGATTCAGAACACTAATTGGCCTAAAGTTGGAACAGTCTAATTTATCTTTACCTTCTTTTGGTATTATTGAAATTGTGGCCTCCCTCCATGAAGATGGAATCACCCCCTTTTGTAACACAAAGTTGAATGTTCTCAGTAGAATTGGATCTAATGTTTCTCTAAATGACTTATACCACTCCGAGGTGAACCCGTCTGTGCCAGGGGACTTTCCAGGCTTTAGTCTACCTATAGCTGCATTTAACTCTTCCTGTTTGATTGGGCTGATAAGCCTTCTGTTTTGGTCAGCATTTACCATCGGCAATTGGAGGGACCCAAGGAAACCTCCAATCTGATCCTCATTGTCTATACTTGGTTGTGTATATAATTCTTTATAGTATGTCTCAAAACAGCTTTGTATGTCCTCCAATTTATCCTGAATTATTTTAGTTCTTGGATTTCGGATCTTGGTTATGGTATTCTCTGCTTGTTGTTTTTTAAGTTTATAAGCTAAAAGTTTGGCTGATTTACCCCCTACTTCATAATATTTTTGTTTGAGGAATAACACATTTTTTCCGTACCTCTTGTGTGTGGATTTCGTCTATTTTACTCTTTATTGTCATAAGTTCACGTTTTATGGTAGGGCCACCTGATTCCTTATGGTTTGCTTCTACCTGTTTATATTCACTTTCCAAATTCCTCAACCTCTCCTGCTTTGCCTTCTTGACAAAGGCTGATTTGGCTATAATTTTCCCTCTCATTACTGCCTTGCATGCGTCCCATAGCACAGCCGCATCCACCTCACCATTGTCATTTTCCATCAAGATCAGTTCAATTTCTTTTTTAAAGTCTCCCTTCACTTGTTCAGTCAGGATACCTGAGTTTAGTCTCCATAGGGTGTTTCTCTTTCTATTGTTCAGATTCAAAGTCATATACACAGGGCTATGGTCTGAGAGATCCATT
The DNA here is from genome assembly GCA_028583405.1 of Pogonophryne albipinna. Lineage (NCBI taxonomy): Eukaryota > Metazoa > Chordata > Actinopteri > Perciformes > Artedidraconidae > Pogonophryne > Pogonophryne albipinna. The sequence goes on from CM053256.1 coordinate 31,121,390, forward strand.
ATACCAATGTCACAGTTTCTAATTCTATGTCTGTCTTTGTTATACATCAGCAAGTAGTCAATCCTTGAATAGACTAAATGTGGGGATGAGTAATGTGTGTAATCTCTAGCTTTTGGGTTCAACTCCCGCCATACATCTATCGGTCCCATTTCCGTCATTAGGCTCTTTAATTTCCGAATTAGAGATTTATTGCGAATTGGATTTGATCCTGTTGCGTCCAATTTTGGGTCCAGTCTCACGTTTAAATCCCCCCCCCCTATCAGAATGCCCTGTGTTTCTGTAGCCATCAGATCAAACAATTGTTTATAGAACTGCCACTGTGAGCCGGGAGGGGCATAAATATTCAATATCGTGATAAACATCCCATCTAGTTTTCCTCGAATCAGGCTGTACCTTCCCTCTTTATCCTTAATTTCTAATATGTGTTCGTAATTCATCCTACCTGAGATCAGTGTCGCTACCCCCCTCCTGTGCCCTGACCCATATGAAGATGAGAATACATGTTTAAACCCCAATCTGTTTAGCTTACCATGCTCCAATTCTGTGAGATGTGTCTCTTGTAATAATCCTATATCTACCTTATCTTTTTACAATGTATTCAATATCTTGCTCCTCTTGATTGGATTAAGCACCCCATTTATGTTGTAAGTAGCTATTTACATTTTTTGTTCAGCCATCTGACCTGTATAAAGTCATACAAATTCCCTTAACCAAAATAAACATTATTTCCTTATTGCTTATGTCTTGGCAGCCCTCAAATTGTACTGAGTAAGGTATGAATATTGCTGCCACACTTTTGTTATTCGGACCGTTTAGCTTAAGTAATACCACTTTCACGCTGTTAAATGCTATCATCAATGCTCAATGTCACAAAATGTAGCCCCTGAAAATAACAAACAGAAGAGGCCTGAACATATGGCCTACAAACACACAGCAAAAGAACAGAAGGTGAAAACTTCAAAAAGGGGGTGCTATGGTGCCACCCCAGATCCCTGTTGGTGGGTGGAGGGGAATTCCTCAATAGGCGTAAGGGCCCCTCAGCAGTGGTGAAAGTCAACATTTCACACGTTGTCCAACTTTTTATACTTCTAGGCAAAAACTTGCCCGATAGACAGACTGTATTATTATGGTAAGGTAGATGCCAATACTCCGGACTAAACCTTTCAGAAAGACTCTTTGTGAGCGCTATTGAGAATACAAAAAAATAAACTGTCTGGGAAACTGTTAAAATAATACCTCCGTTGAAAATTGCAGGTTACTCTGAGACCTGCGTTATCCGCTCGAACTCCTGTAACTTTTCCTTTGCACGCCGCGCTATTCCGTCCCTTCTCTCTCCGACGCGTTGTCATGGCAGCTCCTGATGCAACCTCTCCCACGTTGCTTCGTGGTCCGGGGCGGCGGACCCGGTTGGTCCCACGGAGAATCCCCGTTTCCTCATGTCACATGCTGCTTCTTGTGCGGATCCATAGAGCATCGGTCCGTCGTCCCAGTGGATTCTCATTTTAGTGAGAGGAGTTTGAAAGCGGATCCCTCTCTCCTTCAGAAGCTTCTTAATTCCGCTGTAAGCTTTGCGTTTCTGAACCACTTCTGTTGCATAATCATGGTCAAATATCAGCAGCCGCCCCTCCACCACGATTTTCTTTTGCCAAGCTTTCTTCAGGACCATCTCTTTAACCGTGAATTCCCAAAAATGTACGATCATAGATCGCGGTGGCGAGTTGCAGTTCGGTTTTTGGGCCAGCGCCCTGTGTGCCCGTTGGATTTGCAGGTTGACATTTGGAGGCAACGAGAGCTCCGTTGTGAGCAGTTGGTGTAGATATTTGGGGGCACAGTCTCCTTCTTTATCCTCGGGTATTCCAAAGATACGAATGTTATTTCTCCTATTCCTCCCTTCAATATCTGTCAACTTCTCCTGCAAAATCTGCTGTTGTTTTAGGGACTTACAGAGCGCCTCCTTCACCTCCATATTCCACGTCTCTGTTTCTGCGATCCGACCCTCTGCCTCGGCGATTCGAGATCCTTGTGCTTGTAAAATTGTAGTGTTGGCAGAGAGTTGTTGGTACATTTCTCGCTTAAGCTTGCTGATTTCTGATTTAACGTCCTCCGTGACTTGCTCCTTAAGCGCGGTTAAGTCCTTTTTCATTTCGGTTTTGAGGTCGCGTATCTCTTTGCTAATTGCCTCGAGCCCCAACCGCATTGTCGAGGTTAGCGAGTTAGCTTCAGCAGGTTGCACCTGTTCTTCGTCGTGGTTCTTCTCCATTGTTTTTGAATTGTGTCCTTTCTGTTGGTCTCGTCTTTCCTTACCTCTAGTAACAACTCCCCCACTCATCAGACTTTACTGTAACGTGTGTTTTTATGAATTATGGGGAGTTAGTTTTAAGCTAGCTATCGGAGAGAAGTTTTACGCAGCCATCACCTTCGCCGACCGGAAGTCCTCCCCTCCCGCTGCAGGATTTGAGCCATTATGGTGTAGTGGTGGTGGCGAGGGCGATGGATTGCTGATTGATGCTCATTTTGTCTTTCTTCCATTTCCGAATAATGGCACCAACAGTTGTCTCCTCCTCATCAAGCTGCTCTCTGATGGTCTTGTAGCCAGTCCCAGCCTTGTGCAGGTCTACAGTCTTGTCCCTGAGGTCCTTAGATAGCTCTTTAGTCTTGCCCATGGTGGAGAGGCTGGAATCTGATCTGATTGATTCTCTGGACTGGTGTCTTTTCTACAGGTAACAAGTTGATATTAGGAGTACTTTCTTAAAGGAAGAGGACTCATGTAACCGGTCTGTGGGAGCCAGAATGTTTGTTGCAAGGGGATCAAATACTTATTTCCCACAGTTAAATGCAAATCAATTTGTATCTTTTATATGATATTGATTTCTGGATTTTCTTCTTGATATTCTGTCTCTCATTAGTAAAATAAACCTAACATTAAACTTATACACTGTTCATTTCTTTGTAAGTGGGTGAACTTACATAATCGGCAAGGGATCAAATAGTTTCTTCCTCCACTGTATGCTCACAACACCCTAATCTGTTATGTCATCTTTTAAATGTTGACCCTTTGTTCCCACCCAGAGAGTCGAGGTTGCTCTTCCCAAGAACACATGCACTGCTGCTGGATTTGGAGGATGGCTCGTGTCTGCTTTCCTTCAAGTCTTCACCAGGACCCTGTGTCAAGCTCACCATTGGCTCTTTTCTAAGGACCTACAACTGAAGGTTCACTGTAAAAGACTAGCCACTCAGTGCAGTTGTACTTTGAAATCAATTGTGGTATCTGATGTACACAAAACGTGCTGCTTCTCTGACTCTAGCCCCTGTTTCTTTCATTACACAAGTCTAATGCTCAGTCTCAACTTCGAGCTCACTCATTGTCTGTATTCCTCTTTGTCACCAAGGTGGTTCCAGGGCTGGTTTGAAATGTTTTCAACTGCGACACATACAATCTGGCGTGTTAGCCCACGTGGAGCATGAGCAGCAATAAATCAATATGGTCAACTTTGTCACTTCAAACCCACATATAAAAAGATTTAGGGACTAAACTGCAATAATGAAATGTCCTAATATGGCCCCATCATAGACACCTGTTGTCCTCTGCTGTCCTTGCTTCTGTATTGAAAAAGGGCTGATCAGATTTTTTTATTATTTTGTCTCTGCCACTGTTTTGTTATCCATCCATGAACAGCTTTGTCTTCGCTATGTCTAGAGAAACCTCAAAAACAGTACAAATTGACATCATGGTTTTACCCCTAAGCTTTTTATACAGGGATTTTTAGATTAGATAAAAAAACTGAAATGTACAATATACGGGACGTGATTCCAGAGGGCATGAACAGAAATATGTATTTTGTTTTTGTGTAATATGTATTTTTTTAGACTTTTTATGCAATAGAGAGACCTGTAACAGACCTGAGTGAGTAGTGAATTATGCATTTCAAAGAGATCTCCCTTTACCCTGTGGATGGATATCTTATTTTTATTTGTTTTTAATTAGAGTCAGGAGGAAAACATGTCTAAATAAGAGCCAGGTTTAGGATCATCTTTTATTTAAGGCTTTCATTTTAGACTCATTAATGAATAAAGCGAGGTCGGATAAAATGTAGTGATTTGTTTTTACTTTATTTAGGATATGCATATTCATCCATAAATGCAAATTGATATATTTAATATTTTAAAAGCCTTAAATATCGTAAAATGTGTTAGTAGCTGGGATATCAGTTAACTTGTGTTTCTTGTTATACAGTACAGTGCTATTTGATAGTTGATTGTGTACATGCTATTTATGTGTATGTATGTCTGCATACTGATTTGTATTTTCATTTCTGTATTGTTCAAGTTTTATAAAAAATTAAGTCTACCTTTAGTAAACAAGAAACAACAAGCCTTGTCTCTTTAAATCAGGGCTTCTGCATTGTTAGCTAGCTGTATAGCTACGCCATGTATCTCGAGCGAGTGCATGTAAATTGTTCTCATGACAAAAATTGCTATTTACATTACATGTTAGATGCTTTTATCCAAAGCGACTTACTGTGGACAATCCCCTCAGGAGCAATTTGGGGTGAAGTGTCTCAGGGACACAACGATGCTGACTGCAGTGGGACTCGAACTTGCTATCCCCTGATTCAAAGTCCAGCACTCTATCCACTGAGCCACAGCCGCCTTATTTAAATGTTATTAGGCTATAATTAAAACTCAAACAAACTCAAACCCACATGCATAAAGGTATGCCGACATAAAATACATGTTTATGTAATTATACTGGAAATTGTAATTGAGAAGTTGCAATTTATGGTGTTTGTACGTTTTTGATGTATTTTGTATCTCAATTCATCAGATTAGCAAACTAAACCCGTAGTAGTTCAGTGTTTTTTGCCAGACTGTTGTCCTTAACAACTTTATCTTGTTCTGATCATATCCTTAATAATATCAACAGCTAACCCGGGTATTTTCTCTAATGCTATACAGCACTACGATCATTGTCGTCTTTGACCCCAAGACACCTGTACTCCTTCACTTGGGGGGGAGGGGGGACTGATGTGTTTTTTTAACGTCATTTTCTGTAATGTTTGAGGTATAAAAGTAAAAATCATTCAAACTGTTACAGAACACATAGCTGCAGTATGTCTCTCTGTCAGGGTCATGTGATGGGATCCAGCATTAAGCCCTCCACTGCAGGATGACACTCATTTCACCTGTTAAGGTGATCACGCGGCTTTAGGAAATCTCTGATCTTCTTGAGAGCTGTCAGCAGTGCATGCTGGGAGCTGAGCAGACACACAGGCGGTGGAGTGTTTGCTTGTATTTAGCAGGGGAGGGAATTCTGGCATTTTGATTTGATTGGGGATTAAAGGTCATGAAGAAGTATTTAAAGCTCCTGCTCAACTTTGGGCTAATCACTCCTGCAAAGCTGCGAGTCGGAGGAGTCGCAGCGCACTCGGATCACCGTTGTCAGTGTGTTGTCTCCCACTTTGCGGTGACAGAGCCTTCCCCACCCAGCTAGTAATCCCCTGCAGCAAAGTTTGGAGTAAGCTGACGGCATGGAAAAAGATAAATAAGGATTTTCATTTTTCCCCCTGTAATGAAAAATTGCACAGCACTTTCTCTCCTTGCTGCATTTATCTCCAGTACAGTTATTCCTATAATTTAGATGTATGCACAAACACTTTTAACCTGTTTTTTTTAACAGATTTTTTTTTTTAAATAATTATTTCCAACTAAAAGACTAATGACAGACATTAATGTATGCTTCACATGCGACCTTATGGTAGAGCAAACTTTGAGTCGATATATATTTTTGAAAAATGTGTTGTACTTTATCTGTCAGCAAACTCTACCACTCGGTTGACGTATATGATGCTAAAAAATTCCACTAGATGTCACCGTGTTTTTCAAATGTAAAGATAGCAAGTTGGCTTGTTCACAGGAAGTTAGCAAAATCACTCCTGAAATGAGGCCTCTGTTTGGTGGGATTTTCAAAGGTAAGCTAATTTATTTAGACATAATTGCATTTAGCTGACGCTTTTATCCAAAGCGACTTACAATAAGTGCATTCGACCAACAAGATACAAACTTGAAGAAAACAGAATCATATAAGTACATCAGGTTTCATAGAGCAAAAACATTTCAAGTGCTACTCAACTGGCTTTAGATAAGCCAGTCCTTTATTAGTATACAAGTGCTCTGTTAATAATTGTATCGCTCGAAGTGGAGTCGAAAGAGATGAGTTTTCAGTCTGCGCCGGAAGATGTGTAAGCTATCTGCTGTCCTGATGTCAATGAGGAGCTCATTCCACCATTTTGGAGCCAGGATAGCAAACCCACGTGTTTTTGCTGATGGGAACTTGGGTCCCCCTCGCAGTGCGGGTGCAACGAGCTGTTGGCTGATGCAAAGCAGAGTGCACGTGCTGGGGTGTACAGTTTAACCATGTCCTGGATGTAGGAAGGGCCAGATCCATTCGCAGCATGGTACGCAAGTACCAGTGTCTTGAAGTGGATTCTAGCAGTTACTGGAAGCCAGTGAAGTGAGCGGAGGAGCGGAGTGGTGTGGGAAAATGTAGGAAGGTTGAAGACCAGACGAGCCGCTGCATTCTGGATGAGCTGCAGAGGTCGGATGGCACATGCAGGTAGACCAGCCAGGAGGGAGTTGCAGTAGTCTAGGCGTGAGATGACGAGAGCCTGGGCCAGAACCTGTGTTGCTTTCTGGGACAGCTGGGGACGTATCCTCCTGATGTTGTAAATCGTGTATCTGCAGCAGCGGGTTGTAGCAGCGATGTTTGCAGTGAAGGACAGTTTGTTATCTAGGGTCTGAGTCTGAGTCGGGGAAACAATAGAGGTGCCGATGTTGATTGTCAGGTCAAGAGTGGGGCAATCTTTTCCCGGAAGGAAAAGCAGTTCAGTCTTGTTGAGCTTGAGGTGGTGAGCAGACATCCACTGAGAGATGTCCACTAGACAAGCAGAGATGCGTGTGACGACCTGGGTCTCTGAGCAGGGAAAGGACATAATTAATTGGGTGTCATCAGCGTAGCAGTGGTATGAAAAACCATGCGGGCTAATGACTGATCCGAGCGAGTTTGTGTACAGGGAGAAGAAGAGGGGACCAAGAACAGAGCCTTGAGGGACCCCTGTAGTTAATTGACAAGGGTCGGACTCGGACCCTCTCCAAGTTACCCTTTAGGTACGGTCTTTGAGGTATGAGGTGAGGAGGGAAAGTGCAGAGCTTGAAACTCCAAGTTCTTGGAGAGTGTGAAGGAGGATCTGATGGTTCACTGTGTCGAATGCAGCAGACAGGTCCAGAAGGATGATGACAGAGGAGAGGGAGGCTGCTTTAGCAGTGTGCAGTTCCTCAGAGACAGCAAGGAGGGCAGTTTCTGTTGAGTGACCTGCCTTGAAACCAGACTGGTGCGGATCCAGAAGGTTGTTCTGATGGAGATAACAGGAGAGTTGTTTAAAGACAGCGCGTTCAAGTGTTTTAGACAGGAACGGGAGGAGAGAGACAGGCCTGTAGTTTATAACATCAGACGGGTTGAGAGTGGGTTTCTTTAGGAGAGGGTTCTGCCTCCTTAAGACTGTTTGGAAAGTGACCAGAAGTTAGAGAAGTGTTGATGAAATGGGTGAGAAACGGTAGAATATCAGGAGCGATAGTCTGAAGGAGGTTTGAGGGGATAGGGTCCAGAGGACAGGTGGTAGGGCGGGCAGAGGTAATGAGGGTAAGATCCTCACTTGGAGAGAGAGGGGAAAAGGAGGTTAGTGTGTGGGTGAACGGAGGGTCTGGTGACCCAGCGGTGAGTAGAGGTGAGTCAGAAAAAGAAGAGCGAATATCATCAACCTTTTTTTCAAAGTGGTTAATAAAGTTGCTTGACAGAAGGGAAGGGTGCTTTGGGAGGGTCCAAGAGGGTGGAGAAGATGGAAAATAGTTTATTGGGATTGGAATAGGAAGATTGGATCTTATCTTGAAAGAAAGTGCTTTTTGCCTGAGAGATCGAAGCAGAGAAAGAGGAGAGGAGAGCCTGATAGGTTAGGAGGTCGTCTTGGTGTTTGGATTTCCACCGTTTCCGCTCTGCTGCCCGAAGGACGGTTCTATTAGCACGCAGTGCGTCATTTAGCCAGGGAGCAGGAGGGGACTGACGAGCCTGCCGAGATGTGAGAGGACAGAGAGAGTCCAGAGAGGATGAGAGAGTAGAGAGGAGAGTTTCTGCAGCAGAGTTTGGAGGTAGGAGTTGGAACGAGTCAGAGGAAGGGAGGGCTGAGAGCACCGATGAGGCAAAGTTAGAGGGGGAGAGGGAACGAAGGTTACGGCGGACAGGTGCAGGATGAGAAGAGATTAGTTTGTTATGTTTGGAAAGGGGTAGAGAGAATGAAATGAAGAAGTGATCGGATGTGTGGAGCGGGTTTACAGAGAGGTTAGAAGTAGAGCAGTTCCTTGAGAATATGAGATCAAGGACATTGCCAGCTTTATGAGTTGGTGGGGATGGAGACAGTGAGAAAGCAAAGGTGGCTAACAGAGATGTTAGTTCAGATATCTTCCCTGTCTGGAGGTTGAAGTCTCCGAGAAGTACAGCTGGAGGGCCAGTTTCAGGGATGTGTGAGAGGAGATTATCTAATTCCTCCAAGAAGTCTCCCAAGGCGCCTGGTGGACGGTAGAGAACAACAATGGTTAATTGTATAGGATGGGTTACTGTGACGGCATGGAATTCAAAGGTGGAAGGAGTGAAGTTAGGTAGCTTGAAGAGGGAACAGCTCCATTTGGGAGAGAGCAGGAGACCAGTGCCACCTCCTCTGCCAGTGGGTCTGGGTGTATGGGAGAAGGAATATGCTGTGGAGAGAGCTGCTGGGGTGGATGTGTTGGATGGAGTAATCCAGGTCTCAGTGAGAGCAAGGAAATCCAGAGACTGCAGGGAGGCGTAGCCAGAGATGAAGTCAGCCTTAGGAACAGCTGACTGGCAGTTCCACAGGCCACCTGAAACTAGATGTTGGATCTCAGTGGAGCATGTGGGATAGACGAGAGCAGGCCGGTTATATCGATTAGGAGATACACGGGGCCAGTGATAATTGCGAGAAGACACATGAACAGGAATGGAGAAAATACACATGATTATAGCGGGGGGCAAAAAACTAAAGAAAATAAAACACCAGCGATACTTAGCTCAATCAGAGTAGGATTTGCCTCCTCTTTGCCTCCCTTGTGACTCCAGCAGGACTCCTTTGTCTTTGTCAGTCTTCGTCTGACGCTCCAGGAAAGTGCTACCTAAAATGGACACCTGATTGCTGAGTTCTCACAGCTGTAGGGCCACGCCCCTTTAATTAGTTGGCCCTCAAAAGTAAATATGGGCCCTTTCTCATTTCTCTAACTCCCCTCCTCGACTCCCCTCCTCGACTCCTATCCTCGATACTTAGTCCCGCCCACAGGAGATGCGAGCGGAGGAGCCAAGGAGGGGAACCAAGGAGAGAGGAGGGGAAGCAGCAGGCGGTTAGAGAAATGAGAACTCCTCTCTTCTGAGCGGTCATTTTAAAGAGACGTCCATTAATGATGACAGGAGGCACAGCAGCCCTCTGTCTGATGGACAGATGTGTTCATGACCATTTATATATTTACTTTGATTCATTCACAGTGCGGTATAATGAGACAGTAACAGGCTACAGATGCGGACATACACACACACACACACATATGTATATATTTATATAAATATATACAATTTCAGAATCAAACTGAGCACTCTCATAATAACGTAACACTATCAGAGACTGGATATATCCCCCCCTCTCCCCTCTCTGGTCGCTTCAATGAGGAAACCAACTGAGACCTGTCTGTCCGCTGCATCTATACAGTACGCACACACTGTACCACACACACGCACCTACAGCTCCTAAAGCATATAATCAGGCTACAGCCGTTGTGTATTTTATTATGTGAAGCACTAAATGGTTTTAGAAAAATATCGACTCTTTGTTTGTAGATATCTACTAAACTAAAGCAAATAAAGAGTAGGCCTGTTATACTGAGTGATATATATTATACACACTGCTCTGCTTTCTGCACGGACCTCAGAGCTGTTCTCTCTGGAAACATCGCGTCGCGATGGAAGCAGTTAATAAAATAACATCCAGGGGATGCATGCAGAGCTGTCATTGGCTGAGATAAGTCCGGCCGTGCGTCACGACTCTTTGAAACATCTCTGTTGCCGGAAATGCATCCGCGAAGGAGCCGTGGAGGACCCATCAGTGTATCCTCGGTTAGAGCTCCTCCAGAGAGCCTCCTCGATGCTCGATGCTCGGTCCTCGAAGTGCATTTAGAGAAATGAGATGTCCTTCAAAATGGCGCACTGAAATTCATTTCCGGGTCACTACCGGAGGACCGAGGAGTCGAGGAGGGGGATTTGATGAAATGAGAAAGGGCCTTAGACTGGCTCCCTCCTGAGTTGTTATTGTCTTTTCAGTGGCACAATGGTTTTACAATTACATTAAACCCTAAGTTATAAAGTTATGAGTTTAACCCTTAATACAGTTACACCTACTCAATAAAGCTCTTAGTATTCTACAAATGTTTAAATCAAAGTTAACCCTAGCAGTCAGTTAGTTCAGTTTTAAGGTTTCAGTCAAATTACTTGTCCCAAGTTTCTGCCTGACAGATACTGTAGCGGTTTTGAGATTTAAAATCACAATTTCAGTCAGATCAACTACAGAGCATTTATACAGAGTACACGCACTGAAACAGAGAAGTCTAAAAACAGAATGTTACTCACACAATTCTAGAAGTCACCAGTTGTTATCCTGTCAAAATCGAGTTGCACAACTGCAATAATACAGTGTTTAAGGATTTACTGTTCATAATTGTGTAGATTGATAGAAACAAATTAAGATTATCAAGATGATCATTTTTTTTAAACATGCTCTACCAAACGGTTGATTTGATGCTGTATGGTCAAGGTAGTGAAAGCTTAAGTAATACAAATTGACAATTTGCTAAACAATGATAAAACATCTGAACATTTATTGTGGTTAATTTCACATATTTATGTCAAATTAAGTAGTGACGCTAAGATGACACATTTACAATTTCTATGACATTTTTGAACGTATGTGTAATTGTCAGGTTGTATACATAGTCATGTTCATAGACTGTCACCAGTCATGTATGCATAGAAATATATTTTCTTTCAGTTTAATGCATAACAATCTATGCAGATTCTTAAAGAAATCTCTTTTACTGTTTAGCGACATCTCAACCGTTGGTAGAGGCCTATATTTAAACAAACATTGGGGTCCTTTGTTAAATAAAACATTGATTGTTGTTATTATTGCCCCAAGGAAATAACAAATGTAAAGAAAACTTGCTTTCTTCTTGGTGAGGACTGTAAAGGGTTAAACATCTAATAAGCTTCTCAGCTACTCCTGCAGTACCAGGCTGAGTAAGTATCACATCTATACGCACAAGAAACTTCTCCCACTTAGAGAAGAGAGATTGAGGACGTCAGTGACAAATGTCTTGCATTAACTTTGTTGTTTATTTTCCCCCCGGAAGATGTGAAATAACCCTATTAAATCAAGTAGTCACTTGGCCATTAATCTCAATGCAGCTGACTAGTCCCTCAAAGCTAATGGGGTTTAGAATTTGCATGAGGCGAGTTTACCCACAAAGCTTTGCCTAAGAGGATTGCTGTTCAGACAGAGAGCTTATTGTCACACTTGTTCATAGACATGGATTAACGATAGTAGGCCCAAAGAACTCCACAAACTGTGGCAGCAACTCACAAGTTCCCCTCCACTGCTCAGATCTCTGTTTCAGAGGGATGCAGCATGCATGGCAAAATCCCTCATATTGGTTTAATTTATAGAAATATTTGTCCAGTTCCAGCTTGTTGAGTATCCATCCATCAAAATCATATCATCCAGCATATCATGCTTGTTTAAGCTAAACAAGTAGCTTCCCCAGCACTTACCTTTGCATTTCCCAAATATCAGCTTCTCTTTCAATATTTATTTTTTATCTTCGCAGCGTGGCAGCACTCCTGAATTCCCACTCTGTGTTGTCACATTAGCTTTTTACATCATTTGAATAAGCCTCTTTCAGTGCGAGCGTGTGTGCTGTGTTTCATAGTACGGAAAGCAGCTTTGGAGTCTAAATATAACACGTATCCACTGCATTCATTCTTTAATATTTATCAGCAGGAAAAAGGTGCTTAAAATGTGGCTTATATCCGTGTTTAAAATGCAGTAGAAAAACAGGAAAAAGTTACATTTCTGACAGTTTGTTCAACACACACACACACACACACACACACACACACACACACACACACACACACACACACACACACACACATAATGCACTTTCATGACAGCAAAACCCAATCCTTCGATATCCTTGTCTACCACTGCCCACATTGTGTTCCTGATCCACAGTGTGTATTACAATGGTAATCTCAGCACTGACTCTCATAGCTGCTCAAGAGTGACAACAGGCTGTTGTGATTCCACCCCAGAAGAGAGCAGTTTATTCCCCCGGCCTGTCAGCGATGTATAGCACATCATATTCACAATGTTATCCACCTCCACGGCGGAGCAAGTTTTTAAAGGCGCTCACTCATAGCACATTCTTTTGTGCTCTACCTCTTCACCCATGCACTCTGGAGACTTGCTGATTCTTCCTCAGGGTCTTCTGTACCAGAAGAAGATCTATGAGATGGAGAGCACTAGATAACTCAAAAGTCTGTCCAATCACTCAATTGTCAGTGGGTTGCTCAAATATATAAATATTGAAACCTCTGGTGACCACAGTGCTGAAGAGTTTAGTCTTGCTGATCACGTACTTTGTGTGACTTCTATGTAGTTTACTGATAAAACACAAGCGTTAGGGTTATTCCAGCAGAGACACTAATCTCATTTTATTTGTATTTTGTATTACTCCAAATTAAGAGAAAGCATCAAATAAATCTGCTGTCTATTGCATGTTGCTTAAATATTTCCATGTATTGGTTGTAGAAAATGTTCATTAATGTTCTTCCAGCTTTAGCTCTGCCGTACAAGGCAAACTTCCAGCCTGTCCTCCTACAAAAAACGACCAAATAGGTTGATTGTTGAGCATCTTATTACGACCCATAGTGACGTTTTAAAGTTTAGCACCTCTAGTGGTCGTATAAGAAACAGCATGATCCCGTTGATTGCAAACGCTCCGGAGGGTCGTTTATTCACAAATAACCCTCTATGGAAAATCCTAAATTGTGGACTAGTTTGGCCATTAAAAAGCTTTTTGATTAGATTTTTAGCGAAAAGCGTATATTGTACTTTTAGAATCCACATCCAGTGGATGTGTAGGATCTATAGTTTGATAGATATTAGGAAGATGATTTGAGGTCTCGCCAGGAGAACGTGTATATGCAGCAGCTTCCATGTAAAGTTGGCGTCAACCCTCACGGGGTGAAATCAGTTTTTCCGGTCTCGAAGTTTTCATAATAAAACCGGAAGTATTCCCCTCACTGTCAAATGATTACACAGTGTTATCTGCATTACTCATCCACTAAAAAACATCAGATTATCCTTGTTAATTACACAATATTGATTGGTTTAAATTGTGTACAATGCTTTTGTGTTTTTAACCTTCGATTCGGAGAAACAAATAGTTTTTTTGGAGTTTAGACACTACAGAGTTTCCGAAGACACTACACTACCCAGAATCCTCAGCTATCGTTTGGGACTACAACATCCGCTTTGCTTTACAAACCCCGTGATTAGTCCTCAAGCTCTGTGATTGGATGTTGGAGTGGCAGTGCGACAAGGTTACGCCGAGCGTCAAACAGCTCTTTGAAATGGAATGTCACCACGGCAGACTATCCAAAACTGGACTCGAACGGATTTTTACTCAACTACATTTATTTTAGTTACTTTGCCGATTCTGATTAATGATTTGAAATATATACAACCCTTAAATCAGACTTTAGTTACACCTGAGTAAAATTCAGGGAAGGTGATTGTCAAGTGCCAAAATAAACTATGCAATATATTAGACGTTAAGTACTTTGTCAGACTTCATATTTATCTGTAGATACCCCCAACGTTTTGTTCTTATTTAAAAGAAGACCTTAACTTAAAGTATTCTTTAATGTTTAAATAAAGCCTTATTAGTTTGTCTGTTTTGCACATCCTCCTGTTAATATCTTTGGACGTCTTGCACTAAACTGTTTTATTGTAGAGATCACTACAGTAGCTTCTTGATATTTTCTATTCTATATTTCTATCATTGACCCCTATGTTGTATGTAAGCTACTCTTAATATTTAAATGTTTTCATCAAATATAACTTATTCAACAACTAAATTCAATAACGTGCTTTAACCACTAGGCGGTGCGGGTTAAAAAAACAGTGGTCTAGTTAATAAAACATAATAATATCAAACATAATATTTGTAAAACATCACAGACAGAAAGGTATATCCGTCATTTAATGGTCAGCTATTGAAATTGTGATTCCATAGATGTGTCTCCCATCACCCAAATCCCCTGACTATTCTCTCAATTCAGTATTTACATTCTTATATTCAAAGAAAATCAGTAATATCTTTAAAAACTACAAGTCCTTTTCTATCAGCTGTGCATCGTTATGGTGGAAATATAACCTATCTACCAATTGGATCAAATATAAAAGTCAGCCGAATTACTATTGATACAACAAGGAGACGTATTGTGTGAAAAGAAATGGAAGATGTAATTGCTGATATATTTATGATCCACATTTCTTCCAGTTTGTCCAGAAGTCTTCTCATCAGGGCTCTATAAATAAAGAACTACGGCAGATATGTAATATTTAATGCAGCCGAACCGTGTATTACAATGCCGTTATGTGATGACTTTCAAAGAGAAAAGCAAGAACACTCGGAATAAAGTATTATTTTTATTTTTTTAAATGTTTTCGGATTTCATATCGCATAAACACCATATCCCAACGTGCATTGCGGCTAAAACATCCAATCACCGAGCTTCAAGTTCGATGTTTTAGCCAATCAAAACCTCTGAAAAAATAAATGTGTCTCTCAGAATCGAAAGGGAAAAACCAATGGGAAAAACACAAAAGCATTGAACACAATTTAAACCAATTAATGTTGTGTAATTAACAAGGATAAACTGATGTTTTTACTGGATTTGTACTGCAGATATAGCTTTAAAATAATTTGACAGTGAGGGGAATACGATTTTATAATGAAAACTTCGAGACCGGAAATACTGTTTTCACCCCGTGAGTGTTGACGCTAACTTTACATGGAGGCTGCCCCATATACACGTTCTCCTGGCGAGACCTCAAATCATCTTCGTAATATCTATCAAACTATAGATCCTAGACATCCACTGGACGTGGATTCTGAAAGTACAATATACACTTCTTGCTAGAAATCTAATCAAAAATCATTTTAATGGCCAAACTATTCCACAATTTAGGATTTTCCAGAGAGGGTTATTTGTGAATATACGACCCTCCAGAGCGTTTGCAGTCAACGGGAGCACTAGAGGTCGAAAACTTGAAAACGTGATTATAGGTCGTAATAAGCGTTTGAACAATCGATCTATTTGGTCGTATGAGTTGGAGGACTTGTTGCAAAATTCCCATGTCATAGTAAAACAGGTTGATTGTTCCTCTGTTTCTTTGTCTAGCTTTGAGACTGATAGATATATCATTACAAAGTTTTGGAAAAATGTATATATTGAAATAATATTGGTGCCGGATGGAAGGAAGTGATGTGCAGTACGACTCTTCTCACAGTATCAGTGCCTTTGAGATGATACATGTCAATGTAGTCAAATATTCAGTCAGTGGAGAGTACCATAACTGTAACTCCATTGTATATCTCTATCTTCCGTTGGAACCCACACAAAGGGTCTAAAGTTTTACTGAATAAAAGAGTGAAAAACGGCATGGGGTTAAGGAAAGGCGTGAAGGAGAATTCATCAGGACTTGGAAAAGACACCAAGATATTCTGACTGCACTAACACTAGGCGATGTGATTAAAGAGTGCCAGAGGATGTGATTGATTAGGATTGATTAGGATGTGGTGGGGGGAATACTTTCAGCACATCTGTAGACTTCACCTTGTCTGCTCTTATGGTTTTTTTTTATGCAGGCTTTATAAATGTGAAAAACAGTGAAAACTATATTCATTATTACCAAGGTTGGAATTTAACACGTTTTTTAAGTGACTTAAAATGGTTGTTCACACCAACTAGTATTATTGTATGAAAATGTTTCCAATAAATACAGCTTTATGCTATTTGAATTACTTGTTAAGCCCACACATCTACTACTGTGCAAATCACAATTCAGTTATGTTGAAAACAAGTAAACATTTTAGAATGTTGACTTGATTTGATCAATTTACATAACGTAATGAGAAAACAAACAGGTGGGAAAACAAACAAGACTGTGAAGTAAAGAAAGAAATGACACGGATTGAGTAAACTTCAAAATGAAACAGGTAACAGAAAAACCTCAAGACATGGAGCTTGTTAGGGTCTTGGTATACGCTTCAACAGAATCTCATTTAAAAGCAACAGAGCAGTTGCAGTTCTAAGTAAAAAGTTGCATAGTTTAAAATATTTAAAGATTCTCCTCATATTCTAAGTCAGAGTTCAAATTAACCAGAAATCTACTGAAATGTCTTCTCAGTAAAATTATATTTTGATCGAATGAATAATCTTTCAGACCAGTTATTGTAATACCTCCCCTCTCCCTTTGTCATGGCTTCAATATCTGGGTTTGGGACTGGGATTGCTCACGGTGAATTACATGTCTACCTTGTAGCTATCAATTGGTGTATGAAAGTAGCACTATTTAAATCATAAAATATTATAATTATATTAACCCTAACAGTAGAAATGTCCTTTTTTTCTGTGCTGTGACTGAGTGTAATTTAAGCACATGGTGCTGACATATAAAGCGCTCTCACTCCAAATGACTTTGTAAACTAGATGTGAGGGCAGTGCTGTCACATCATTCGTATAGGGGAAGGAATAAGTGTCAGGAAGCAGTTAGTGCATTATTTAGAGTGCCATAAAGAGCCAGCCTATTGATTTGAGAGCAGAAGCAGCTCAGCAGTTATTTCTGTCATCGTCATGCTCATTAAAAAGATGTATGACACTTGCTATTCTCCTTTCTGCCTCTCTTACTTATCTCTCTCTTCTCATTTTTTTCATAGCTATTTCACACACTTATTTATGCACTCTGTCTGCATGTCTCTTCTGGAACACACGTGTTGCAATTATCAGACATTTGAATTCAATTGTTTGAATTATTGGTGAAAAATAATGTGACCAGTTATCTCTTGTGTGTAAACATGTACTACAGTGTAATTACCTCTATTGTTGAGCCATCACTGTCAACACGTGGAGTGACTGTGAGTCTGCAGCCATGCTAGCAGCTCTGTAAGTCTGTATTCATATTAAAAATCAACCATGGCATCACCAGCTTAGTTTAACTAATTTTTAGCATCCTTAGTTTTTTAAACACTGTTATGAGTGCACCTTCTCTGGACTTATGGTACAGTTTGCCATACTTAGCATTGGGACGGATGTTCTCCAAACAGCACAGTACAGTAAGAACAAAACGCAACTTGAGACACTGTGCAGGACTGTGACAGCAGTAATAATCGTTTTTTCAACGTTATCACTTCATTCAGTGTTTCTTGATTTGAATAGCTAAATCCAAAGACCTCCAACCTGCAGCAAAGTGAAAACTACTCACTCTTATGGACTCTATGTTAACAAAAGGGAAAAATAGTTTGTTATCTGCCCTGTGATTCTGTTTGGCTCCAAAATGTAATGGGTTCTCCCTTGGCCCAAGCTACTCTCTTCCAGTTGGTTTCATGAGAATTGGTCTTATCATTTGCTGTTATCCTGCTGACACAGACTGAGAAATACATAAACAAACCTAGCCGAAAACTCCTTGGTGGAGGAAACAATTAATCGATGCACATTTAAAGAGACACAATAAATGATACAACGGGGCAGGGAAGAGTAGAAAATGCCTACATGAAGTGACTTAGCAACATCAATATTTGAAAGCATACACAATGCCTGGAAGATTAACACACACACACACGCACGCACGCACGCACGCACACACACACACACACACACACACACACACACACACACACACACACACACACACACACACACACACACACACACAGGGTGGTAAGTCATCCTACCTCACAGACGTTGGCATATTTAATAAAACTTGGTACTACAGTACATTGTAAACAAGTTACACATTTCCCGAAATGTAACCAACAACACAGTACACAATACCTTTATATCCGACAGCGCGTTTTTGTTTGACACCTGTTGTTTCCATAAGCAGGAACCTCATTGAGATTTATGAAAATCATGCATGGTCTCTTTTGCAGACTGATTGGAAATCCTTCCTATGTGCTATAAATATGCATCGGATTGATTTTCTAACTATATGTTATTTTTGTATTTTACATGGCACGTGTTGTTACTCTGCTACGTTTTTTCTTCTAAGTTTTAATCTCGCTGCAGCTCCCCCCCTCCCCCCCTCTGGAACTCCTTCCCCAGTCACATCTGAAAGGCCGAACACTCTTGAATCCTTCAAAACTATCTCAAAACGCACTTACTCCCCCCCCATTAGAAAAAGCGCTCTCCTGCATGTATTATTATTATTAAGTCAGTGCTCATTTAAAACCAATGTATTTATGGTGAGCTATGAATTCACTAAATTGGAAATATACCCCAAAAAATCCAAGCTCTAGAAAATAGACAAAAGAGCTCAAATGCATAGTATTTTGGATAAAAAACAGCACATGGGCTGTGGCTCTGCTTTGTGACAGTGCAGGTGAAGATCAATAGAGCGTTCTGTGAGCATGTGTCAACAGTAGACTTCACAATGTTGCTCCTCTCTGGTCTGAGACTGTCTGCTGTGTTAACTGCTGCTGCTGTCTGCTGCTGCTGTCTAGCCACTTGAGAGTGGAGCTTCAAACACTGAGCCTCAACATGGCCCCTCGCCATGGGAGCATCGATTCAGCCTGCTGGTTTACAAATAGAATGCCTTGTTCCACAGGATTTCCATTTACCTCCCCACAGAGGAAAATAGATGACAATCAATACTTTATGCAAAAAGAAACCTCTTGTATTGAGTGTCAAGAAAGAGAAAACAGAAAGTCGAAATAGCTCCTCCTGCGATTATTAATGGGATGAAAGTTAGTCCTATAGTGTCCTCTGACAGCCTCTGACAGCGTCTTATTCAGAGCGAGAAATAAAACATGCGTCTTTGGTTGAGAAGCAAAACACATTTCAAACCGCAGCTTTAGTTTTCACCACCTGCATCGTATAATATACGTAAATAAGAGGCAATTAATGATTATTGGAAACATTGCTGTACCATCTGTAATATCACTATACATTTAAACTTTCCAGTTAGCCAAACAAATGACTAAATTAAATATAGCTAAAGAATATAGCTGAAGTACCGGTTAATCAAGCAAATGTAGACTATATCACCCCTTGCTGCTAAATACCAATCAACTATGTGCAATATGTGCAATATGTGCAATATATATATATGCCGTTAATAACTGTGTAATATATACCTGGCTGCTAAATCCTAAGAACCGTTACAGGATTTGTATTTTGAAAAGTATTTTTTTATTATATTTGTTATTGTATGTAACATTAAGCTGTCTGTGGCTCTTTGCTGCTGTAACGATGCAAATGTCTCCTCTGGGACTAATAAAGGTATTCTGATTCTGATGTTGCTCCCAATACTCCCCCTGATCACAAGTGTACAAAAGAACATAGCACAAACCATACTGCACACAGTGACATTTCCTTCATTTGGAAACTCTCTTGAATTATATAAAGCAATATTTTCTTTCAGAGGGTTAGCTAAATTGTTAAATTAAATAATGTTCAGGAGGACCCTCACTATGGCCATGGGAGGTTAGAGTAGAGTAGAGTTTTGAATCAAAACTAAAGTTTGAATACATATGTCTGTCATAAAAAACGCTTAAAAGGTTTGCTAACAAGTAATGTACTTTCAAATATATAAATACATGAGTGTGTTCACACATTTTGTACACACCTCTATATTCTTAAACAACTAATGCAAAACATTTTCAATCAAGCCACGGCCAAGGTGGAAGTGCCAAAAGAACAGATACACCAAATAGTGCAGTCATTTGGTGAGGAGAAAAACATTTTTGGGATCTTATTGACTTTTAACGTGTTTCATATTTTGAAAGTGACATGCACTAGTTCATAAAATAAAGTGTTTTCAGCTCTTTTACAGTATATCTGTTTTGCATTGGTTTTAGTTTAAGAGCAATTGATTTAAAAAAAAACAGAATCTATCTGGCCTAAAACACCGTGTCAAATCCACTAACAGATTCTAACCCTGAAGCAAATATAAGTTTAGCTTTCAACAAGCACCTCAAATAATTGAAATTAGAAAAAAGCAACTGTAAGCCATTCTAATCTTAAAATATGTTTGTACAGTAATCATGTCATAAATATCAAACTCATATCCATAATGTATTTCTCGGCATCAACTGCATCACATCATTCACAATCACAACAAAAGAAACAGCTTATTATAATGTTCATTATACTGTAAATGAAAATGCTAAATATCATCAGTTTCACAGACATCACATTGAGATCTAGGACATTTTTCACTATTGTCTCAGTGACAAGTATAATCTAATTGACAGTAAATGAGGAGCCAAAGTGTCCTCACATCAGTTGGCTGATATACCAACTTTATAAAAAGGCCCACATTAGCTCTGTACTACCATATTTGTCCAACCTGCAATATAAATATGGAAATTGTTGTAGTGTTGCATTGTGGGAGTTCTTACCACAGTGGCCGCTCTCATTTCCTTACTGAAACAGCTATGATGATGATGAGGATGGTGAGGGCGATGGCTCCGGCCACCAGGAGGTAGCACTTTCTCTTCCTCAGCTGCCTCTGTGGGGAGAGAGGCGGGGTTTACACATGAGACCCTCCCCTATTGGTCACTGCACACCGCTGCCAGGTCATCCAAAAGAAAACAATGATTGTGCTTTCAATGTTTGCAGGGTTCCTGTTAAATACTCATACACTCTCTGATGGTACACTGAAAAAACTGAAACTTTTACAATTAAATGTATTATGTCATCACATTTCACATAACTGTATTCAGTTAGTTAAAAGCAATAATATTAAGTTCATGTTTTATATCATTTATTTCAACTAACCTAATACAGTTATGTGAAATCTGTTTAAATAGTACATTTAATTAAAGTCTACGTTTCAGGTTTTCAGTGCAGTTTAACAAGGACGGTAGTGATTTGTCAGTTCATGAGAGCTACACATATTCAGCTCCTAAGCCTCCAGTCTGCATTGCATGCCTTGCAAATGTCAAGTACCAGTTTAATAACCACCAAGCACTACACCCAAACTGCACTTTCGGTTGATTTTAACTAATCAATGCAACCAAGCAGCAGTTTATATTCACTAACAATGTGCATCAACAAAATATGACAAAGATGACTCTTCTTAAAATTGAACACTGAAGAACTAAAAAGTTCAATTTTAACCGGACACAATTAACGCAGTAGGAGGAACTAGCAGATTCAAGGTCATGCTGACAATCACAAATCAAATGCAGGACTGCAGTGGATGAGTGTCCGGGGGGGGGGTCATCCCTGATGCTCTGCTGCACATTATTCCTATCTCTGTGATGCACCTTTACTCGGAGAGGAGGGGGGAAGCAAAAGATGGCAGATGTAAATCACCCACAAATAATGATGTTACTCTCCTGAATGTTTGTGTTCAGCCCATGTTAGGGCATCACTTATGTATTATGCTTGTTTATGTTCCTATCATTGCTTAAACTTCAAAAGTAAAAATTTTAAAACAAGATAAAGAATTGCTGCAACTAAATTGTGACATGTGCATCTTTGACACCTCATCGAAGCCTTCCATCCTCTCTGAGTGGGTAAAAACGCTCATGAGCCAACTATTCAAAGAGCCAGTAGACTTTTAAAACTATACACAATTGTGAGATAATGCTCAGGATGGGTTTCAGGCTTTTAGCAAATATAACTGAGAACTGTTAATTACATAATCCTCCGATGACTGGAGGACTGAATCAACATGACTGCGTTTTTCATTTACAGAGAGACTGATAGGAAAGCTGCAACTGTACAAATATGTATTTTAAACTGTGCATTAAAAGACTTAGGACCCCTGCCTACGAGTAATAAAGTGGTGCATTGATGATGTCATTCTGTAGGCCGAAGATAGTGTTGCAATGGCTGCCTGGACAAAAAGTGATGGGAATATTGCAGAAAATGAGTTCTTAGGTAAACAGAAGTGTTGTTTAGCAGGATAATCTTCACAAACTAACACCATTTCATAATAGTAAATGTGACCCGCTCTATCGAAATCAGTCGGAAGTCGCAACGGCTCATTTCAAAATAAACGTGGATTTGCGTAAAAAAAATAGTTGTTCTGGGTTCGGGTGTTTTGTTTGATTTTAAATAAACAAAGTCTTGGCTTTCAGAATATGAAACTTTTATTTCCAAAATCACACGATAAATACATTTTTGAAGCTTGTAAAGGGAAGAAGACAGCTCTCACTCGCACTCTGCTGTTCCGCAGCGCAGCTCCCCCTCCCTCCCACTGAAATTATGAATGTAAGGCGTATAGTAATCATAGATAACACGGCAGGGTCCGTTACAGTTTGTTTTCATCTGATTTCAATTAAACAAAGTCTTGGCTTTCAGAATATTAAACTTGTTTCGGCAAATTCAGATAATAAATACAACTTTGAAGCTTGTAACGGCATAATTACAAGCGGAGAACGGAGTAACTTAACGTCACAGCAGGCATAACAACATGTTATGTTTCTCGTGAGGGTTTTCCCCGGGAAACAAACACAATACACACAAACGCAAAATTACACACACACACACACACGCACACGCGAGCTTCCCCCAGACCAGTAATCAAAACGAAAATATCTTCCCTCCGTACTACTTTGATCATTTGCTCCACTAATAATCAATCATATCGATGGATTCCAGAGAAGAGAAAACTTTGAAGGCCTTTTTCTCAAAATGATGACTTGGTGACAGTCATTATATAATGTAACATACAAAAACAATCCTGATATCATTAGAAAGCTAGAAATCTCCTCTTTCCAACAGTGTATACAACTCAAAATGTGTCTTCGGGTCAATGCGACTGATTTCGATGGAGCAGGTCACAAATGCAATCACCAGAAGCTAACGTATGCTTTGAAGGTTGCATGACATCACTACCGCTAAGCTAAAGGCGGCAAAAGTTCTGCCTAACGATGTTTGTTCGGTAATTAACCATTTGTTCCCAAATGCTGTTTATAATACACGTAAGACAGGGGTGGGGAACCTCCGGGCCGTATACGGTCCGTGAGACCATTTGATACGGCCCTCGAGGTAATTTATAAACACACGCAAAAAATGTTTTATTCAAGAAATCTAGACTTTAAACAAGCGAGTGTCTGTTTTTCCTGGCCAAGGTCAGGGTCCTTGAACACAACACGAGCCTAACGTGTCATCACGTGGTATATGTCTCGTCTGACAGGGGTGTAGTTCTGCCGGAGAGCACCGGAACGCCGTTCCGGCACTTCAGAAATGTCAGTACCCAGAAGGAGCCGTATACATGCCGCAGTTTCTGCGTGGCTGTGTCTTTAGTTGAAAGCCCAGTGGCGATCTGTTCATCTGTCATTCTGATCATACAGTCAATAACTTTGTTGTTATTAGCATCTGGTTAGCTAGCTATGCTAACGAATATAATAAACTTTTTCTACAACCAGTGAGGTAAAGGCACATCTTTATATGATCATTATAGTTATAAAAAAATAAGAGAATAAAGTAAACAGGTATAAAATAAAATAACATCTGTTTACAGTTCTGTTTCAAATGGGTGTTGAGAGATGTATCCATAGATCTCCTAATGTTGCTCTCAAAGTGCACCAGATTGATGCTTTTAACTTCAACATTTAAAATACAATCTTCCCGGGGGAGCATGCCCCCGGACCCCCCTAGAGGAGCTTAGGTTCATCCCCCACTTAAATCATGTTCACATGGATAGGATACTAAATTTGCACACATCTTGTGTCCATATCTTTCTGTTTTGGTGGTCATGCGACAACCGTGCACGTGCATGCGTACGCGAGTCATGGTTTAGATATCTGGATTGAGAGGTTGCTTTTTCTTTGCACAGCATGAAAGAAAGGCCAAATGAATGGGCTGTGATTTTAGTTTTTTTAAGCAGAGGTTGAGTTCAATCATTTGTACGGCCCTTGGAGGATGTTGTTAAAATTGAAATGGCCCTTGAGAGGAAAAAGGTTCCCCACCCCTGACGTAAGAACTTCAGACGTTCACCAGTGAGCTATTTACTTAAAGAACTCATTATACCCTACTGTCCTACTAGGGCATTGCGTTCCAAGAATGCAGGGTTGTTGGTTGTTCCTAGAGTCTCTAAAAGTACAATGGGAGCCAGAGCCTTTTCTTATCAAGCTCCACATTTGTGGAATCAGCTTCCAGTTTGTGTTCGGGCGGCAGACACCCTATCCGTTTTTAAGAGTGCGCCTTCCTTTTTGATAAAGCTTATAGTTAGGGCTGATTAGATTCAGCCCCTAGTTTTGCTGATAGGCTTAGTTTGTCGGGGGACATCTTACTTCTTCCTTCTCTCTGTCTATACCTGTGTACTCTCATGTTCCGATTAACCCAGCTTCCCCAAATTTCTTTCTTTTTGGTGTCTATATACGCTGGGATCCGGAGTCATGGATGATCCTGCAGTCCTGTGTCCTGCATCGCGAGCCCTGGATCTTGAGTCGTGGCTGTGGTCATGGATCATAGGTCCTGGATGGATATCCTCGTGGATTCATCTTCCTATTATACACACATGCATTTCCAAACATTTGGACTACCTATGTTGCAAATGTATTATCTTTTCAATTTACACACGGCATCTATTGCACGTCTGTCCGTCCTGGGAGAGGGATCCCTCCTCTGTTGCTCTCCCTGAGGTTTCTCCCATTTTTCCCTTTAAAACTGTGGGTTTTCTTCGGAAGTTTTTCCTTGTACGATGTGAGGGTCTAAGGACAGAGGGTGTCGTATTGTCATACTGATATTTTGTACAAACTGTGAAGTCCACTGAGACAAATGTAACATTTGTGATATTGGGCTATATAAATAAACATTGATTGATTGATTGATTGATACTGACACATTTGATGTCATATAACAAACCATTACAATCTCTTCGGCTCGTGTTAACCCAAAACTCATTCAAAAACACGCTGACTTCTACACCAGGGAACCAGGAAGTGCACATTGACACATGTTTTCGGCTTTTGTATTCATATATAGTGGCATGTAATTAGGTTTATCAGGGTTTATCATGTGTTAAACATTATTAGAAGTGTTATCAGGGGGACTATTTACTGTTGGACCATACAAAAGTGTCCAAAAGTGACACATGAATTCAAATGTACTTTGAACATTGTACTTCAATTGTTCTATAACTGTTTTAATGATGCATGTTTTTTGGAGAAGCAGTAAATTATTTAAATTGCGTTTTGTATTGTTTTAGTTTTTAATGACAACATTTTGTATTTATTGCAGTAAAGCTGAGAACATGTTCCCCTCAGGATTTGACTTTACTAGTTGTTCATTGTATTTATTTTCTAAATGCAATGGATGTTTGGATCTCACTTGAACAAATGTTCAGTAACAGAAAAGAAACAAAGCAAAAAACTACTGATCCCAGAACATGAAACTCACAAACATTAAAAACCATAGAAGTCACTTATATTTCAATACGTTGTTATCAGTGCTTATAGCTCTTGTATGTTTTTCTGTTTCATTTCCAACACTGCTTGTGCTAAAACTAAGACATCAAATGCTTCAAACATTTCTTCCACACATGAGCTTTATTCATTCATGTCAACTACTTGCCATTTCTGAAAAAAAGGGAAAAAGTGTTGACTGTGTTAAGCAAACATATCAAAGTAAATAGCAAAGAGTAGGGGTTAGGGAATATGTATATCTCCTTGTCTCCTCGGGCGGTGACGCTGTGTTGGAGCACAGAATATATGTTGTTTTGAAATGCTTTCCCCCCAGTTTTTTCCAGCCTGTTTTCTGCTACAAAGGCAGCGGGAGCAGCGACGTTAGACCAGAGCCGAGGCTGGAGTCTTTAAATCCTGACGCGCTTCAAAGCACAGAGAGAGCAATTCATCTTCTTATCTGAGACTCAAAACAGGCTTTCTGTGTGGAAGAGAGAGGAGAGAGGAAGAGGGGGAGAAAAAAAATGCTGTGGAGTAATTTTTCGTTTAAACGTTCCACTCCACAACAATTTGCATAAGCAGCCCTGCGTCTGTGATAAGAAGATTGGTAATTTTCAAAGGCTCTGTGGGGATTGAGAATTAAAAGCCTTTCTGCACTATCTCCCCTCTTGCAGCTGGCCAACACAGACTCCCCAGCTTCTCTCACGCGCTCCCTCCTAAACTATGCCTTATAAACTTTCTGTGCCATCCTCTCTTCTCTCTTCTCGCTCTGACACTGCTGAGGCTCCCTCTCTCTATACTGTATCCCCTCCCTCTCTCTCTCCCTCACAAACACTTCTTCTCCTTCTGTCGCTCGCTCATCCCACCACTGCTGTTATTTGGAGAGAACAAGAAAATAAATAAGGTAGAGGGGGAACAAAAAAGGGCTTAGTATAACAAAAGAAGTGTTGCGGTATTTCTAAACCAGAATGTTCCAGATTGCAGGGCAGGCTGCGAGGTAGGACAGACTATAGGGGGAGAGCGATAGGAGGAGAGGTGGGATAGAGAAAGGAGAGGGGGGAGACAGAGGAGGAGAGGGGGGAGAGAGAGAGAGGAGAGGCGGGATAGAGAAAGGAGAGGGGGGAGACAGAGGAGGAGAGAGGGGAGAGAGAGAGAGAGGAGAGGCGGGATAGAGAAAGGAGAGGGGGGAGACAGAGGAGGAGAGGGGGGAGAGAGAGAGAGGAGAGGCGGGATAGAGAAAGGAGAGGGGGGAGACAGAGGAGGAGAGGGGAGAGAGAGAGAGAGAGGAGAGGCGGGATAGAGAAAGGAGAGGGGGGAGACAGAGGAGGAGAGGGGAGAGAGAGAGAGAGGAGAGGCGGGATAGAGAAAGGAGAGGGGGGAGACAGAGGAGGAGAGGGGAGAGAGAGAGAGAGGAGAGGGGGGAGAGAGAGAGGAGAGAGGGGAGACAGAGGAGGAGAGGGGGGAGACAGAGGAGGAGAGGGGAGAGAGAGAGAGAGGAGAGGGGGGAGAGAGAGAGAGGAGAGGGGGGAGACAGAGGAGGAGAGGGGGGAGAGAGAGGGGGAGACAGAGGAGGAGAGGGGGGAGAGAGAGAGGAGGAGAGAGAGAGGAGAGGGGGGAGACAGAGGAGGAGAGGGGGGAGAGAGAGGGGGAGACAGAGGAGGAGAGGGGGGAGAGAGAGAGGAGGAGAGATAGAGGAGGAGAGGATGCTCTTGTCAGCGCTCTCTTAATCTCTTAATGGTCTCCTGGAGGGCCCCCAGGGGGGGGGGGTTCTTCAGGTCTTGTAGAAGAGGAAGAGTCCATATGTAGGGGGTGATATCAATTATATGATCAGACTTCCAAAATGATGGATCTTCTATTTGTGTCCCTTATAAATTCATTATTATTATTATTATTATTATTATTATTATTGTTAATATTATCATTATTATTATCATTGTAATTCTTATTATCATTATTATTATTATATATTTGTATTATCCTATTTCTAGCAGTAGTATAATTCCTATTTTAAATCCTGAGGTTGTCAAAATACAACAAAGAATTGAATTCTTATCAAATAGGAAAAAAAACCTTGTTAAGCATTTTCCTATATTCAAGTCATTCTAATTATCCACACATCTGCCTCTGACTGAGCCAATGTGGAAAAGTGAGTGTTGTTGAAACAAAATGTGACTATTATGAAATGAAAGCAAACTTTATCATCTATATAAGTGATAAGAAAATGTCCAAAATGCACTCAAATAACGTTGAAAGAATGCAATGATTGGATTAAATTGGTGCAGTGATGACATATGTTTGTAGGCCAGCCCGGAAGTTAGCATCACAAGGGCTCCCTCAAAAAAAGGAATTGGATTTTTATTTATATTTGTATACGAATATTTCAGAAACAAGATCTTTGTCAAACACACGTTTGTGATACTTTTTTTTGACACATTTTCTTTCAATTTTGAAGCATAAACGGAATTGCCAGAAGGAAAACGCTAATGTTAACCCATTAAGGAACTTGACCTTTAGTCACAATCACTAAGCTAAAGGCGACTAATGATCGATGTGATGACGTTTAGTTGTCGCATTTAGAAACTTGTTAGCACCCGCTGTTTTTAATAACACTTAGCAGCTTTGAATCTTCTTCAGTGGGGTATTTACTGATGTATTTTACGTTGTGAAACAAAATACCAAAAACCCTTTACCTTATGTTAACCACAGAAATGATTTCAGGCCTCTAACCGAAAAGACGTACAAAAATATGTTACTTCAAGACGAGGGAACCAGAAGTGTAAAATGCTGACTCATTTGCGAGTTTTAAGACTCATTCCTACCCCACTCTCCAGGCCTAGCACTTTACAATGGAAGCACCACCCACAGAAAACCTCAAACACAAAAGACCAAGGAGGCCTAAATAATTTGTGTGACTGTAAAGGGCAAAACCACTGCTAAGGAAAGAGTACGCAGTGCCACTGAATCTGTCATGCATTCAACATTGGCACCTAGAAATGCCTTTTACAAGAGCACATCCAGCAGGTCCCTTGGTAATACAACTACCAAACCAAACGTTCTGTCCATGGTCAGCTGAACAGGATACAGTGTTGTAGTCAAGTCACCAATTATTATTATTATTATAGCAAATGCTTTCGTGTTATCGGCTGAATCTTTATTTATTGATTAGATTACTCTGATGATAGTGTTCAAGACAGCCTCTATTTGCCTCTATTGTCTGAACTCGATCCTTAGAGTAATGTGTTACGGAGCCTTCTCTTAAATATTGTTTCCACATAACGAGCATTTTGCTCTTTTCCAATGTGGAAGCAGAATGTGTGAAAGCATACAGCACGATGCGGGGTGTGTCTGAGACATCTCTAGACTGGAATAGCGGGGCCCAGTACGTGAACTCACCTCGCAGGTGCACACCAGGCTTGGATTTTCGTCATTTTAGGGGCAAGGACATTTGGCCTTTGGTGTCACACGTTTTTTCAGGGCGCAAAAGCCACATGCCAGGGCACAAAGGCCACTGACGGAAACATTTGGATTTGGAGCTTACAAATAAATAACTTCACTTTCTGATAAGAAAAACACACGAATGACATGGAAAACAGATCACTTTTTTAATATCAATAATGTCAAACATTATATCATCATATAGGCCTATGCCTCCTTAGTATTACCGTATATAAAATGAAATACTCTACTTTGAATAATTAGTGTTTGGTATGTTTTCCATCTACTACTTCTCCCATTCACAAATCAAAAATCAAAAAATATAAAATTCTATTAATATGAAACAAATATATTCCATTTCAGAGCAGAAGAAACAGCCTTCAAGGGTCAAACTCTGCACATACATCATTCAGCAGTGCACTTTGAAATGCAAAAGTGTGTGTGTGTGTGTGTGTGTGTGTGTGTGTGTGTGTGTGTGTGTGTGTGTGTGTGTGTGTGTGTGTGTGTGTGTGTGTGGGTGTGAATTTACAGCTCAAATGCATTGCAATAACTTCCATGTTAAAAAAACACTTTAAAAAGCTGAATATTTTAAAAAGTATAACATATTTAGAAAAAGTTGAAAGTTTCCCATCATGTGTTGAAAAGGCTGAATAGTTTGATATTTGAATGGTTCCTGCAGCTGAAATTAGGCTGAAGGAGTTAAATAAAGATATTAAATGTAAGTAGTAGTGATTGAATGTTTACAAACACCTGTGTGTGTAAACCCAGAGATCAAAGTTTTCCATGGTGTCTGTTCTGATTGGATGATGTGACTCACGTGTGTCTGGCTCCAAACTGCCCAGCAACACCATGACAACCAACTGCAGCACTGAGTCCCATAAGAATGCATTGGGGATTATATCTGACAATTTTGCCACCTGTTCAAAAACTATGGCTCTTATAAAAAAAAAGACCAGACCGTGAGCATCAGGGAACCCCAATGAACTGAAATATGTTTTTTTGGGGGGTTTTGTGTGTACAATGTGGAGATGGGAGCAGTTTGTCTAAAGTGTACTTCTCCCTGCTCTTAAGAAAGATCTGGAACAATTTTACATGGGAATCAATTGGGAGCTAGCTGGACTTTTTCTCTCTTCATGCCCTCAAGAGGCATTTTGTTTAATAATTTTTCCTATTTTATTTTTATTTTCCAACCTAGGAGAGGTTTTCCTACATTTTTCATGAAAAAATATGTCTGAGGAGTGTAGGGTTTGGGAATTATGGCAAGTTTAAAATATTTTTGGGGGAGAATTTCGAGCTGTCCTGCACTCTGTTTTGAGATCAAAGCACTCTAGACTTAACAAGCTGCTCCATCCACTCTAATGTTAAAATCTGAAAAAGGCCTCTCTACCAAGCTCCAAACTAAATTCAATATCTCAAAAAGTGTAAAAGATATAAAAAATAAAAGTCAAGTCTGAATAGCTGAAGGTCTTGTGGTCCTTTGAAAGTTGGAATGAAATGAAGTGTCTAGCTGAAAGTATGTGGAAGGAGTAGCATTTGGCGCAAGGTGTAGGAAAACAGGATATGAAGGCATCTCCCATTGAATTCAATGTTAAAAAAAGAGTTTAAAAAGCTGAATATTTCAAAAGGTATGAAATATTTTGATAAAGTTGAAAGTTTCCCATCATGTGTTGAAAAGGCTGAATAGTTTGATATTTGAATGGTTCCTGCAGCTGAAATTAGGCTGAAGGAGTTAAATAAAGATATTAAATGTAAGTAGTAGTGATTGAATGTTTACAAACACCTGTGTGTGTAAACCCAGAGATCAAAGTTTTCCATGGTGTCTGTTCTGATTGGATGATGTGACTCACGTGTGTCTGGCTCCAAACTGCCCAGCAACACCATGACAACCAACTGCAGCACTGAGTCCCATAAGAATGCATTGGGGATTATATCTGACAATTTTGCCACCTGTTCAAAAACTATGGCTCTTATAAAAAAAAAGACCAGACCGTGAGCATCAGGGAACCCCAATGAACTGAAATATGTTTTTTTGGGGGGTTTTGTGTGTACAATGTGGAGATGGGAGCAGTTTGTCTAAAGTGTACTTCTCCCTGCTCTTAAGAAAGATCTGGAACAATTTTACATGGGAATCAATTGGGAGCTAGCTGGACTTTTTCTCTCTTCATGCCCTCAAGAGGCATTTTGTTTAATAATTTTTCCTATTTTATTTTTATTTTCCAACCTAGGAGAGGTTTTCCTACATTTTTCATGAAAAAATATGTCTGAGGAGTGTAGGGTTTGGGAATTATGGCAAGTTTAAAATATTTTTGGGGGAGAATTTCGAGCTGTCCTGCACTCTGTTTTGAGATCAAAGCACTCTAGACTTAACAAGCTGCTCCATCCACTCTAATGTTAAAATCTGAAAAAGGCCTCTCTACCAAGCTCCAAACTAAATTCAATATCTCAAAAAGTGTAAAAGATATAAAAAATAAAAGTCAAGTCTGAATAGCTGAAGGTCTTGTGGTCCTTTGAAAGTTGGAATGAAATGAAGTGTCTAGCTGAAAGTATGTGGAAGGAGTAGCATTTGGCGCAAGGTGTAGGAAAACAGGATTTGAAGGCATCTCCCATTGAATTCAATGTTAAAAAAAGAGTTTAAAAAGCTGAATATTTCAAAAGGTATGAAATATTTTGATAAAGTTGAAAGTCTCTCATCAATTGCTGAAAAGGCTGAATAGTTTAATATTTGAATGGTTTCTGTGGCTGAAAGTAAGCTGAAGTTATGGAGAGCTAAAGTATTGGCTGATTTGAAGGCTCTTCCCATTGACTTCAATGTAAAAAAAAGAGTTTAAAAAGCTGAATATTTCAAAAAGTATGAAATATTTTTAAAAAGTTGAAGGTTTCCCATCGATTCCTGAACAGGCTGAATTGTTTAATATTTGAATGGTTTCTGTAGTTGAAAATAAGCTGAAGTTATGGAGAGCCAAAGTATTGGCTGAAATAAGTTTAAGGGGAAGAATAAAGATTTGAAGTACTAAAGTGGAATGCTGTAAACAGCATTCGCACTAATGAAGGCTCGATAATCAGCTCACGGCATATAGGTGTAAGCAGGGGTAAAGTGCTTTTTTTATAGGTGGTGTGTGGACCTCACATAGGGGGGTCCGGGGGCATGCTCCCCCAGGAAGATTTATTTTTAAATATTGAAGTTAAAAGCATCAATCTGGTGCACTTTGAGAGCAAAATGAAGAGATCTATGGATACCTCTCTCAACACCCATATGGAACAGAACTGTTAACAGATTTACTTTTTCTTTATGGATATTTTACAAATCACCCTTTTAAACTTTATTTTTTTTTTACTGTCATATAGTATTTCATAGCTGTTTTTCATTTATTCTCTTATTTTTTTATAACTATAATGATCATATAAATGTGTGCCTCGGAAATAATTGTCTACATTAATGGTGACCAAAACGTTTGAGACCCACTGAGACAACACTGAGAGAGTCCTTTAGCTCTGAGTCTCTCAGTCTGACAGGAGAGGACTCTCTTCCACTTTGTTGTTGAAAAAAACATTTTTCCTCCTGGTCTCTTGCGCCCCCCCTGGCATGCCTCTGCGCCCCCCAGGGGGGACGCGCCCCCCACTTTGAGAACCACTGCCTTAGACCCTCACATCGTACAAGGAAAAACTTCCGGAGAAAACCCACAGTTTAAAGGGAACATGGGAGAAACCTCAGGGAGAGCAACAGAGGAGGGATCCCTCTCCCAGGACGGACAGACGTGCAATAGATGCCGTGTGTAAATCAACATTTTAAGTAATCTCTGAGATCATGGCAAACATACTAAAGCATCTTTCAGTATTATACAAAGAATACAAATACATCTTAGTTTAAAAGTATTGCATGATTTTCCTTCGTTCAGTGTGATTTTTGTACATAAAAGTCTTGCTTTAAAAGCTTCATTTTCAAGAAATTCCATAAATCCATGCATTATGAAGGTCAGTAGTACTAGTCCAAAGATAGAAAGGCAGAGAATAGAGGAGGTAGAGAAGAGGAGAGCATGCATGGCTTGTTCACCTTTCTTTTTTCAATATTTCTAAGGCCTTCTGAGACATTCAACAACCATAAACAGTTTTAAAAACATTTATTTCTCCAAGTATGAATGCATAAAAGCTGCATCATACTTAAAGCTAATAGGACTGCCATAAAATCAAGTATGCATCTCACCCCCACCTCCCTGACATGGAATGTGGGAGAAAAACAACTTACCTTGTGTGACATGAGAAATATCCTCATAATACTACAATAATGCATGCAATGATAATGGCCATAATATTATTTTCCCTTTATTGCATCTGGTCATGAACATTGGAAGACCATAAAATAAATAATGCTTAGAGCGGAACTGCCTCACTTGTAATCGGCTTATATGCAATTTACATAAAACTCAGAGTCCCATGCACTCAGCCTGATGATATTTAAGAGGAGCAGCAAATAAACAGAGACTTCACGGCCAATCCTGGCATCCTGGGAGGAAGCCCTTTGACGACCATTGTCATAAATGGAACAAAAAAACTCTCAGCAGCATCAGCAAATGTGTTTTATTAAAGATTGTCATTTTGTTATAATGGTTTATCACAAATGTTGCTAGTTTCTGACCTCAGCAAAGTACAGAAACAGAAACTCAGACTGAACAATTATATCAGACTGCGGAAACCAATGCAACCCCACCATGATTCTGCACTGAACATCTTCCATGCAAAGTCTTGCTCCAACATTGGAAGTGCATGACGGATTCTAAACACTACATGCATGCATCATCTAAAACAACAGATGGAAAGTCTTTCATGACCTCACTACAATATCTACAGGAATCAGGGTCATGAAGAAGAATTCCTACTGAATTATATTATTTCAAATGTTTTTTAAATAAAGTTGCCAAATTAAGACTTTTGTTCTCTAATGCCAAACGGCAATGATATGAATGACTGGTGAACCAACTCCAAAAACATCCAAGATTAAAACAGAATATTTAGTGTAATACGAGGTGTGGAAGAAACCAGTGGTGGAATTTAATAAAAGGTGCGTTCACATCGGACGAGATATAAGACGCATTAAGACGCTGGCAGCGACAGTTACATTTTCCGCTGCTTTATTTATGTCTGTATGACGTTGTTGTGAGTGTGGACGGAGCAGCTATAGCAGTAGCTTAGCCTGATCTATCAGTGGCCTGTACTACGAAGCCAGTCCAACAGACCCTGATATATTTGAGTTATCTGGCTTAACTAACCCTAACAAAACAATCTCGCTAAACTATCCAACGACGCTGGTTATCAACTCGGTAAATCAACCCAGGGTTTCGGGCTGAGAGCGCGTTCACGTGAAAGGGGCGGGGTTAGCAACATTCGACCAATCACAAAAAGTGACAAGCTTAATGACAGCGCAGCGTCATACTTCATGAATGAAGATTAAACTATCATGTTCGACAAATATGAAGAAGTTGAACTTTAAACATCCATGACTTAAACAGATAAACCAGGATAAAAGCAACATAGCTGCACCTGCAAGGTGAATACAGAACAGCTAGTAAAAAGAAAACAACTGAGTGTTTGAATGCGTACATTAACAGTTGTATGATATCACTGCCCCGTCAAAGACACGAGTGGATCTGACTTTAATTACATTTGACTCGAGTGTTTCGTCAATTTAATGTGCTGTTTTAAAAAAGACTTCTGCATACAGTATGTGACACTGAA